>VXBO01008735.1:182201-216196 GCA_013400135.1 Rhinoptilus africanus
GGGGGGCCGGGTCGGGAGCGGGGCTGGCGAGCTGGGGCTGGGGCGAGGGGAGCCGGGTCGGGAGCGGGGCTGGCGAGCTGGGGCTGGGGCGAGGGGGGCCGGGGGGCCGGGCCTCCTCCTGCCGTGGCCTCAGCGGTGAACAGGGAGGTACCTGAGGGGCCTCTGTCAGCCCGCAACCCCTGCACCCCCGGGCCCTGGTTGTTGACCTGCTGTCAGTAATAAACGCGTGTTCCTTCATAGCGCGTTGGTGGGGGACGCATCCCAAAATTCATACTTAAAAATACACGTTCAGGATCCAGCTTTGGTCCTGGTCTCTGCGTGTTAAGTGATGTTCGGGTCAAAAGGAAGAGGATGTTTGGATGAAAAGCCTATTTAATCAATTTTTAAGCTGCTTCCCTGGTACCGAGTGGCTTCCGAGGGAGCCCGTGAATGAGAACTAAGACACATCTACTGTCATTTGTGCTTCTGCTGTAAAAAACATACAAGAGGTCTGCGCAGTGAAAATCAGAATGTCGCTCATCTGATTCAGTGTCTCTCCAACAATAGGCAGAAGTGTTCTGCTTTGGCTTCACAACTTCCTATTAAATAGTTGGACCTGACTTTAGAAGTCGGAGTGCAAGGGTTGAGAGTGGTTCATTGGGCCATGAAGTCTGAGAGGAGGTGATCTAAGCAGAAAAAAATGTAGGTTGCGTTTTTTGGGTTAAGGTTGAACACATGCTTCTCGACAGCTTCCTTCCAGTTAGCTGTATTAAGTACAAGAAAAGATTTATTACATTTGCAGTGTTTACTCTCTGGTATCTCTAGCTTTATCATTTTAAGGAGAAGTATAGAAACCAAGCTGAGCATTTGGTATTTGCTACCCAGTTTGATTTCTGGCTTGTGTCTGCTTTTGGGCTTCTCTTGACAGAAGTCTGTGGAAGGACTGTAGAGACTGGCACAATCTGTGGCTTTAAAGGACGTGTGAAATACTGTCAAAGTAATCATATGTGAAATTCTAAACTCTTTGTTTTGCAGTCCCTTTAATCCACCATTTCTTAAGGATGTGGAGATGCCCCTGGCTATTGGCTGGCAGAAGTGTTGATTTGGTCAGGCAGTGAACTAAAGTGTGAAATGTTCTGGGTTAAAACCATTTATTTTTCTTCTGCTGGGTCAGTTTTAATCTTGATCATTTAGGCATGCAATCACATGAATTCTTGCTTTAGCACAGGGAGGCTGTGGTGCAAGAACAGGGAGAAAGCAGCTCAGGGTTGTGGGAGTGAGGAAGAAAACTGCTATGTTGGGCAGGAATGCTGGCTCACGACACTTACATATTAGGTAATAATTTCCCCGACACTGGAATGTTTCTTTTGAGTCTCATGTATTGACTTTTTATCTGTTAATGCAATTATCATTTACTTTTAATGACGATACTGAGTCATGTAGGGTGTTGCTTAACCATTGTGAATACCAACAAACTATCAAGCTGAATGCCTTAGTCATGATTTATTTTGAGATCTAAACAAATTATTCTTTACACTTCCTTACAACAGAACACCTCATGCCTGCTTCTTAGACTGGCACTATCAAGAAGTGGGTATCCACTTTACCTGCACTTAGACTGAAATGACTTGGAGACTGAGGATCTAAATGCTGATATCAGAGGCAGCATTTTCCCCTTTTGTCAAATAAACTGTCTCAAGATTGGAGCTGGATAGAGGATTTCATGGGAAATAGTGTTAATCAGGAAATGTTAATCTCTCTTAATTTCGTTTTAATAAAAGCATTCAAGTGGGTTGTAGAAGTTATTTTGCAAGTCTGGCTAGGAAGGTCTTTTCAGCTTCCAGAAGCAGTTTGTGGTTAAAGAAAAAAACCCAGCAACTCAGAAGCACAGATTTCTTGAAACGGCTGGGAATCCGATAGTCAGGGTACTCCCCTGGGGCTGGAGACTGAGCAAAGAGCTGAACCTGAATTCCCAAAACATCCCTGAGTCTGGCCTAGAGCCTAATTGCTTTTCTCAGCCAAGACAAAGGCTTTCATGAAGAACTCTTTGAAGGGTCTTTGTTTCATTCAACCGTGCCGTGGTAATTCTTTATCATAAATTCATGAAGTATGTAAAACCAGGAAGGAAGGTTTTCCTAAAATGAACAGAGATCATGAGAATAAGAGGGCGGGAATTCCCAGAGACTTGGGAATTTGGTCATTAGGTTGTGTTTATCCAGGTATTTCCTTCTCTCAGGTAAGCCATGCTTACCTTTCTCATAGGGCTGGTTTTTTAAAATGCTGAAAATAGTCTTACCTGTTTTAAAGAGTTACGGTAATCTGTCCAGTGTACATAATAGAGGTTCCTGAGTAGAGGTTGAATTTATTATACCAGATGTTTACATACTTTTCTGTTGATAGAGTAACAAAGCGTAGCAGCTTCAAATGTGTGGCACTGACCAGCATCTGTAATTACAACCGTTTCAGTTTTCTAATATTATTCAAAGCTTACCTTTTGTCTTACCTCATTTATTGTAAGTGCTTTTTGTCAGTTCAGTACGAGAAGGTATTATATCATTAATACACATGGGTAGGATTGTATTGTAGCAGTAGAGAGCAGGTAGGAACAATACACTGCTTGTGCACTAGGAATCCTGTAGAATTAATGTTGTTGATTTAAAAAAAAAAAAAAAAGAAACAAAGCCAACCAAACAACAAACTTAAAGAACCATGTCTCTGTCATGATCAGAACTGCTAGCTTGTGTTCTTTCAGTGCCTGACACAGATTTTGCACCGTTTTAACTGTGCAGGCTGTAATGTAGGTTAGACTTTTAATATAGTTATGGGCATAGGTTACTAATGCTTTGCTCACCTTCATTTGATTTGGTGCAAATGAAAAATACTGACAGTCCTCTCATGATACATGTTAAACTTGCTTCTTTTCTTAATTTTAATACATTTATGTGAGTGGGAAACGTGTGTGGGGGGGTAATTTCCATTTTAATTGTAAAATCAAAATGTGCCTCCGTAAGTATTTCCAGGAAATTAATTTCTTAAGAATTTTTGAGTTCTCGCATCCTTTCCTTATATTGCTTTCTGTCTTGAGCCCTTCCCAGTCAATTCTTTAGCTCAGTGGCTTTCATTGTCTGTTAAGGATCAAATTACACATAGGAGAGCGTTCAGCTTAAGAAAGCTTTGGTCTAAGCCTGTGAACGCACTTTCACCCCTTCTTGCAGTTTCAGCATTGGTTCGTTTTCTGGTGACACATTTTTTTTCCAGAAAAAGAGATTGCAGGAGCAGGCAGTTTGAGACCTCGGACTCCCACTGGGGAAAGAGATGCTTCAAATTGTTCTGAAAGGCAGTGCCTGCACCGTACCATACTGAAATGATACTGAAACAGCAGAATTCTCCAGGAGTCTGGTATAGGTTAAATTCTGTGAGCTGTTAACAAGACATCAAAAGCTTTAATGACTGACCCAAGTGTGTGATAAATATGTGGATATGTAGATAATATGCAATTATGTGTATGTGTATATTTCCACATACATAATATGTGATAGCTGTGTTAGGCTGCAGGTGGAAAAATCTAAAGCAGTGTAGTCCCTGTTCTTACAGTGCATTGTTGTCTCAGAGAAGTTTAAGCTCAGAAGTGAAAAATTATATGAATATTGAGTTCCATTTAACTGTTGGCATTGGGGTTTCTTTGTTGTTTACTTGGTTGGTTGTGCGTGGTGTTTGTTTTCTTTTTGTTAAAGGATGTTATGACTGTTGGATAATCTGTAAAAGAAATGGCATGAGAAAAGCTGTTTGATCTCTGAGGAAAGGTGGGGAAGGTAGTGATGAGGTCTAGAGATACGTAAAATCTGTAGTGTTCGTGCTTAGATTTACCATTTGTATTTTCTCTGTCTTCCTGTGGTTAATCTCTTACTGATTCCTGCATTTGCAGGATGTTGATTCAAGCAGGCCTTTTATTAATATGAATAAAATGATCCTTTATTAATATTTATGGGAGATATAAAAGACAGCATTTCTACTGATAGTAGTTCAGGACAAGTTCTCTCTTGTTCATTTGCATGTTTCTACTTGCAGGTCCGCAGTTAAGACCTATTATTAAAAAAATGGTGCTTCTGTAGCTAATAGTTAATGGAGTTAATTGACGCATCCAAATGTGGTGGTGTGCTTGAATCAGATTTTCTTGTAATTCCCTCTGTGTGTCATGAGGAGACAAATGAGGACATTGTGCCTTAGAATAGCTTTATAACAAACATGCTTATTAAAAGCAGGGCATAAGCTTATCTTCATCAGAAGGAAAGGGCTATTATCAAGAATTTTTTTCCCATGTCTTAATGAAAGAAAGCATTTTGTATTTTTTCATGCGAGGCTGTGGTCCGCCTTAACTTTTCTTTGTTCTTTAACTTAGCCTACTAGTTTTTGTTTGAAATACCAAATTTATGCTTAGTAGAGTTTAACTTTGTGTCTTAGCTTGAGTGAATACAGCTTTTTTCCCAATGAACGCAGCATCAGTGCAGCGTTAAGTGCAAGAAGTGTGGAAAGCACAATTTAGTGCAAAGGTGTGATAACAGAACCACCCTGGAAGCGAGACCTGCCTCAGTAGAAATTGTCAGTGCCATCAGTATAGTTAAAATGGCAAAATAAAGCTCGTAGGAAGACCTGCAATCTTTCAGTTTTTCTTACATAAAGCTGGCTTCAGGTATTGAGGAGAAGTGTGTTGGATCATGCTTGTAGAACCTCATTCGTGCTGCTTTTTCTGTATTGCTATTAGCTAGGGCTCTCTGAAAGACTGGTTAGTGTTTCTTTTATACCAGAGAGGGGAGATCTTCCAAATATACTTAACGACTGCCTAATACGTGTCCTGTTGGAGGTATTTGAGTAGCAATTTAGAGAACTTTCTTAAATTCTAAAATAATTAAACTCCTTTTATTTGAAGGGCATCTATTTTGCTGCTTGAAGATAGCAACAAGTAGGAAGAGAGGGTTTTTTTCAGTTGGTACCAGCTTCTCCTTTATAGATATGGAGGGATTCCTGGGCTGTTCGGTACAGCTTAATATTATGACTTTTTCTTTTCACTGTAGCGCAGGTAAATCTGTTTGAAGTGGACTTGAATTATCAAATTTGAAAACCTACTGAATTGTTTTTGCAAATACTTTTTTTTTTTTAAATCTTCAGTTTTTGCTAGAGCTTCAGTGATTACAGTCTCTTGAGATTGTGATTTATCACCTAACTCTCTTTGCTTGTCTGACAATGATAGTCATGTAGTCACTGCTTCTTTTAACATACCCTCTCCCATTACTGACTAGTTCAATCACAAAATAAACTGCAGTAGTTGAAATACTCAATTCTGACTTGTCGGTGCCCTTCAGAACTTAACTTTCTGTTAAGAAAATATTCCAAAGTGAATACATCTGCACTAAAATGGGAATAAATGAAGGGACGGTAAACTCTAGCACAAAATGAATGAAGCTGCCAAGTAAGCAGTGCCTTATTTCCTTCCCTGACAAACAGGAAATACAGGTTAAGACTTTGCCTCCTAATACAGGCTCCTGTGTTTGTCTTTGGTTGATGCCTGGGTGTCTGTAACAGTAACACACTGTTAAATCCACCTCAGTTCATAGAGTCAAACGTCGACGTTGGGTTCGCAGCTTGTGCTTTTTCAGAGGATGTGAAGGGAGAACTTTGTACCAAACAGAACACAGTTTGCCTTGTGGGACGGGTGCAATCGGGTGTTTCAAACAGAGCCCCATTTGCCCCAAAGTATTGTACTGTGTCTAAATATTGGGGTCCAAATATTGTTTTGGTTGGCATTTTGTCTCATGTGGAAAGAGGAGTGATTCCACAAAGAAATAACATAGCAACTTTTTGACTGCATTATTCAATTATTTAAGAGGTGTCATTTCACTGTCCTAGCCATTTACTGAGGTCTTTCCCCTAACTAAACTACTTCTGATCATGCTCAGAAATCCAGAAGTAGGCTAGCTGTTTTTCTGGTGTGCTTAGAAATTGCTAGTTTATTTTATTCATGCTGCTGAACTTAAAGAAGCCTCAGGCAAGCATGTTTATCGCGTGTGTTCTCTGCTACTCCTGAAAAGCGTTCAGGTTCAGTGACCACAGTATGTTGTGTTAAGTCACCTTCTTGATACCATTCTGCCCATTCACAAGATGATTTAAAGACGTTTAAATTGCTGCATGTGTACACTTCAGTCTGGTAAGTAATGCTGATGTGAATTTTGACCAGATACAAACTTTGTTGCTTCAATTATTTTTTTCCCACCACCAAATACTGCTAGTGCGTGGCATCAACTGAAACAAATCCCAACAGGCAGAGGTTTTTTTGGGAAGATTAGTCTCATAGCTCAACCATTTGGCTTATGCGAGGTGTTTGAAGAGTGGCTTGTAAACAGCCCTCTCTTGTTTTTCCTCCACCTTCCTCTGAACCACATCTCTGAAATCCTTTCTTTAAAGCGCTGCAGCCCTGAGTCACCTGGTCACCTGTAAAGCCCAGTTAATACCAAGACAATGGGTTAGCATTTTGTGTTAACATATTTAAAACACCAGGTTAACTAACTCTTAATCTTGATTATAACAGAAATACCCATTCTGTATAACAGTAAAGTAGTAAATTTTAATTCTAAGTATATGTTTCTCTGTCAGCCTTCCCTGTCATTTCGGTGAAGCATCATGGGTCTGTTTTTTAAAGGAACTTTTAATATTTGGAACATCTCCCCCCTAATCCTCTAGGGAACCTGTTTAATATTTTTAATTAATTTTTCATAACATTTACGCAACCAAAATTTAGCCGGAGAAGATGTATACGTTCTTACAATGGTTTGATATCTAATAACAAAATAACTGGTAAAGAGCAGGCAATCCCAGCAACACATTAATAATGTTCTTCAAAATGTTTCCAGCATTTAATTCTTCAGTTTCCACTGTTACAACTCGTTTCTCTGTGTGGTTATTATCTGCTGCAGCTCGCTTCATGGGTATTAGGGTATTTAAATCTTAATTTTTCTTGAGCAGATATCTGAAGGTTAAATGTCAGCTAGTTGGTAATTAAAATCACTTGGAGCCTGACTTTGCTACAGGAAGGGAATTTATGTGCTAATGGTTTACAACATTAGTATTTTTTAGGGGGCTGCAGCAGGGATGGGGTTTATATTAGTGCTGTATGGAGGGCGTTAGAAGTGATGATCAAGTGCTATGTATTGCAGTATAATTTCTCAGACTTATTTTTCTCTTGCTCAGGGACATCATGATAACGTATTTTGAACCTTCCATCTCATTTGAGGGACTGTGCAATGAAGTTCGAGACATGTGCTCCTTTGACAACGAACAGCTTTTCACCATGAAATGGATTGATGAAGAAGGTAAATCAATGCTTGGTGCTTGATCTTATGACAAATATTTGATTGATATGTTCCTCAACTGTCTAGCTCTCCTCTTCTTTTATCTTTCCCTTTCCCTCTGCCTTCATAAGATAAGCTCATAAAACATACTTCATAAATATGTTTTTAGAAATAGTAAATCTGGCTCCGAAAACAACGCTAGATCTCTCTAGAATAAGTTACATATAACTTAGAGTATATGTTAATGGAAAGGTCATTCAAATGACTTAGTATGGAGAGCTCTGTGTTTTTTACCAAATAAATAAATGAAAACTCAATGATTACCAAAATATGAATTCAATGTGACCATTTATTAGGAAGGGGATGGAGTATTCCTTTGTACTGCTGGAGAGGCATGTGGTTTCCCTTAAGTCTTAAGTCTTTGAGAGTTCACCTAACCTTACATGATACAAATTACAGTATTTATCTATGATATCGATACAGTTTAATATATAATTGCGTTGTATGTGTAACCAAAACAATGATATCTTGTTTGTATCAGCTGTTAATTTAGCAACCTATTAACATGTAACTATTAGTAAAACGTTTTCTAACTATTGAAAGAGAAATTACTTGTCCAAGCAGCTTTTCATCAAAGCGTAGTAGTAACAGCCTTGGCTGAGAACTCTTGTTGTCTCTGGTGCTTACGTTATCCATGTTAAAATTTACCTTGGATAAAAAAAGTTCAGTGTCTGTTCTCCCTTTTACTTAAGAGATGCAGTTCAGTTCTGAGTTGTATGTAATTTCTGAAAAGGTTATCTGTAGTTCCCATTTTCTTTGTGGAACTGGTGTATTCCACACCTAGGTTTTGCGCTACACCAAAGACATGTCTGAATTATGAAATAGCTGTTGAGTTATTTTAGCATGCTAAGTGCTTGATGCAATACATAAAAGGCCATAATGTGCAGTGATTTGTCGGCAGTGATTAGTGTTTGTATGCAGTGATTAGCATAAATGGTGCTTATGGAACTGTTTCCTCCCCTTCTCACAGCTTTCCCATTCAAAATTGGGCAAGTGCCAATTTATTCAGAGCTTAAAGCTAAACGTGGACCAAAGCTGATTTTTGGAAGTGCTGTATGGGCAGGTGTGTTGAAAATCATGTGGTCTTGGGAATCTGAGCTGGTTGTCTTTTCTTTTTTTCCTTCCTCTCATCATTCCCGAGTTATTTACACCAGGCAGATGGAGTAGAGTAAAATGAATAATGTTTATGCCCAAACTTCTGTTCAGAATTGAACATTTACATCATGGTGAACTTGCTGTTTTGTTTTATCTTGAGGATAATAGACTTTTCAACTGAAGAGGGAGAGTCAGTCACAGTAAGAAGTACATATTTTCTTGATGAAATATTTGTAGAAAATTTTGTGCCGATTCAGTACTTGAAGGAACAGTTCTGTCTCAATTTCTGCTCTTTAGAGGTGGGTTTTTGGAAAAAAGGAATACTGCTGTTAAACTTTTTTTGGTGTATTCACATAGGATTCGATTTTCACAAGCAATCTATGTTTACTTACAGTTTAATGTCAGTAGAGGAAAAAATTAATCTGGTAATGAAGAGTGTGTTTAAACAAAAATCCCTCATCTTTATTGTGAGTAATTCTTGCATCTACGGTGCGTGGCTTCTTGCCAAGACCTCTGTCTCCTCTCTTCCTCTCTCCACCAATCTGTAGTGTTTTCAGTTGGTATTCTTTCTAGAAATTCATAATTTGCTTGCTTGAAAAATTCCTGTATCTTATCCTCTTCACTAAAACTGTAGTTCACTCTTTAATAGTAGTATGAGGAAATGTGTTCAGTGGTCTGATGCTTGTTATACTACTGTCCGTGCTTCTTGTAGTGTCAAACAAGATATGATATCCTGGCTGTTTTTTCCCTACTTACCTGATCAAGCAATTTAGTCAGCATGGGACTTAACTGAATTGTCACTGAGTTTTTTATTTGTCACTTACTAAATGTCTTTTTAGGCTTTGCAAGATGCAGAACATCTTGTATAATTACTTCTCTTTCATAGAGGTAATGGCGTACAGCAGCAGACCTAATTTAGTTGAGTGGAATCACTTTAAAATGGTTGGATTCATCTGTAAAATAGAGTTAACTTGATTTGATTTTAGGTAAATTTCTCTTTTATCTGTATGCAGTCAGTTCATCTTACCCATGTCTTGTGAAATGTACTGTAGGATGACACTAGCCTTGTGTTTGTGTTCAGTCTGTTGTTTCTTGCTCTAAAATTCCAAAGTAAACGTTTTCCTGACACTTTATCTCAGCTTTCTTTAGATGGCTGCGACATTCTTAGTAGTCTCATCTTGTTGAAAGAGTATTTGTAGCTCATCTGTTTGATATACCTAGTCACCACTGAAAAAACTTTGTGGGTTAAGGCTTCTGTTATCCCCCTATAGGTTTTAAAGTGAAATTGTGACTCTGAGAGGGTCAGTTACACGCTACTGCCATTGTCAGCTAAGTTGTGATCACCAATAAAAACTTAATGTGCAAATCAGATTTAATTCTGAAGCTTCCCACACATGTCTCTAAACCTTCTGTTCCTATTTGAAGCAGGGTGTATGTTCTTGAGAGCCTCCTTTTCTTCTGCCAAAAAGAAACAGAAAAGTGTTTGCCCAGGTGTCAGAAACAAATGAAGAAAAACTGGTTTGTTGATTCTCATAGTGAGTCTGAATAAATATAGTTGTTCCTTCTCCTCCCCCCATGCCCCGCGCTGTGTGAGTTTGTGCAGTGGGCAGGCAGTTTGATGTCCAGATAGGCTAATTAATTGTAGGGGGAGGCAGTATGGTGAAAAATGTCTACAGCTGGCCTCAAAGAGTTGTTTTGAGGATTATGACATGCAAGAAAGAATAAAGACAGAATGCTGCAAATGAACAGCTTACATTTAGGACTAATATTTTAGCAATAGAAAAGAATGGATACATTAGAAACAAAACAAATTAACTGGAAAAACTTTTGTAGGGGTGAGTTTTAAATATCTCCCTGCCTGCTAGGTGCCTGGTTCTACTGAAAAGCCTTAGCAATGACTGTAATAATTTTGATACCTTGGAGTAGAAAACAAAAAGCGAAGAGTTAAGAGACTGTTGCTAGTTAGCTTTCAAACCACGATATTGACCAAAAACTCAAAGCAGTAAGACATTCAGATTGGATTCAGTTTATCTGGGACAGAAACTGTTCTGCCTTCCTCCAATTCAGTTACCCACAGCCAGTTTACTACTTAAGGGTGTGGAAAGTAGTATTTCTCTTAAAAATTGGAAATGTTATATGACAGTAGACTTGCTGTATTGGATTTTGGCTAGAAAGAAGCTTGTTGTGCTCATGTGCTGGAGTACTATCAGGCAGAGACAAATCCTGTGTTCTCACACAGAACATCCTGCATAAGTGGAGGAGGAAAAAAAAAAAAACCAACAAACTAATAACCAGAAGTATTTTCTTTCTTTGGGGTAGTGATGATTCAGATTCAACATTTATTTTAAAAATGCTTAGTTGTGGTATTATTTTGAACAATGTTTTTTCTTTTAGGTTTGTTTTTTTTTTTTTATAACGATACTAATCTGCATCAGACACCAAAGAAAGCGTTTTGTTACATGGCTGTTCTTTTTAGTCTTCATAGCAGTTTCCAAACACCGACAGACACAGGAGGTCAGTTAAATATCAGATGAATCTTTAGATGCATCTTGAGAAACTGGTAAAATACAGGCTGCATGTCCAAAGGAGTATGAACCAAGGCTGGAATTTCAGGTCCTCCTTCCTTCTGATCCTGAATATGGCAGATCTTTGGCCTGGTCTCCTTTGTTCTGCACCCAGCCCTGTCCTTAGGTTTAAACCTACCTATATGCCAAAACTGCCCTGATGTAATTGTGTTGTTTAATGATTCTGAAATACCTTTGTGGATACGTAGATGTCTACCAAGAGACCTTAGTCAGTCCTAAACTATTACTTCTGAAACACAGATTTGTTAGAGCAATCCAATGCAGTCCTGTCAGAGTTTAAAATACATACAAATGCTTCTATGTAACCTGCTCCATCTCAAATCGTCAGCAAAAGCTGCAATTGTTTTATAAAGAAAGAAAAAAAACCAACCAAAACAACCAACCCACACTTTTTTTCCTGCCTTGGTACCCTTTCTTTAGGGGGTTTTACTTCAAATAGTCCTCTGAGTATGACAGTAGTAGTTAAAAATCAGAAAAATGGTGTGTTTTCACTTAGGTTATGTAATTTTTCCAATGTCTTGGTTGAGATGTGAGGAAAGACTAGAGGTCTAACTGCTTTTGGACCTTCAGGTTAAAGTCTTGGCAATATTGAAGCATCTGTGAAAATAGAATTGACTCAGTTGTAGTTAAAAATCCATGAAATAAAATGGAATCTCTAAAGGATTTTAGGTGCAGGAAGGTAACCTGCACCTCCTGTACCGAAATGATGTGTAGCCCCACTTGTAGCAGACCAAACGAATGATATTTTGTGATTATGATCTGCTTGCCTCTTGAGAATATCTCATATTTTTATTTTTCCTGATGGCATTCAATATGACTGTATTTTCAGATGTACTCTCTGAACAGTGTTAAAAGTAAATGCTACCCCACTTGAGAATATTGTTCTGTTTTGCTATAGTAATTATCTTAGAACCAGCTGTGAGGGAACTGTTGAATGGCACAGAACTCATAGGATTGAGTTCTGAATTGCTCTCTTTTCTTTCTCCAGGAGATCCATGTACAGTTTCTTCCCAGCTAGAGTTAGAAGAGGCCTTTCGGTTGTATGAACTAAACAAGGATTCAGAGCTTTTAATTCACGGTATGGTGAAATTTACTGTATTAATTTGTGCCTGTCAAGAAGTGGAATTCTTACCTTGTGTTACCTGTGTGTTTTGCACAGCCTCCTCAATTTGTTGTGGCATTCTGTCAAGAGGATGCTGAAGACCATGCACTGCACTGTTTAGCTGTCAGCACTTCATAAATGTTCTTTATGAAATTAAGAGAGGAAAAAATACTTCACTGTTAGTTTATTAACGCAAGACAGCCCATACCTCTTTCATTCATTTATCACAAGTGCTCTCGTACGCTTGCTGACAGCAAATGATAGAAAATATTTATTACAGTCCTACACTTTGTTATTAATTAGTGCTATAGTACAGCGTCTATATTAGGAAAAAATATTGGTGAGTTCCATTTGTGATGCCAGATTACTCAAAAGTTTGACCTTTCTAAAATTAAGTACTTGAGACCAGTTATCAACCTAATAATACCACGCCCCTGTTTGATGTGTAGTTGTTCAGGTTTTATTTTGCAGGGTTATATGCCTATTTTGGTAGCTTCTGCAGTATATTTTTCTTACTGTTTGTAAGTTTTTCCAAGTTAAAGATAGATTTCAGTTTAACGGAGATCATAGCAGCAAAGCAGGGGATCGTTGTAAGGAGTGTTGGTGGGTGTGTCACACTGCAGTGTCTTAACATGGTCCTTCTCTAAAAGGGTGCAAAGAATCTAGTTCACCATCAGCTCATTTGGAAGGGGCAGATTTTCAGCTTCCCACAAACACTTTTTAAAAAGTGAAAAAGAATGTAATCTGTTTCCATATATATTACTTAAGTATGCTTTTTGATCTGCCCTTTCTCCCTTTATTTTTGTGTTTAATAAGCTTCTGATTAAACCAGTACCAGAGCTCTCACTCCCCCGTCATACTTCTCTCTGACAGTTACTGAAACTAAATAAACTGAAAAAATGCCTAATGTAGACACGATCATACATAGCTGTTAGGACACTGTAGTATAGTACGTTTACAGCCAAGATTTCCAAATACTGACTGGTCATGTGAGAAACCAGAATTATTACCTTTTTATAGTTACTTTTCTTTAGCAAATACTGGGTTTATCCTGCTTTTTGCTTGTATTTCTCATATATATCACTGTTATGTCCAGCAAAAGGGTTTTGTGGCAGCTTTTCAGATCACTGTCTGTTGCACAAGGTTTTGTTAAAATTCTGTCTGTGCTGTCTTCGGAAATGGTTGAATGCCTTTCAGAAGTGTTGGGTTTAACCCAAAGATTTATTTTCTGTCAGAAATAAAAATTCATCAGAAATTAATGTGTTTTCTTGCAGTATTTCCTTGTGTACCAGAACGGCCTGGCATGCCTTGTCCAGGAGAAGATAGTAAGTAGACATTTTAATTAGAAAGTTTATTTTAGTTATGAAGTACAGAAAATCAGATTTCCTGTTCTAGAAGGTTTGGCATCCTGCACTTATGAATATTAATAATGCAGTTCTCTGTAAAATGAATATTTTAAGAAAGAAATAGAAAGTCTTGCTAAACTGAATTGTTGTTTGTCACTTCTGAATCATTGTTAATAAGCATTTCACATTCCTGTTAACTATCCATGTCACTCTGCTTTCCTTGCTTTTGCCTCTTCTATCATGATGGTTTTTTATGCTAGCTGACTAATGTGAACAAAGGCTTGTAACCAACATAATGACTTGTATCACCATTTAGAGATCTGTGGTTAATTAATTTTAAAATGTTTAGGTGCTATCAGGAGTATCCTCCGAAAATCTCTAGTGTACTAGATATTATTAAAGAGGTAATTTTCCCTTCGTCTTAAAGTTTTATAAAAGAGCATGTGTATGTTCTGCACACACACATCTGTCAGCTTGATGCCCAAGTCTCTGACAAATGTAAATATGCATGCTTAAAAGTTAACTCTGGCAGAATGGATAATGCTGCTTTTCTGGAAAAAATGAGGTTGTGGACTGCATCAGAAATACATTTGCAACTCAGTGTAGTTTTGTATATTCCACTTCTCAATTTGGCTTCTGACATGCCTCTGGTAATAAAAAATAAAAATTAAAAACCCAAACAGTGGCACCTGTAGATCTAAAATGCTGGAGGATTTAAGCAGTCTTATAAATCAGGGCACGCTCCTGAAATTCACTTTCCTCCTTCCCTTTCACCACAGTTCCTCCCCAAGTTTCGGTTAAGGTAGGTGCATACTTCACACGAGTGTTTGTATTTTTGAGCAGTTTTCCTTTTCTTGATTGACTGTTCCTTTTAATTTTGGAAAAGCAGAATTAACTTTGAGTTGATCAGGATATTCTCCTTCAGATTTTCTCCAAAGTTTTAAAAAAATTAAAAAGATTCTTGGAACATTACACTATGTTTCTGTAAGGTGCAGAATGAAACCTTACTTTGCAAACCACTTTACACAGATACGTCCATGAGAAGATGTTGTAGTTCTGTGTTTATATTTTTATGGATATAATTGTATGTTTTTCCTCTTAGAATCCATTTATCGCCGAGGCGCCCGCCGGTGGCGAAAGCTCTATTGTGCAAATGGTCACACTTTCCAAGCCAAACGATTTAACAGGGTGAGACTCTTGTTGGGTACTTAAAACCATGATGCAGGGATGTCTTATTTTCGTAATTAGAGTGTCACTGCCTTGAAAAATTATACAGTAGTTTTATTCTCATTTTTGTTGTTTGTATATAGTACATAGACTTTTGGTAACCCTGTAGTTTTGGGAAACTTAATCGCTATTAAATTATCAGGACCTTAAAACAAAACCAAAAAAAATTGGTTGCAATTCACTTTACGTGTACTCTGAAACCATGATATCGATTATATAAATGCTCCTGTGTTCCCTTAAAATCTTCCTAGAGGGCAAACTTGAACACTGGCATTGGATGACTGAGCTGACAGTACATTTAAGTTCTGGGAGTAACAAGCTCTGAACTCACTTATGATGCACCGCCTTTTCTTTCAGGCCTTTTAAATGAAAAACTGAGATGTTTCTCCAAACAGCCTGCTTATTATGGCATGTAATCAACTGAAAATAACAAACAGTTTGTAATATTTTCAAGAAGCAGTGGTCAAATATAGTGAGCTAAGGACCAAGAACGCTTTCTGCTGTATTGAGAAAAAGCAACAGCAAAACCCAAACCCAGTATATTTGAATAAGCCAGGTTCCTTGACAGCTTCAATCATCTTTTCTTCTTTTCTAAGCTTAGTGTATTCTGTGCTTAATGCTTGAGATTGTCTCCACTAAACTTCATCCTGAGCATCCTTCATATCTAACTGCTGCTTTTTTTTTTTTTTTTTAACCCCTTCCTGGTCCAAGGCTGTCAAGGCACCATAGTTTAATCACTTTCCACTCCTGCTTTTGTAGGCACCCTGTTTTCATGGTTCTTTTGAGTTGCTTTCTGAATGTCCTTCAGTGAGTGGTGATCTTCCCATTTCCTGTTATCTGGTGGTTTAATGTGTTAAAGCTTTTGCTCTCCTGCCTTCCTCCATACAAATGTAAGGGCTCCTCTACACAGAGAGATGATAAGACACATAGCAAATTAGCCTGCCGCCTTAAACTTTTCTGATAGACACTCTTGGTGTAGTGGCACATTCAGTGGGAATCTCTCTGATCTCCTGTCCCGTGTCTTTGTTAATGAAAATGTGTCTGAATAGTTTCTATTGCTTAGTTTTGCTCTTTAATTAGCTTTGTTGATTTGTCATTCTAGAGAGCTCATTGTGCCATCTGCACTGACCGAATATGGGGCCTGGGTCGCCAGGGATATAAATGCATCAATTGCAAACTCCTTGTTCACAAGAAGTGTCACAAACTTGTCAGTATTGAATGTGGCCGTCATACACTACAACCAGTAAGTGAAACTTGGATGAAAAATTGTATTTAAAAAACCACCTGACCAGTCAAACAAAAAGCCCATTGAATCCTGATGCTGTTCAAACTATAGTCTGCGAATAGTCACAGTAGATGAAACATGATTCTTTATGGTTACTGTGAAACTTTGCAAGAAAGTTTGGGAATCACTTAGCAGTGTGGCAATTTAGTGGCAAGATGAGAGTCTAACTTTCACATCTGATATTTTTTCCTGTGTGAAATATAAACTTATAAGTGATATTTATCTCATCCTTTATTTTGCATCTTTGAAGTCAGTTACAGGTAAAATAAATTCTCTGAACATCTGTTGGGTTATTAGACTATCTCCCATTTTACAGAAAAGGAAGATCAAGTGCAGTTCTGACTTTTCTCCTAGTAAATGAAATAATTTTTATTTCTTAAGTCCCCAGAAGAATTTAGATGATGACTGCTCCTGGTTGAATATTAAAAGCAGACAGCTTGAAGTCTGCATTTTGTGAATTCATTTGACTAACATATGTACTGCTGAAGTACTTGAGCTTTTCTCCCATTTCTTACCTGCTATGCTTCTTTTCTCTGTTGTACTAAGTTGTCACTTCAACAGATTCTGGAAGCAGGTCGTAACTTCTGGAAAATAGGTAAAATAAGGACTGCAGTGGCTTCTTCTATTGTGTATGGATTAGAACAGCAACTATGTTGACTGATCAAATTAAAAAGTAGCTAGATTATATTTGTCAGGGATCATTTATTTCATTTATTGTCTCTAAAATAATCTCTTGCACTTGGATGGTTTGTTACAAAAATCCTGTGCATATTTGCAGGAGCCAATAATGCCTATGGATCCATCATCGGTGCATCCAGATAATGTAGAATCAGGTAAGATCAATATTTTTTTCTTTAAATTACTGTAAGTTGCTGAAACAGGAACTTTGGGTTTTAAAATGAAACAGAATAACTTAAATTATTTTAAAAACCTTTCTTTGCTTTTTTTCATAGAACAAGAAAAATAACACGGCTTCTTAATGCTAGGAGGGATATAAATATAAAAATTCATCAGTTTTCCATATCTTACCCATTTAAGAAACTTGGCTAAAAAGGAAGAATTTAGGCTCTCAGTTACATTTTTCCATTGTAAGCTGTGCACTTTAAAAGCCCTTATCAATCAGACAAAAAAACCTCTTAACAGAATTAGCAGGATTTCTACTGGATCAGTAGACAAACAAGTTCATTCTTGTAGCAATCGGAGTGATGGTCCTAACGCTTGAATTTGGATATAGACAATAATCAGTTTAAAAACCAAACCAACCACAGTTCTGCACGAGATTCTCTATGTGTGGAGTCCCAAGATTAATCTGAAGAGATCTCCAAATATAATTACAGGGGTTTATAGTAGCCATAACTGATTAATAATGTAGTATTGCAAAAGAGTCATTCTGATGGTTTAAAAAAAAAAAAAAGAAAACAAACCCAAGAGTTTTGAACGCTTACAAATAGATACATTTAAATTGTGTATCTATCTGATTGAGCTCTTCTGCCTGGAAAATTTTAAGGCAAAAGAAAGTACTGTTGTGTTGTGTCAGTCTAATTTTTTTTTTTTAATTTTTCTTGCACCTCTAGTGATTCCGTACAATCCCTCAAGTCATGAGAGCTTGGACCATGTTGGTGAAGAAAAAGAGGTAAAGTATCTTAACCTTTCTAACGGTATTCAGACATCTTAAAGCCTTTGTCTCTCTCAATTTCGGGTTTTAGTAATTTAATTATTCACAAACTGAAAACTAGTACCTGAAGCGTGTTGGGTGCTCACTCAGGTGTTTGCATGCATGGCTCGCAAGCTGTTTTATTTTGAACTTTGAGTGGAGATACGCTTTGATTTTAAAAAGTATAGATGACTTAGAAAGTATTCTGAACTCCTCCAGTTTTGTTTCTGCCAAGTCTCCTCTGCCTCCTTTCTTTCCCCTCACATTCCTTTCCAGGACAGTGCAGTTTTAAGAATAACAAGTGTTAATTGAATTACTTGTTTATACTAATTTTGCTGTTCTATTTGAAATGCTAACAGTTGCAGTTGTTAAAATTGACAAGCCTGCTTAACTAATTTCAAAGTATCTTTATCAATAGGCAATGAGCATTAGAGAAAGTGGCAAAGCTTCCTCCAGTCTGGGTCTTCAGGATTTCGATTTGCTCCGAGTTATAGGAAGAGGCAGTTATGCTAAAGTGTTGCTTGTTCGATTGAAGAAAACTGAACGCATTTATGCAATGAAAGTGGTGAAGAAAGAGCTTGTCAATGATGATGAGGTACGCAAGCTTTTTATCAATAAATCGGACAACTCTTCCAAAGAGCTTCCATATCTACCACAAGGTGGGAGCTGGGCTTCTGGGTGTGCAGCACTCATTGAAAATTACACATGCGGTTTCTTATCCATACTATACTATAGAAGGTTCACAAGACAGATAACCAATTTTGAGCTCTTCATTGGCAGACTGGTAGCTCACAGCCGCCCTCCTGTGCCAGTGGTTTTTGTCGTGAGCCTTGTCGCCTCTGTTGCCTGTGTCTCCTTTTGCGATCAGCACTGCCTGCAGCAGTGCCCCTGCAGAATTCAAGTTAATAAGCCTGGCTTGCTTTGTTACTTTGGAGCAGTATTCTATATTTCTCCTACTAACATTGGCTTGCTGGGCTGAAAAAGAAATGGGTGGGGTCTGGTTTTTATATGTTCAAGTTTGGATTTTTGTGACAAAGGAGAACTCACAGTGTTATTTTAATTGCTCTTTAAATCGGACCTCCATCTTAAAATTGTGTAGCTTATACAGTGATGATGGAACCTAATCAGAATTGCGATATTAAACTCCTAAGCACCTCTTGTTACTGAAGGTTTCCTTTGTGTTTCTTTACGCTGTTCTGAAAAGACTCAAGTGACTGCAGTTTGCTATCCAAGAGCTTTTGCATTTATTTCTCCATGTACCATTGATTTCTTCTGCATTCCTTGATGCTACTTTTCAGTTGTCTGCACCAGTTTATCTCATATACATGAGTGTTTTTTCATTTCCAAGTGTAATTACACAATGAAGCTAAAAGTACGGGATGCTCCAGACAGGAAAAAACAGAGTATGCTAAATTGTCTCGCTTCACATTGGAGAACTGTATAATATTTAATTTATTGCAAGTAAAATGAGGATGGCAAAACACTTGAGTATCTTTCTGCTAATTGTCATTAACACTTGACCTAAGAAGTGCAACAATCCTTTTCTGAATGTTGCTTTTCTTCAATAAATAGGATATTGATTGGGTGCAGACAGAGAAACACGTCTTTGAACAAGCTTCAAATCATCCCTTTCTTGTCGGATTACACTCTTGCTTCCAGACAGAAAGCAGGTAAAGGTCATAAGATAATAAGAAAACAACCTTATTCAAAAAATATTTCATACTGTTACGCATCTCAAAGGCCTGTTTAAAATGTTGTTAGGTAGGTAGCAAAAGTCCATGTACTGTAAATCAACATAGCGTTTTATGAGCAAGAGGCCATGTTCATCTAAGCTTTTCAGCTTGTGAAGATGCAAAAGAATGTAAAATACTGGTAGGTATGATGGGAAGGATTCTGGACAGGAGAAGAGGTGCAGCTAGCAGAAAAAAAAAAGGCTTAAGAATACAAGGTGGAAGACAACCTTGAATGGGAGGAAAAAAGGGTTTAAGGAGAGAAAAATCAGGAGCACAAAAAATGAGGAAATTTATCTCAGACTTGCATGAACTCTGAAGACAAGTCTCAGAAAATAGTATCAGAATTTTAAGAAGGAAAACAGGGTAATAGAGATGAAAATTAGTATTTTCCTATGTGTTTATAGAAGACATTACAGTAGAAGAATAAATTACTATTCTATACAGTAATTTCAGTATATATAAAATATAGTTATGGTATATTTAAACAACATCTTTGCTGTTTGAAAAGGTGACAAGCTGGTGGAGGGAAGTGAGAAGAAAGAGTATTTGTAATATACTAATAGTATTAACCACAAACAAAGGAAACTAAAGGGATCAGGAAGGAAAATGAGATTTTTATTTCTTTTTTTTTTTCTGGTTTGTGCATAGAAACTGATGTGAATCTACTTATCTAGTCACATACATAATGACAAGCAGTAGCTGTAGTGGATTAGGAATGTGGGAAGAATTACTTGCTTTCCTTTAGCAATAAAGGAATTATCTAGAGAAACTTCATATACTTGATTTTTAACGTTGGGAATTTATTCAAAGGGAGGGAAAATAAAATGGTGAAACCAGCCATATTACCAGTGGTGGGAGGAGTTGAATTGACATTGTTTGAGAACAGACCTCTTTCAGCTCTGTATACAGCCATTTGTAACAAACTCCTGTGTGTTTCAGGTTATTCTTCGTTATAGAGTACGTAAATGGAGGAGATCTAATGTTTCACATGCAGAGACAGAGGAAGCTGCCGGAGGAGCATGCCAGGTGTGTCCAGTTCCAGCTTTCTTGCATCAAAGCAGTTCGTTTTCTGACACAGTGCAGCAGTGCAGAGATTATGATGATGAGCCAGCAAATTCTCCCCAGATGTTAAGGATTTAAGGAATGTGAAACTGCAAGCTACCACATTTCTGTTTCAAGGAGGAACTGTAATAGGAAGCACTTTGGTATTATTTGTATTAGCATTACCCTAGATGACTTCAGTCTGATTCTGAATTTTTATATACAAAACCACTTTTGTGATATTTTTTAAACTGTCTAGTGGTATCAGTGTGTTTCTCTTAAAACAACCACTACCAGCTGTCCAGGCAAATGCTGAGCTCTTGGTGCATATGCTTCATCTCAGATGGTGAGATGAAGGGGATTTCAGTAGATGTTAATATTAATTAAAAATAATTTTTAAAGTGGCTGTGAGTAGAAATTTTTGTATGATTATAAGCTTATCTACTTCTCTGATGAAAAATAATAGAATATAGGGGATTATATTTAGAAAAGTATCATACCACCAAGACTATGCTATTGTGGTTTGAGTTTTTGATTACTTGAGTAATCAATATCTCTTTCTACGCTAGGTTTTATTCTGCTGAAATCAGTCTAGCATTGAACTATTTACATGAACGAGGGATAATCTACAGAGATTTAAAACTGGATAATGTGCTGCTAGATTCTGAAGGGCATATTAAACTCACAGATTATGGCATGTGCAAGGTAAGCCCTAGTTTCTTGCTAACCAGTGAAATCAACAATTAAGAAATTGTCGTAAATTAAAAGATTCAGAGACTTAAAAATGTGAAATGTTAAGGTATTCCTTTATACACAGCACAGATAGTCTGTGTACTCATTTCACTTCTACAAATGGAGAAAAGAAAAAGAAATGCCAAAGTGCACGGACTAGATATATAAAGCTGCTGTATCAACTTGACTGGGAGGGGTAGGCTGACAGAGTCAAGAGAGCTTGATTTCAAAAAGAGGGAGGTTGAAATATATCAGTCATGCTTCCTCCCATTTCGATTCTGTGATGCTTCCCATTTTCTCTAGGAAAATTTTGTCACTGGAGCACAGGTTTGACTTTGCTGTGGAATTGCCATTATGCTGATCTATTAGAACTATTTCAAATGTCACAATTTTGGCCAAGCAACTGAAAAGCATAAAGTCATACAGGGTGGAAAGGGCCTCGGTAAGTCTAATCCACCTAGCTGTAAGATCAGGACAGGTTACTAAGGGCTTTATTCAGTTTGGCCTTGAAAATTTCCAAGGATGTACAACTTCTTTGGCTAACTCCCGCCTCCATTCTGCATCCCGTGCTCTTCTCTGAAAACCTTGTATCTGTCCATTGCAACACCCCAGTCACGTAAGCTGTTCCACCCTGCCTCAGTCGGTCCCGTTTGCCTACTGTTGCAGATGGGATGGAGCTTACTATCTAAAACCTAAAAAATGTTGTTGTCAACAGGTATGTGTCATCCTCTTGAGACTCTAGATGCAACCTGCTTCTCTTTTTTTTTCTGAAGCAAGTAGTGTTTTGTATTCATTTGCATGCAGATTTAAGTGTAGTTTTCCGAAAATGAAAACAGTTTGTTCAGGACACTTAAATTAAATAAATATGAAGTTCTTAGCAGAGGGGGAGCATGGGATCTTTGGCTAACTGTAAAGTATTTTCTTCACATCTTTTCCTAAAGGAGGGTCTGAGGCCTGGTGACACAACCAGCACATTCTGTGGGACTCCAAACTATATTGCACCCGAAATTCTCCGAGGAGAGGATTATGGTAAATTGAATTTTTTCACTGCTACCATATAACTTTAACCTTGTCTCTTAGTTCTTACTCTTTTTTTTAGCAGTAGAAAGTATAAATCTCCATTAGACATGTGATCAGTCTTAATTCAGTGTCCTGTCTGAAAATGTAAATAAACCCTTCAAAGGAACGGCAGAAAACATCACACCAAGCAACTGAGTTATCTTGCTTTCCACACTTTAAATTCTTCTTACCAGTCTTGAAGAACAGCTTGAGTCTCCCAAACTTATTACTGTTTATTTTAGATATTACTAATGATGTTCTTGCAGTCTTTAATTGTGTTCAGTTTTGGAGCCTTATATTTGGCAGCAGTGATGGTATTAGATGTACAGGCATTGCAAAGGGCCTAGAGAGTAGACATCCCTTTCACAAGTTGCACAGCATTCCCTCCTCTTGCACACACGATGAACCAAGTAATGTCTAGTACAACTGTTACCTGTTCAGATAATCAGAAAGACTGGCAATACTTACATTTTGAAGTGATTCTTTCTTCTCAAAACGTGTCCGTCTTTCGCCCTAAAAGTATTGGTATTTTTGCTCCAAAATAATCTCCAGTGGTGTTTTCTCATTTTAATTCTAGGCTTCAGCGTCGACTGGTGGGCGCTTGGTGTGCTGATGTTTGAAATGATGGCGGGCCGGTCACCGTTTGACATTGTTGGGAGTTCTGACAACCCCGATCAGAACACAGAAGATTATCTTTTCCAAGGCAAGTACCATAAGTGTTCCTACACTTTAGTCCTTTGTTTCTACTTACCTTTAGTCTAACTTTATAGATGCAAAGGCTGATGTAAACCTTATTTCTTGCAGTAATTTTGGAAAAACAGATCCGAATTCCCCGATCCCTTTCTGTTAAAGCAGCAGGCGTTCTAAAGAGTTTCCTCAATAAGGTAAGAGCGAAAGGGGACTATATAAGACTTCTCAAGAGCAACTGTGGTTTGTTGGGTTTTGGCTTGTTTGGTTTTTTTTTTTTTTTGAAATCTGTTGACTAATCGTGTAGCAGATGTACTTTATCTGCCATATACAGAAACTGGGTAGAAAAGCTGTGAGCCTAAAGCGGGATTTCAGTGGGGCTTGGGGACCTATTCTAGGTACTAGGTATTCTAGGCTGCTCAGGGAGGGGGGAGGAATCAAATTAATTTGCAATCTGACCAGGTTTGCTCTGAAACATAATAGTATGTTTAAACAGCTATGAATAAAAATGAAGAAAAATGGCATGGTTGTTTATAAAAAAATTCCATTAAAGCCTTCCATATATTCATGCCTATTTCAGACATTAAATTGAAACAGTTTCCCAAATAAATAATGCTAACTTAGTTCTTCAGTGTTCCTCGTGACTCTGGTGTTCATTCCTCATGAGGTTTGCAACGTTTGTATTTTATTCATATGTAGGCCACGGCACCCACTTAGAAATATCTTCTTCCTTGCACAGGATCCAAAGGAACGGTTAGGCTGCCATCCTCAAACAGGATTTGCAGATATCCAGGGACATCCATTCTTTCGCAATGTTGATTGGGATCTGGTATGTGAATGCTTACTGGCTTGGCTTATTTTCTTTGTGTACAGTGACGGCTTGACAACTTGCTTTGAGCAAGTTCATCTTCAAAAACCTTAAGCTCTTAACTTAGGATGCACCATAATGACAATACAGAATCTTTTAACCCTTTTACACGCAGTAAGTACAGTATATGATTAGAATGATTGTAGAAAGTATACAAAAGAAACTTAATAGTAACTTCCAGCCTTGTTTAAAAATAACTCAATAGGTTGTAACTCATTCTTGGTGTCACTAAGTGCATTTATTCTTAGATGGAGCAAAAGCAAGTGGTGCCTCCATTTAAACCAAATATATCTGGAGAATTTGGTCTGGATAACTTTGATTCCCAATTCACCAATGAACCTGTGCAGCTCACTCCAGATGATGAGTAAGTAATGTAGAATTTAAGAATCTCTGATAAGTCAATGAAGGAGTTACAAAGCATTTAGTAGCTCTAGTTGTAGTACAAAGAATGTACACAAAGCGGTAAATAACGTTTTCTTGTGTTAGTTTGGAGAAGATTCTGTTACGTAGCCTCCTAGCAGATTTAGCACGGCTGGATTAAGTATTGGAGTCTGGCATGATGTAAAAATTAACTACCAGTGGGAATGTTGCTATAATGGATCTTAGTTCAGGGAAAGATGAGTAAGTGTTACTTTGCAAGTTTTAGTGGTATCATCTGCAAGCAATGAACGTGTGAAGGAAAAGACCTGTTGTGTCAAGTGGTTTATATTTGTGTTACTTTAAGCCATGATGTTTCTAGAATGTTGGATGTAGACTGAATTCATCTTGGGTGTTCTGAACAAGAGGAGGTGCTTTCTTAGGCTTGTTCGGGTATTTTAAATTCTTAGGGGTCAAGTGAGATTATCCTGGCTGAAAAGCCTTGACAAAACACAGGATAACGCGTTTGGGTTTGGTAGTGGATTTGTGGTTCCTTACACTGAGGGGCCCTGATTTGGGATGAGGAGGGAAAGGCCTTTCTAGTTTGACTGAGCCACTGCCGTTCGTGTTTCAGGAATTTTTCTAGGATTTTGTGTAATGTTTATGTAGTATGTAAACACAAACAGTGGATATTAAATGTTAGCTGTGCACCTTAATTAGGACTGACATCCAGCTTATGTCTTCATCCCTTTGTAAACGCATAATGTACAAGTGAAGTTTAGAAAAGTTGCTGATGCAGGTGCAGTATCTGTCACAGAATCAGAATCGTAAGGTTGGAAGGGACCTTTGGAGATCATCTAGCCCAACCCCCCGGCCAGAGCAGCATTTTTTTTTCCTTCTTCGCGACATAAAAAAAACATTGTTGACCCTTATGTTTTGATGTTTTTACAAAACTGACTGTTTTGGGAAAGTTCTAAAACTGCAAACCTTGCGGATTGCTTTGTGGGGAGAATATGTGCATGGGAGCAGCCCAGTCCCTACTCCTGGGTGGGTGTGTGTTCTGTTACCATTCTAGGGGCTACAAAAAAACCAGCAGCTACTGTAAGGATAGAGAGGGGCAAAAGGGAGAAGGGAGGTGTTCTCAACTGCAGTCTGTTGTGTGGGTCTAAATTCTAAGGCAAACTTATAGGTTACTATTGTTGCCTTTTTAATTTTGCTGAACTAATGATTGTTTTTTCATCTTAATAGTGATATCGTGAAGAAGATTGACCAGTCTGAATTTGAAGGCTTTGAATACATAAATCCTCTTTTGATGTCAGCTGAGGAATGTGTCTGAATTCTCCATTTCTGGACCGTGCCAATTGTTACTCTGTTTGTTTCTGCATGGATAAACATCTCTTCCTTTGGATGCACTTGCATAAAACGAGTAACTGAACATCTTACCCTTGCCACCTAGTGTGAATTACTAATTTTTTTTTTTGTATTAATTGTCGTCCAGGACAGTTGTTATGCTTGAACCTTTGGCTGCCAGATTTAAAATGTCAAATTTTCCAACAGTCTTGCCAAACTAAAATTTTAATATAGAAGTTGGTTTCTGGGGCTCCTCACTGAACAATGGGGTCTGGCTGTATAACCTGCCAATACAGCGTTCTAATAAAGGAAAACCACCTTATTGCTTTAAGAATACAAATTGCACTAGGAGATGTAATAAAATACCGTTTAAAGGACTTCCATTTTTCCAGCAAGGAAAGGAAGACCTTATGACTTCTGTAGTTTTAAATCTCTTATCTCTAAATGTCTGATTTTCCTGTTCTCCTTAGACTTAGAGCTACGTTATCACCCTTCAGATTGAGATGACAGTGAGGAGAGCAGATTTTTAAACTGAATAGGTCAAGGATGGCTGCTTTCGTAGGATATATTGATCCTATCCAAAAGGAGATTAACTCAATATTAGAATCAATAGGCTTTGCTCCGCAATGATACGCTAGGAATTGTACGGTGATACACAGAGAGTGCCTTTCTGAGCCTGTCCATTTCAGCGAGGGTTGTACGTAGTCTAAAGTGTCAGTTTAAATAAAAGGAATTCAATTAATACTTTAAAAAGTAAAAATCTGTAGAGTGTAATTTAGCAGTAGTGGGCAGCTAATATTGAGGGATGTAGAACCCCAAACTGTTATTTATTGCTTTTACACTTGCTGTCTTATCTGTATCAGAAGTGCGTACATTACAGCTATGGCCAAACTAAGGGCATTGCTTCCTTTTTTTTTTAATCTTCTTGCCATACTGTTGGAAATGCATTCGACTTTGCCAGTGGAAAAAGCACATCTAGGAAAAAAGTAGGTGCTGTCCACAATGACTCCCTTAACTTTTCCACTTACAGGTGGCAATTTGTAATCACAATCAAACCTTAAATGTTGGTAGTAGACTCAAAGTTACTAGTAAAGCAGTTGGAATAAATGGAATGATGGTTCAAACTAGGACTTTTGGGGGTTGTGATTCTTACATTTCATGTTAGTCAACAGTGTAATATACAGCACAGATAATTCTTAATGTTTAAGGAATAGTTTTGAATGTCTTAGGCTGAAGAAATGCCAAATATACCACTTTTTTATTATTATTATTTTGGGGAAAAGGGATTAAGAGACACTGAAGAAAAGAATCTGTGTTATAAGTAAGAGCTGTAAGGCAAGCTAAGCATTACTGAAAGCAGATTTAAGTATCTGTAAGCACAAGTTAGCAAACCTTATCTGAAGCTTTTAATAAGATTTCTGCCTGGTCATTGTCCCTCCTTGAAAATCTGTGTATGGCGACACTGTAAATTCATAGCACAAATCTTCTGGTGAATCTTTTTTCACTTACATGTTGGCTTCAAGGAGGGGGATTGCACAGATAACACGGTAGTGTCACGGTATGGTATTTAGTTCATATTTTTCTTTGGAACGTGAATAGGAAACTTTAGTACTGGGCTGAGTTTTCAAAACTGGGAAGTGATTGGAGAGGCCTCAGTTTCAGGGAAGCTTTGAACTTTCGCACTGTTAAAAATCAGTTTTCCTTAAACTCAAGTTGTATATTTTCAAATGTAAAATGTTGGTGTAAACCTCCTTTTAAAGAGCAGCTAATAACTTCAGCATGTTTTTTTCATGTCACGTGAACTCCTTACATGCAGTTTTAAACTTGTGATTAGTTGTCTAGCATCTGACTTCTACTACACCCGCATGAGTAGTTTAGAGATCGGGACTTAATTGATAATAAATTTGGAAGTTATTTAAAGCAAACAAGAAAAGCCTTGTCTTTACAGTGGCTTAATATCACATGGGGTATTAAGTAAAATGGCTTTAGGTAAGGAAGGGCATTTCTGCTTTTCATCACGGAAGAGTAATGGAGTAAAACGCTGTCTTTTGTGCTTAAAGCAACAGTTAAGTATTTTTTTTTTTATAGATACTGTCACAGAAAAGATACTTTTTCTATTTATGTATCTAACCATTAAGAATGTTGCTAAGTGGCAAACATCTTAAATGACTGTAAATCCATTTTTAAACTTTATTTTTCTCCCAAGTGCCATGATGTTAACAGGTATTTTTCATTGATAAGCGTATAGCAACTGTCATAAATATTCAGAAGGGACATTGGGTGTAAACAGTCCGGTGCAGTCGGCTTTGTCTCTTGGAGAAAGTGTCTGCATCAGAAGCGTCATGTATTTATGTGGAGTAACCTCCTCTTTGTATACGAGTTGGATTCTTATGGGTGCTCTGCTAGTTAATATTGTCACTGTTATTTTCCTGTTCCGTATGGAATATGGTCTTGAACATTGTTGTGTAATCATTCCCTTTATTTGTGCACACTTTTTACTTTAAATAAAACATTTATATTAGGCCTCTGTGTGTTAACCTGTAAAACGAATACTGTGAAATGCTGGGCTCTGCGTGGGATTGTCGCCTGGCCCTTAAATACCCAGGTCCCACAGGAGTGTTGTTCTAATCCTGCAACTTCTTCTAGGAGAATGCCCTGGGATAGACCACAGCAACCTAAGAAATACCTCCCTCAGCCGGTGTTCCCCAAGCATGTCTTGGAATGCAGGTCCCTCTCCAGCATGTTTCGCAGCCTTCCATTCACCATGCCCCATGGAGAAAAAGCGTCCTTGTAGGTCCTGTCTTTCGTTCCAACACTAGTGATGAAACAGAAGTAAGTAGTGAGGCATCAGTCAGCTGTGCAGACGCAGAAAGCTTCAAGTAAAGCATAAATGCGACTCCAGCTCGCTTGACCCAGGCCCTCTTTCAGCTGGTGCTTCTGAGACGTCATCTCGGCTGCCAGAGCTGGGGATGGGGAGCTCGGAGCAGCGCTCTCCACCGCGCTTACTTCTGCATGAGTTCCTTCTTTGTTTCTTCAGCTCCTCCCCGGCATTCTCTTGGATTTCTGGCACGGAGGGCGAGGGCACTTACCTCACACCCTGATGCAGATGCAGTACGTTAATAGATCTTTATTTCAGTATCTGTTTATCTGTATTTTAAAAGAGTTTTCCTCTTGCAATCTGGCCTGTTAGTAAAAGCATGTATCGGCAGTCCTAGGCAAATGCTACAGATGGTCGCATATCTGAAATGCTTAACCTCCCCCCACGCACACCCTGTGTTTCTCTTCAGTTTGGTGGCCAACTGCTCTCGGCTCAGTCTGAGCAATTGTTTATGTTAAGACGCTCTATAAAAGAAATTAATGGCTTGTATAATCTGGATATGCTCGATTCCTTAACTGCTAAGCACGCATCCTCACTTCATGATGGACGGCATAAGCAGCTGAAACAAGAAAGGTATCTGAAATTGCCTGTAAATTGAGGGACATCTCCCTGGGAAGAGGGAGTGGGGGATTGGAGCCCTGTTCTGAAAAGGGGGATTTTACCATATCCTGCATTTTCCTGAGAAGAGCTCAGTTAGGGGGCTGGGGGTCTTTTTAAGACTTTTTTTTTTTTTTCCCCTGCTTATGATAAAGGACTCTGAACTTGGAATGTGTAATCTTACCATTCTGTATTTAATCAATAATTAAAGGCAGAGAAGCATCTCTCTCCTTGGATCTGTTTGGCTTTTGTGGGAGGTGGGCTTTTTCAGGCATAAATAGGACCAGAAATCTGCTGTGTCCACATTCGACTTCTAAGCTTGAACAGAGTGCCTGGGCTTACACCCTTCTTGCCCCGGGCGGTGAAGCGTCGAGCTGGATGGACAGCTGAATTTTGACCATGATTTCAGATGCAGACACCAAGTCACAGTTCAAATTCTTCATTAGCTGCAGGGTTTCGTACAGAACTGTTCCCAAAGTCACTCATCCTCCCAGATGTGGTACACGCTAAAATCCAACGGTTTGTGCTTACAATAAGATCTGTAATAGGGTATCTAATGCGGTATATTGTCTGTGTTACTTAATCTGTCATAGGAGGTTTCATGAGAGCCATCTTAAGTATTACGACTTACCATTAAAAATCACCACTAAAATCATCTATTTTCTTTAAAATGCACAAGCCAATATCTGCAGAGAAGAAAATCCACAGTTTTTATTCTCTGTTCAGTGTATAATTGTGCTCTTCTGCATCTTTAGAGACTGTGTATACGGAAACACTTTTTTGAAGAAATACTTCTTTCTCTTCCTGTAGAAAACCCCCTTTGTTCATAAATACGCAACTTGAACCTAATTCACAAAACTGCGACAAAGTTCTTTACACGCTTAGCAGTTTGTCAAACAGCTCTGTATCTGTGTTAACCAGCTCAACTGGAAGGTTATTTTATTTTGTTTTAATTTGATATTTGGCACTTCAGTTTATATGCAGTAGTTTAAAGGCTGTGGTTTTATTTGCACTTAGAAATGTCGATTAGTTTGTCTGACTTGCCCCTCTTCCTAGTGCGGGAGTGGAAGAGAAATCGCCCCCAGGGACTGTCAGAGGTGGCCTGCAAGGAATTCAAAGGGGCAAGTGTGTGGGGAGGATGGGACTTGCTCTTCTTTAAGCACCCTTTTTTTTAAGCAAAAAAAGCTTTATGATACTTTTGTAGGTCTGTGGTTTTGAGCATGTCCTGCTTGGTATTATTTGAGAAATACATGATATACAAATTACGTACTTCCTAGGGAGTGGCTGGGTTCCCCATATATATCCCTCATCTTGTAGTTTAATTGGAAACGAAACTTTTGTAGTCGCTGTTTAATTGGAAATTAAAAAAGGTTTTTCTTAAATAATAATTTTCTTCCTTAGAGCTGACTTAGGTGAGTAAAGACAAAAATTCCTTACAGGCTACCTCGCTTTTAAGCCTAAGGTGTTGAAACCAAGCAGTGAAGATCCTGTTTGTGAACTGCATTTTAAGACAGCCTTAAATGTTAATTTCGCAAGCTTTTCAGCACTTCTTGAAAATTCGGAGGAGTTAATAATAAAAGAAAGATTCCTCCTATGCTCTGTTAGTGCAATTTATTACATCTTGCGAAGGTCTGTAACTCGGCTTTTAGTTTTAGTGTCTTTGGAACTGCTTTTCACAGTCTACAGTAGAAGTTGGAGGCAGAGTTAATGTCTTTTTTTAGACAATCCTCTACCTACAAACTTTGTCTTAGAGTGCCTGATCGTTGCAGCTCTATAGCAACACTATCATTACAGCACAATGGTTACCAGAATTTGCAACCTGAAATGGAAAATGTGCAGCAGAACTTGAAAAACCCCAATTAAGCAAGGACACCGAATTCCTAAGCTGCCATGACATCAGTAGGTCTAATAAAAGATGTCATATCTGCCTACGTACATCCCTTTCCTTCCATCCTTAGAGCAGTCCAGCTCTGGTGTTAGAAATCTTGCATTTTCTTCAGTAAATTTAAAATGGAAAATATGACATTGTGTTTCACTGATGGGTATTTGAAGATAATTTTTTAAATCAGATTCTAAACTCCTATAGGATGGAGGAGACAGGGATGTCCAGAATGTCTGGAAAACCATATTGCAGGGCCATGTCTTCCAGGATCAGCTCTAAAACCTGGTAGATTCAGAAATCTCGTTTTATTCTGCTGTATTGTTGTGGCTTTTAAGCTAACTCGTATCTGCTTAATAAATAAGTACAGAGTGTTAGTGTTCTTCACAAACGTGTTTACTTTTTCATCAACCTATTTGTTGTCTTACCTTCAACCATTTTATTGCCGAAGAATAAAGAAACGGAATTTAAAGAGGCAATTGAGATCAAACATGAATGCACCTCTGCATGTTCTCCATCGCTTCCCTCGGGCTCCCTGCCCTGCACAGAAGCAGTTCACGTTTTCCTGTGAGGCTAGCGATTGTTCTCCAGCAACTGCTTTGCCTCACGTTGTTTGCTTAACCATAAATGGAGGGGGAAATACCAATATTTATAAGATCCTTCTGCAGAATCATTACGTGAAGCAATCCTCTTTTCTGTCCAAGGCTGGAAATGCTGCAGAAGCAGTTGATGTAGCAGCCGCAGTGAGATGACGCTTGCACAGCCCTGTGTAATTGTGTCGCTGCAGGCTAAAGAACAGCATTTATGAAAAGCCCCAGGGCACTCCACATCGCTCCACAATGCTGGAATTCTTTTAAACACTTCCCTGCTTTGAAAAGTACCACCTTGGGTAGAAACTGCATATTGGGGTGGAATGACTGGTATTTATTAACCACTGTGTGTTGCTAAATGAGATCAAATGCTGTTGGATGCAAAGATGAGCCAAGAGCAGGTTTATGGTCCCACAGACCATGAAATTTCCTTAAACGCACAAACCTGATTTGTGGTGAATCTCCAAGTACAGAAGTGCTAGTCGTGATCGTCCTTCAGTTGATGAAACTCACGTAACGCATAAAGCCTGATGGTTCTGTACCTATACGTTTCAACTGTGATTCCGCTGCTTTGGAGGAGTTGCAGAGATAAGTCTGGCAAAACAAGGTAGAAAAGTAGCAGGATCAATGTAAGGAAAAATGCCCTCCCCATAATGGTAGTAGTTACTACAATAAATGCTCCCTGAGGAAAGGCTGAGTCAACCTCTAGTGATTTACAATAAACACAGAGGGAAAAAAAAATGAGGCTGGAAAAGGACAAATAGTAGAGTATTAAAGGTGAGGGGGTGTGTGGGGGGTGTGGGGTGGAATTGAATTTCTCCAATACTTGTGTTCGTCCCCAAGATTAAGTCTTGGTTCCAGTTTTGGGGAAGCTTTTATCTCTGCTTTGGCCTATGTGGAATTGAAGGAATCTATGCCTTCCCTTCCTTCGCTGGTTTCTCTAGCCTTTGAAAAGAGAAGTTACGGTTTTCTATAGGCATTCTGCAGAATGTCTATTTCAAGCAGCTTTAGAAGAAAAAGCACGCCTAATTTCAAGTAATTTGGAGGTTTACATCCCTTGACAAAATTAAGGCTTCTTTTTGGTATCCCTTCGTATACAGGAAAGCCTGAGAGTGCTGCAATATGGCAAGAGTAAAACAATGATCCTTGTTACGACACCTTCCGCTGAATACAAAAATTGAGGTCATGCTCTGTTTCAGCTTTACGATTCCTTCATCTGTACCTGAATTTTTTAATAATAGGAAGGTCAAGTGGTTTCCTCTAGGTTTTAAAATATAAATACAACCATTATTGTCTTTGTTATTATAGAGTTACCATTAAAAGCCCAGGCACTGCTATTTATACAGTTACTCTAAACCCTATTCTAGTACTTGAACTATCAGCAATTTTTTATTTTTGCAATATAAAGCACCACAGGTCCCAAAGATTGCACTAAGTGCTGTGCAAACATAGGGTAGGATAGCTCAAACCTGCCTTCCACCAGCGAGCCCTGCCAGCCCGGAGGGGACGGCAGCGTACCAGAGGTGCAAAGTGGAGGATTAAAGCGCGTGGATCCCCTCCGTTGACCAGCTGCCCGGCGTAGGGGCAGGTTTTGTTTGCTCCGCGCTAATCCTCCTGGCGTGGCGTTAGGAGATGACACGGAAGGGAACCCGCTCGGTGTTAAGCGGTGCCTGGTGCTTGTACAACTGCCCCATTTTCATGAGTTACGCTTTTATACTCGCGTTGCATCAAAATACATAACTGTACAGGATGAAAGGCAGCAGCAAATTGGATTGTGCCTTAATCTCAGCTGTCTTGACAAAGATGTAAACCAAAAAGCTTTAGGCTTCTCGCAGGCAGAAGGAAGTTGTAATACATAAATTAGTTGTACAAAGACTAAGCAGTCCCCGAAGAGCACCTTCCCCTCCCCGCAACAAGCCCGAAGTGGGAGAAGCCCCTCCGGTAACCCCCTCCCTGCAGGGGCCATCCTCCCGCTTCCCAGCCAGGCTCCATGACCGACTCCCACACCTTCTGCGCTTCAGCATCTCCTCTCTCCCGGTGCCGCACCACGAGCCTGGGACTGGAAGGAGAGATCGGTGAAACCACCTCGGGGACGGACACCATCACGCCCTCCTATCCCCCTCCCTGCCATCTCCCTGTCCCCCAGCAGCGGGGTCCTAGAGTGGAGCCCACCTCGTGTGGGGACCCTGGCTGGGGGACAGTCGCTGAGGGGCCCTCCCTGAGGGACTGTCACTAAGGGCCCCTCACGGAGGGACAGTCACTGATGGAATCTCACTTGAGGGGACAGTTACTGATGGGCACTCATTGAGGGACCCTCGCTGAGGGGACAGTCAGTCTCTGAGGGACTCTCACTAAGGAGAGCCTCGCTGAGGGGGACAGTCACTGAGGGACCCTTATTAAGGGGACAGTCACGGAGGGGGACAGTCACTGAGGGGACCCTCACTGAGGATCACTCATAGAGGGACCCTTGCTGAGGGACACCCACTGAGGAACGGCCGTTGGGGGACACTCTCTGAGGGCCGCTGACCGATGATGGCCGCCCGCTCTG
>VXBO01008735.1:216754-282757 GCA_013400135.1 Rhinoptilus africanus
CCTCCGAGAGGTGTCTGGTGCCGCCGGCATCGCCCGTCTGCCGGGGCCGCGGGGGGGCTGGCGGTGGGCAGGGACGGCTCGAATTAATCGGGAGAGGCATCCCTTCCTTTTCACGCGGAAAACTCAACGTTTTTGGGATCGCTCATGCCCGTCCTCTTTCTCCCCTCACAGGAAAGGCTGACAGGACTGTGTTAGCACCAGACATAATTCAGCCGATGGCCTGGATCTTACCTCTCTTACTAATAACTCGGGGTGGGAAAATTGTGACACACACCGGTGACATCTGTGCGAAAGGTGACTCTCCAGGGACGTCTCGGGGTTTTTTTTTGCCGGCGAGCTGGATCAGCCTTTTAATTTGGGAGTTTATTTGTGAGCTGCCATAGTAACTCTCGTGGCGGTGGTGAAATCATAAAGTTGGCAGCGCAATAAAGCAAGCCCTAAAGATTGTGTTTGATCTCCGGGAACTGAAAGTGGTGAATAAAATTTTCATACGGCTTAAACTACGTTTTTGGATCAGTTACGTTAAGATCGGTGTTCTTCAAACCGAGACCGTTTTTCTATTTTAATATTTAAATAGAGACTTATTTGGAAAGGCAGTATATTTTTTAAGGAAAAAAAAATGATCGAGGGTGGACAGTCTTGCGTCAACTCATCATTTTTTACTAAATCGCAGTACAAAGCTATTGTGTAGAATAGTGGGTAGGGTGTGAAGAAAAGCCTTTTGTATACCTACTGCAGCAGGTTTTTTATACAAGAAAATTGAGCAAATAACTATAAAAGAAAAATCTGTGTAACCTTGCCATTATTAATTTTATGGTATTACGTGAAAAATGGGTTACAGTTTTTATTGTTGGAGGCTGAAAAAGTGAGATTTTACTGAAAGGAGTGCAAAACTCGGTGTGCCTGAGGTAATCAGGATCGCTTGAAATTGGGTTTTTTTGTATGAAGAAGCAGGAAAATGCACATTCAACACTGACTTAATTAAAGTTTTGGTGTTTAGCAATGGAAAGCCCACAGATAAACTTCCCCCTAGGTCTAGTTTCAGACCAAAAAAGGAGTGGGATCCGAGAAGATGGAAGTCCTCCGTTAAAAAAAGCAATGACAGAAATGCATGTAAATAACAAAGTACGAGTTGTAATAAATAAATTGCCAACAATAAAGAAGGAAAACTTGGATGAATATGACGAAACTCCTGTGGAGGCTGATGGGGAAACCGCCAAGCCAAACAGCGCTTCGCTATCTGAGCCTTTGAATTTAAATCCAGGTTTGAAACACACGTTGGCACAGTTCCACTTGAGCAGCCAGAGTTCATTGGGTGGACCGGCAGCTTTTTCAGCTCGTTATTCCCAGGAAAGTATGTCACCCACTGTCTTCTTGCCTCTTCCGTCGCCGCAAATACTTTCTGGTCCGCTGCTCATTCCTCCAGACAGCTCCACAGAACTTACCCAGACCATACTGGAGGGGGAATCTATCTCTTGTTTTAAAGTCGGAGGAGAAAAAAGACTTTGCCTGCCTCAGGTTTTGAATTCGGTTCTCCGAGACTTTTCGCTGCAACAGATCAATACAGTGTGTGACGAACTGTATATATACTGCTCAAGGTGCACTTCCGACCAGCTTCATATTCTGAAGGTTTTGGGAATTCTTCCATTCAATGCTCCGTCCTGTGGGCTCATTACACTGACTGATGCTCAGAGACTATGCAATGCTTTACTACGTCCTCGCACTTTTCCGCAAAACGGCAGTTTTCTCCCTGGTAAGAACGCGTTGGCCCAGTTGAAAGAGACCGGCAGTGCCTTTGAAGTGGAGCACGAATGCCTGGGCAAGTGCCAGGGGTTATTTGCACCTCAGTTCTACCTTGCGCCGGACGACCCGTGTATCCAGTGTTTGGAGTGCTACGGCATGTTCTCACCCCAGACGTTTGTGATGCATTCGCACAGATCCCCAGACAAGAGGACCTGCCACTGGGGATTTGAATCCGCCAAGTGGCACTGCTACCTGCATATTAACCAAAAATACTTAGGAACGTCGGAGGAGCGGGAACTGAAACACCTCTTGGAGGAAATGAAGGAGAAATTTAGCGAGAAAAACCAGAAAAGAATGCGGTCCAAAGTAAGTTCACCTACTCTTGTAAAACTCCCAAGTCTCTTTCAGCTCATGCGTAAACACTTGTTTTTTTGGAAGCGCATTGCTTGCCTTGTGTAAATGGGAATGCTTGTCAAATCAAGTCTAAGTTAAATTTGTGAGTGAGCTTCACCGTGGAAATACATTTCTTATTAAAAGATGCGGTAATCTCTTTCCTCTTTGGGCTGTAAGTAACTTAATTGGAGCTGGTTTGGTGTTTTTGGTTCTTGTTCTGTTCTAAGGTTTACAGTCTACAGAAAACTCAGATATAATGTGGACATTTTCATTCTCCCATTTGACCTTTGAGTATGTTTTATGCAGTGTGTGTTGCAGCAGCTGAGCCAAGCAGAAAAGACCTTGAAAATCAAGTATTACAAATTAATTCTTCATTTGTTATTTTTACGCCAGCACACATGTGTGGTGTGTGGCAGCCTGGCTTGCTAACCACCCATCTCATGACTTTGCGTGCAGGGTGATGGTGCATTGCTAGGTTGCTATTTAGAATCCCAAAGTCTGCTTGTTCAGCAATAGCTTTCTATTTAAGCCAGTTGTATAGAGAAATATGCCAAAAAGAGGGGGTTTTAAACAGCCCAAGTAATGAGCTGTAGGCCAGTATCTTGACAATGGTTAATAATAGATGCCATATTTTTTCCTAAAATACCGCTGCAAGTCCACGCTGTGGTTCAAAAATACAGAGCTTATTTTTCTCTTAGAGAGCTTCTACTTTAAATAATAAGATAAGCACCAGATTAGTATTGAACATCATAAATGTTTCCATTCATAAAAGGTATATTTTTTTGGGTATTGCTTAAACTTGAGAGGTTTTTAAATGGTTCTTGCCCCATGACTGTCTTTCTTTTTGGTATATTTGGCATTTATATGTCTGTTTAATGGCTACTGGTTTGACTGTATATCCATTTTGCCTGTTGGATGTTTTGTGGTGGATTTCAAAATAGCAGCAAGAACAGTCTAGATGGTTGAGCCCGAAAAGGTGTGTTCTGACTTGACACCTTTCAGCATAAACTTCTGAAAAGTTAGTATTGCAGAAAGGCTTACTGCAGTAACAGGTATTTTTACAGTTGTGCTGGTTTACAGTAAGGGATTTTAGCAGAAAGTTTTCATGAAAGTCTGCAATATGGCGTGCTTCCATGTGATGAAATAGTTGAAGATGCAGGTTAAGTTCATAGCGAGGAGACTTCGCTTTTCATCTGATAAAGACGTTATAGTCTCTATCCTTGCAATGCCAGCGTGGGTAATAAACTACAGGATGGTGGGTGCATCAGTGGAAATAGTCTTCGGTATTCATACCTCTAATACTGCTTCCCTTTTCACAGTAGCAGATTTCAGACCACAAGGTCTTTCAGTTTCATGCATACAGATGAGAAAACCAGCTGAAATTAGCAGTAACAGTAATCTGGACTGGACCTGTGCAAATGAAATAGGAAAACTTTGTGGAGTCTTCTGTTGCAGACCTGTATAGTTTTTCTCTTACAAAGCAGCATCTGAAATCAGAATGAGAGAGAAACTGTGAAGATTTGAACAAAGATAAAATGGCAGGGGAGGGTTCTTTGCTATTTTTTGGTCTCACAGATACTCATCTGAAAAGTACAAAAGATTAGAAGAGTTTAATAGGGAAGTGTTGCAACTCAGCCTCTGTTTCCTTGTCCCGGGGAAGCTTGTGCTGCTTCAGTGGCCTTTTCTTTCTGTCATTTCTGTGGTGTGAGAGAGGTATTAGGTACAACGTGTAGATATTCCTGTTTCTTACACGCTTAGAGAAAATTATTTGCAGGATGTTCCATTTGCTGTTCTGTCACCTCCTTACCACCTTTGCTGAGTCAGCCTTCAGAAGTGTTGGCACATCTTTGACGTTATCTTGGAGGGCCCAGGAAGAACAGTTGCCCTTGGCTAGATCTTTGCCCAGCCAGTAATAATAAATTATTAATTAAATCCCATAGTCTTTGGAGCATCTTAGAGCCTGTGCATTGCCTTTCTCCTTAGCCTTTCACTTGGAGTTTATTCACCTCACAGTGCAAATAAGCTTTTACTTTCAGTATTTTAAGAGCACTGTACTCACAAGGTTAATTCCTTTCTGTTCTTTTTGCTAAGAAGAAAGCAGTAAGCTGTATGTTTTATTGTCACTGAGTTTCTCGTTTTCTGTTGAGTTCTAGACTGCAGTGTCACATCCACCTGCTATTCGTGGGAACAGCTGTCGCTGAAGTCTCTGCTGGTCTCTGCGCTGTTAGATCCTCATTCCCTTTGGCTTTGCGACAGTTTCTGATAATCGCTCTGCACTAAAACTTTGTCTTGCTTCTCAGACTAATTCCCTAAGTTGGTCACTGTCAGCGAGGAAAAGCTCGCCATGTGGAGAGTTAACATTTCTTCTGGGTGCTTGGATGCTGGCTGGGATCAACCGACCACACCAAAAGCCCACTTCCCAAGGCTATTTTAATACAAAGAAATTAAGAACAAATTTCTTAGCTATAAGTCTTGTTTAAATATATGATGAGACATCTTTCACCTGAAATTAGTAGTACCTTTGCAGTGGAGCACCAAGTATCCCAAATAACTTTGACTAAAGAGTAATTCCAGAAATGTTTCTTGAGATGAACAGAACAAGAATCATTACCCAAATGCAAAGTGCACAGAAGTTTTTAAGATTATTCTGATGCTCTTGAATTAATTCTGTTTGTTACTGTAAAGGAAATGGAGTTCCCATGTTAGTGTAGCAGCTTTGCCCACTTTTGCAATAAAAATTTTTAACAGCTAAAGAAAATTCTGTCTCTGGAATACCAGTAATGGTTCCGTTTTATTCACAGGTTTTATTTTGTAATAAACTATCTGGCAAGTGCTTATTATGATGTGGATACTTTATTGTAAAAGGCTCCTACAACCTTTTGGAAATCCTAGTTTCTGCTCTCTCTTTCTCCCAGACGTTTTTACCGTGTCTCTGGCAGAGTTCTGGAAACTCAGCAGAGCTTTTACATGGGTTTGTAAAGAGATTTTCTTTTAATTTTCTTTCTACTTTGCCTGTAATGGGAATCTGGAGATTGAAGAAACTTCCGTGGCTTGCGTCACCCTGCGTCTCTGCCAAAACCGTTCAGTTTTCCAGTACCCCAGTTCCTTTGGTGTATATGTATTAATGGTGTAAATGCCATTCCACTGAGGAGTGTTTATGAAAATGTAAATAACAGGTACCCATCTTCCAATTACCTTTTTTTTTTCCTATTCTTTAGGCAGATTCACAGCAGAGCCTGGAATTGTCGCAGTGGTATCCAGTTATAAAGCAAGAAGCAGAAACCGATCCTCAGCCACCCTCCTTTTTCCATCCCAGGTAACTGAACTTCCTGTGTAGATCTGTAAGCACCGTATGTACAAATATTTGAATTACCTTTAAATAGCCAAAAGTATTTAAACTGAAAAAAATGTATTGCAACCTGAACTGTCAGGAGAACTCTAGGGGATCATACAGGAATAACTGAACCCTAACTTTTTAACACATTTCTTAGTGTAAATATTAATGAACTGCTTATGAGTGGGTTTTGGTACAGAATTCAAGCTGTGATCTGTGAGTGTTCTTCAGTAGGCAATACAATTGAAATGTGATGACAATTTCCCTTTTCAGAGTAGATATGACAGAAAGTACTTTTTAATCTTTCTTATTATAATGTAATGCATGCATGTGGAAAGTTGCACAGGGCCTGTTTAGCATGAGTGCAACTTAGTTTCCTTTCAAAAAAGACTTGTAAAAGGTGTTTGAAGGCTTTCTTCCACACTGGAACAATGGCTACGGCTGAATTGTCAGTTGATTAGTTTCCTGGTTTTAGAAACCAAGTATATTTCCTTAACATAGTACACAGTTTGTCCTCTGCATCAGCGAAGGAAATAGTTTTTCTTGACGTACCCCTTCCCCGTGTGATTGTGCGTTTACCGTATATGGGTGAGATGAGAGTCTTTTGGCTAGCAGCGCACATCAAAGAAAGACACGCATCAAACTAGTTCCCACGCAAATACGTGAATGTGACAGTCCCTCAGTTTGCTGTTTCTGTCGGCGCCTTCCGAACTAGGAGAAGGGAAAGCGTTGAAGACAGCAACCTTGACTTCAGCATCGTGACACTGATTATGTTGGCACTGACCTTAACACATCTGGCACTCTTTTCCTTCTGTACTAGACAAAAGATGAGGGTCTATGTTAGGGCGGTACAGAAGGATGCACCCAGGAGTCCAGGAGCTGTGAAAATCCAGATGGATTGCTCAGTGTATGTGGGAAAGAAGGTCCAGCGTTGGTCTCAGATGTGCCCCAGCATTCTCAGTGCACATCTTTGCTTTGTAAAGAGCGATCTGCTTGTTCCCACTGCACTAATCATGTCCCCCATCCTCCACTGGTAATATAAGGATTATGAAAAAGGTATAGAATATGGATTCAGTGGCATTTTGGTTTCACTCTGCATTTAAATGAAGTCTTCATCTGATTTTCTATATGATTTTTTTAATCAGCCAAATTTGAAAAATCCTCTTGTTTGATAGCCTCAAAACCTTATCTAGATAATCTACTCAGTCAAGATTAAGTGGATCATTAGGATTTCCTTTTGCATAGGAAAAATTTTAAAAGAACATGCTTATTTTCCATTGAAAATTTCACAGTGTGAAACCACATGAAATTAAACTTACTGCTCTCTACCAGTCATTCATTAAGCCTTACCTTTCAGTCTTAATTTTACTGTTCTGCTGTTTCAGTTACTACCTTTATATGTGTGATAAAGTGGTTGCTCCAAATGTATCTCTTGCGTCGCAATATAAGGATGATGCAAAAACAACAGTGAAAGCTTCAGAAGTAATTAAATCCTCACCTGGACAGTCAGAGAAGAAGCTCAGTAGTGGAAAGCACAAAAAAACTGCCTCCTATCCAGAGCTGTCTCTTGAAGAACAGGAAAAAATTGACTTGAAAACTGGTGTGGAGCAGCATAAACATTTAAGTGAGTAGTGAAAATTACGTTGAAGTCTATTTTTTTGTCGTATAATTTTGGAAAGCTCAACACTAAGCTGGTGTTTTGTGATGTCACTTCAGTTTTACAAAAATTCTTTTCACCTTTTTATAACCTTCAGTTTTCTTTGATTTTTTTTTTTTTCCACACTGGAAGTTTAATTTTCTGTGATTATTGTGCGGTGTTTTTTTCTTTGTAGATCCACCTGTGTCAACTCGTTCTGCAAGAGGTGCAAAATCTGAACGTGTTTCTTCCAAAATCGCTAGAGACTTTGGCCATGTTGAAGTAGGTAATGATGTGCGAACCTTGTCCCCCACTCTTATGAAAGACATCAGTTGTGAAGATGACAAGGGAAGGATCATGGAAGAAGTAATGAAAACCTACATCAAACAGCAAGAAAAACTAAATACTATTTTGCGGAGGAAACAGCAGCTTCAAATGGTACAGTGCTAATCTGAGTGCATTTCACTTTTGGCATCAGAAGACTGATGTTAGCTTGTTGGTTCTAGAGTCGATCTCACAGGTTACATTCATTTAGAAGCACCAAAACACAGAAATAATTTTCCACGAGCTTGAATCCAGACACCAAATCTTTAATATCCCTTATGCTCATTAGGTTTGAGTCTATTAGGTCGGTGCCTTTTCAGTTTGCAGCAACTGTTCAAGCAGCTCCTCCTTTTATTTTACACAAGTAAAAACTACTTCCTTCCCTTTGAAATGTTTTCCAAACATTTTAGTAATTATAGTTAAGTTTTCTCTAAAATGTCTCAGTTTTAATGTGTCAGGATTTTAAAGATGCAGATATCGGTATTCTAGAAATGGTCTTATTAATGCCCTGTATAAAAAAGAATACCACCTTTCTATTTCTATTTGATAAGCCCTTGTTTTTAGGGGATTTTATTAGTCTTTTAAAATAATGGATGACGTTAGAAGCTAGTGTTCACTTGTGATTTAGCCTCATGTCTGTTTTCTGAACTAAGGTAAATAATGTCTTTGCTTCTTACATTCATAGAACATAGCGTTTTATTTTACTTTAGTTTATATGTTAAGCTCAGAATCTGTGAGCTCAGATAGGCCCTAAAGCTGCTAGGTTCAAGTTGCTCTGCGGTTGGAGAGCTTGTAGATGAGTTAAAAAAAAAAAAAAAAAGACTTTAAAAAACACCAAAATGCTAGCGGAAAAAGAAATCAAACACATTTATTCTGTTTTCTGATGGTGCACTTCTTACATCTTCAGAGTATATTTATTAAATCAGTGCTGCTGCTTTCTGATGTTCAGTACTGAAAGTTGTGAATCTGTTTTTGTAGGCTCCGTGTACTTGGAAATACAAATATTTAAAAGTATAAAAATTAAATGCTAGCTACAGAACTCCAGGCTGTCATTGATAAGTGGGTAAACACCATTATCAGGCTGTTGTTACCAGTAGATAAATGTGCTCTTTTTGGCCTCAGTGTTTCCAGCTAGAGATGTAAATTCAGTGTTTTACTTTTCTGGTTTAGAATCAAGGTGTGTGTGACCCTAATTTTTCTTGACAGGAAGTGGAAATGTTAAGCAACTCTAAAGTAATGAAGGAACTAACTGAAGAGCAGCAGAACTTACAAAAAGAACTTGAATGTTTGCAAACCGAGCATGCTCAAAGAATGGAAGAATTTTATTTTGAGCAGAGAGACTTGGAGAAGAAACTGGACCAAGTGATGAAGCAAAAGTGTAGCTGTGACTCCAATTTAGAAAAAGACAAAGAAGCTGAATATGCAGCACAGGTGAGAAGGGAAAGTTGGTTTCAAACCAAATGGTATTTAGTCTGTCAGGAAACTGTGGAGCTGTTGCTCAGCCACCTTAAGGTTTCATCTTCTCCATGTGTTCTGATACCATAGATGAATACCAAAATAGTACTATTTATTTCCCTCTTCCTTGGTTGAAACTGAGGTAGAATACAACTTAAAGAAACTCACGATATTATTGAAGAAATACGAATCTTAAACACAAGGTCAGTTACATCCCCATTTAAAACAAATCATGTTTCTAATGTATATAGGTTTGCCCGGGTTACAGAACTACACATTCTAGTTTTAGTTATAGAAGTAAGCTATTCCTCTTTTCCTTCTTTTTATGTTAAAAAGAGAATCCAAACCTCTCAACCACCTGTTTGTCGGATTAGTTGCATACCTTACTGCTCTTTCCATTCCTTGGTGGTAGAATCTTCTGCACCATCTGTGTTTTGTCAAAGCATTAGGTCAAGACTTCTTGTGGAAATTAAAATCATATTTTTGTCCCTCATTCCTGCTTCTGGGTTCCTATGTCAGAACCTATGGAGATTTTTTTTTCTTTCGCTTTCCTTTTAACTTTTACTATTGCTTCTTTATGTTGGAGGTTATTTGTGTCATTCCAATAGGAAAAATATAGTTAATGGCAAAGGGAGCCTTGGAATGCCCCTTTTTGAAATCAGTTGCAGTTATGATTAAATGTATAGCGATATATTTTGTACTGTGTCACAGAAAACTAGTCTTCACAGCTTTTTTAGAGTAAACAAAATCTGAAACTTGAGTTCAGTAGAGCTTTGTGGTCATTTAATCGTAGCTGCGTATATTTCTTGTTCACTGTCTCAAACTAAGAAACAGGCAGTACTTGAGAGACAGGTTTTGGTATTTTTGGGGAGTAGGGCAGAGACTAGCATCATAAATCCTTCTCATGAGTTTAATTTCATGACATCGCACTCCACAGATTCCGAGCCTTTGCTGCCAGAAATAATCCTCTCTGACTAAGGCCTGATTTACTAAACATCTGGTACAAGCCCTATTACTGCAAGTAACAACATGTTCTAATTTATGAAGATAATCATGTATAGCACGTTTTATATGGCTTGTGTAGCTTAGTTACTTTAGAGGGTAAAACCCATAGATTGTTCCCCAAGGAGACTGGTTGATTGTTTCTTTTGAAGTTAGACTTTGAAAACTGAGCACGTTCCTTGCATGAAAGTTTACTCTGTTATTACCTGTGCGGTAGGGCTGTTGGCAACATGCAATTTGAACCTTTTTCTCCATTTACCACATCATAGAATAGATTTTGGACCCTAGGTTCCAAGCAGTTGTCAGAAGTACCCGAGTTAAACAGAGATCGTGGCAACCAGTAACTTTCCCAAGCTGTGTATACAGTAGTTAAAAAAAACCTTAATTCATCTTGAAGCAGTTGCCCAGGCTGCCCTTTCTCTCTGAGAACTCTGGACTGGGAGGAACCCTCTTTGTACATTAAACAAAATCAGTAATTTGGGATTTGCAAATTGCTTAAATATCTGTTCTTTGTAGGCCTGCCTGAAGATGCACTAAGTGTCTCCTCCCCGTTTTTGATTTATTTATGGAATTGTTGCTTTATCCTGCCAGTCACAGTAGAGCAGTATAACCAGTACTGGAACCTTTCCTTAGAGCTGGAAATCAAAACTGCACCAGAGAAGTGTTTATGTAGCGCGTGCTGCAACATGCAGGCAGTGGGCATTATCGTGCTGCAACAGCTTACTTTATCCAAGTAGTGCAGTCAGGACACTTATAGTCTGTTGCTGTCTAAGAACTGCTTAAATATTTCTGATTATAGGAAAAAACGTTTAAATTTAATTTCCGATTATACAAGTGGAGATGAAAGTCTACTGGATGTGATGTTTCTCTAAAATCAGCACAGCAGTTCCTTTGTCCGGTACATTTTGTAGCAATTGGTGAACACCAGGGGTCCTGTGTGTTCCTGCTCTTTCATTCTCATAAACCGTCTTCCTGGTTTTCAGTGAGATGTATGCTTAGTGATGATTTAAATCAGATAGATACCTGTAATTATAAAGGCAGGTGATTTTTTTAGATTCAGTGAGGTCTTTTTGTAAGAAATAACCTGTGGAGTCAGTGGTAGAGAAGATAACTGGTTTCCAGTCTCCTCCCTGTTTTAACTGCTGGTAGTATACCTGTAAGCTACTTGACAGTAACTTTCCCACACTTGAAAAAATCATCAGATGTTTTCAGATCTCACTGTAAATAAAATTGATGACGCTCTAGCAAGTTTCAGTTTTACTGTACTCCAAAGATGAAATAATTATTTAATTTCTGGTTTAAACGTGAAATATTTCACAGAAAAATTAGGGTGGACTCATGTTTATGAACACACATGCATAAATGCACAGGTGGTTATGTTCAAAATTTTCTGGATGTTACTCCTGGTAATTCTGCTTCATTTACACTAAAGGATATCAGAAAACTGGTGGTGGTTTTATTTGTTACAGAAGTGCGTCCAGGCTCTGAAATAAAGACGTAGTATTTTGTCAGGTTAAGAGAAGTGAACCTGGGAAATGACAAAGTGCTATTTGTGCTGTGATTTGTGAAACATGATGCAGACATCATCACAGTCTTCCTAACGCATTATGTGTATTAGTGACAAGGTCTAGTGTGACAGTTCATACAGCTGCAATTTATTTAAAAATTAGACTTTCCCATTTTTTAATTATAGTATGATGTTTATGCAACTTCGCGTATTGATGTAATTTGCTAATGGTGTAGCAGGGAAGTGCATAATTCTAGATAACAGTAGAAGATGAGCTGATAAATACTTGTATTTGATGCATAGGGTGGTCATCACTGGCGCCTTGAAGTGAATAGCTGACGTTTACAGATGAGTTTGCTAAACTTTGCTCTGCCTCTCTGTCTCTCCTCTCTTTTACAGCTAGCAGAATTGAGACAGAGATTGGATCATGCGGAGGCAGATAGACAAGAGCTTCAAGATGAACTGAGACAAGAACGGGAGGCAAGGGAAAAGTTAGAGATGATGATAAAGGAATTGAAGCTACAGATCTTGAAATCTTCAAAAAATGGGAAAGGAAAATAGAACTTGGAAGAGGAAGCGTGACTGCGTCCTTCAAACAGGGTGTTTTGGTTTTTAATGAATGGTGAGCAGTTTCTGCGTGATGATAAAAAGTATTCTCTACAGATTTCTATTTGCCAGACGAGTCCGGATGAAGATATTCATATATATAAATAAATAGAGGTAGATAGTTATACATTTTTAGATTTTCCTAACTAATGAAAATCTGCATTTATTTGTACTGGTGTTTTTCTCAAACAATGAAAAATATGAAACTCTTGATTGAGAGTGACCAGTTTCTGTCTATTTCTAATGGAGTCTTGAAGACTCTGTACCTTTAAACTTTGTCTGTTAAAATATATGTGGTGATCTTTATTTTGCTATCAATTGCACATCCAGTTATAAAAGTACATTAAAATCATTCTGAGTTCAAGGTCAAAAATCATTTGGGTTTCAGTGAGAATTAGCGTTCTCAAACTGGGGGAAGTAAGGGCAACTTTTCATCTCTAAGGTAATACTCAAAATCGCCACAATGATAGATGATTGATCATCAAAAGTGATTTACCAGCATTTTTCCCATAATTTCATTGTGTGAAGTCAAGCTGATCTTTTCAGTGTTTTCTGTTTAATAACTCATTATCAGTCTAAAGAGTTTTAGAGCCAGCATTTGCTTGCCGTGAAAAGAAGAAAAGAAGAAAAACATTTGGGTTTTTTTGTAAATTAAAAAATTTACAATTACAATGGAATCTCTGAAATTAAAAATTCACATATTTTCTGTTGTTTTCTTCTATATAGTAAGTATGAAAGAAACGTTAGTAAAAGGCTTAAAGGTGGGGCTTTTCCTTCTAGAAACTGAGAAAGCTTGACTTAACTGTTTTTCAGATACTCATGCTTTCAAGAAAAATAATATTTATTAAAAAATACGATAGTTTCTTTAGTACCCTAAGCCTCCACACTTTGAGCTTCTTGCCAGCTTGTGGATTTTTCTTCCATTGCATAGAACAAGCCTTAACTGACATTGCGATAATAGCTTAAAAAATAAAATTCTGAGATACGGCACTTTGAAATCATTTTGATAGTCTCTGTATTTGAATGACATGGTAATATTACCATGAATTAAGAAATACAGCATGATTGTTAAGCTATAACATTTGCAAATGTGTAATTGTACAGAATTACTGTTTTATGTATATATAATGTTTGAGTACTTCAGAAGTCTGGTTCCTAGTGGATTAAACGCATGACTACAGAGTTGGATGAAGAAATACTTTTTTGCACTTCTCTCCAAAAAGTTTGATACAGCTGCCAGATGTTAGTTGTGAGTGAGTAGGAATATTTTAATAGTTCTAGTATTTTCACTACATAATTTTAGCCTTTGCTTTAGCTTCTGTTTTTGAGGTACTTATTTTTTTTTATTCTCTTAATAGTTCAGTTAATTTTAGGTTAAACCACTAGTCAAAGCGTACACTGATTTTTAATTTTTTTTTTCCTGGACTAGTAAAGCTGAAAACTTTTTACTTCTTTTTTGTTTCTCTTTTAACGGTGTAACATGACTGAGTATCGCAGAGAAAGGTAAACTTGCACATATCTTTAAGCTGAATGAGAAATGAGGTGGTAAATTAAATGTCATGGAGTCATAGGATGATTCTTTTATAGCTGTGTACAATTTTGTTTAAGAATTCTGTGTCGTATTTACACTGACAATTAAAGCAGGTTAGATGAAAAAATATCAATTTTCTTTGTCAGTGTTGATCAGAAGACTCAGATGACATTTTTCCCTGCTTCAACTCCATCTCCAAATTTTTGCTTTAAAAAAAAAAACCAACCCAAAAAGGAAAAAGGCTGTCTTTGCAGCATGGTTTGGAAGGAAAGGTGCTGACTATAAATGATTCTGGTTGTGCGTGCACCGCTTGCTTCTGAAAATGCAATGAATGTTCTATTGTAACAACCACCAAAACCATGGCTATAGGGAGAGTGGGGAAAAATGTTGATAGAAGTGTGATTATTAGGGAATGGAACTTAAAGTAGTCCAACGTGATGGGCAGAACCTACATTGGATTAGCTAGATGGGCAAGTAAGAAAATACCGTCCTGGGAAACTGTAACGTTTCATTCAGGTATTACTAAAGAATCAAAAGATACCACTTCTAGTTGCTTTTCAGTGTCAGTGTTTTGAACCAGATGTGTTTGATTGCCAGTGTAGATAAGGCCATACACACTCATATAATACAGCTGCAGTAACTAATTTACCACAGTATTTATAGCTTACTGTTGAATGTATGGAATCCTCATGGGATTCTTGTAATAGAATACTATATATTCCATTTTCATTCAGGTCTTGTCTATGTTATGTGATGTCAGCTAAATTTTCCCCTTTTGCCGCCGGTTGATCTTTGGCGGTGGCGTTGTGGTGGAGGACTAGTATAGCCCGGGTTCCTGTGCTTCAGCCAGCACTTCAGCCACCTCTCAACCAGCTCGTAACCGGCTTACGCTGCTGGTGGCCATGGTTTGTACTAATATTTTCACTGTTCCAAGAACTCAGGCAGCTATATGAAGTTTTCCAGCTGCAGATAAGGCCTCCGAATCATTTTAGAACACCTGGCTGACAAAGCTAATGGAACGTTCATTAAAATGACTTTTCAAGTAGCTTTGTAAATAGTCCATTTAGTTCATCCAAAGTTAGAATGCATTTTAAATTATTGTAATCCTCATAAAATTTTTAAATATTACTTTCAGGCTCTTTGCATAAGATAAATAATTTTCATATGTGTAGACTTAATTTTATACTGATTTTAAGTAATAATGTATACATAAACGTGCCATAGATTTTGTGTGTTCACAGTCTTTGAAAGATAGTTTTTTAGTAAATTGTAAATAATCCTGCGTAAGTTCTAGAACAAATACATGTTGACCTTTTTTCACTACCTTATACTAGTTATATTGAATTGTTTATTTTACAGCCTAATATAGGAACTTGGAATGCACACTTAAGGGCCCACACTTAATGGTAGAAACTAATTCTGTCATTAGCTCCTCGCTTTTAGTCACAGCACGCTCATTTTATGTATTATTTGTTTTGCCTTCAGTTATTGCTTGCTGATCTTTCAGGCAGGAAGTTGTTTTCCCAGATAATCGTGACGTGAAACCTTTAGGAAAAAATCCCAAAATTGTCAATGATTTTGAAAGTTGCACGATAACACCTAGACCACGATTGAAGTTGCCTAGTGCACCTTTTGGAACAAAGTAAGTGGGATTCAAGGTGAATATCTAGTTTGCTCCTATACTTTTTCAAAAAGAGAACTTTCACGTGCTTTGTGCGCTCTAATCAACAAGAAAATTCAAGACCTTAGAGAGTAAAACTTTTGTAATTCTGGCAGTCTTAAAGCACCGTCGCTTACAGCATAGCCATGTATCCCTAGACGAAAGAGATTTTTATCTAAATCTCCAAACTTAGAAACTAAATCTGTGTTTTAGTTTTTGTAAAGCATATCGTTTAGCTTGAGTATTTAGATAAAGGTAGTTATGTTTCACATTCCTAAACTAATTTTATTCTATATTTAATATATTAATAGCTTAGGTGTAAAACCATTTGTATATAGTAAAGGCATAATGCAATTAGTGAAGTAGGGGAAGTTGAGTGGGAGCATAAAGCTACTGGTGGCCTGAAAAAATAAGGCTTGGCCCACATTTTAGAAGTCACAACGTTTTATTCATACATTCTTGTTTTATATTTGGGGGAGGGGATAGCTAGAATGTGTTATGAAATTTTTGGAAAACTTTCCTAGCATTAGTTGTGAAGTTGACCTTGACATGCTGTCACAGTCAGCTTCCTAGAATTCACTTGTTTGTAGAGTATATATTTTGATTGTCAGTAAAGATAACAACTTTGTATTTTTTCTGCACTTAATTCCTGTAATTAATCCATACAACGGAGTTTTCTAGAACATGGAAGCCGACAAAACGACATAATTACACTTATCTGTTAATCTGTGCTTGCAATATTTCAGTAATTTTATTTAAGATGTCAATAGTAAGCAACGGAAAGCTGCAAATTTCAATTTTCTTTTTGCTTATTACCTTTGTAGCGCGAGTATTCATCAGTTTTCATTACAGAAAGCTTGTAGAATTTTCTGTTTGTTGCATATTTCTATTTCAAAAGGACAAAAATTTTTTTTAGCTTTTGTGAAAGTCAGTAATTATTGCTTACAAATTGCACCATGATTTTGTAGTATGTCTCCATTACTTAGAAAATTATTTTTTTCAGGGTTAGTGGTTCAGTTGGGAAATGCTTGAAAAATGGGTTTTAAGCACTTCATCAAGCACAGCGAACAAATGGTATAAAATTTTGCTATTTGAAAATCGATTAAATGTAATGATATCAACTGAATTTTTTTTCTTCAAATATACATACCTCACTTAAAGGAAAGCACAGCTGTACTGTATTTAAACTAATTCTAGGAAATAATAAAAAAGTTGGTCTAAAATATCTTGTTGCCATTACGTTGCTTTCTGTGATTGACAAAATCTGTTCTTGTGTTTTCATACTCGCTCTCAAAAGTATTTATTGATGTTGACATGCCAGTATAATTATGTTAATAAATTACAGAAAGTAGCTGCAAAACAACACGATCTGTGTTAGCTTAAGGCAACAGGTTGAATGACTATTCTGAAACCACAGTAAAAGCCTGTGAAAAAATGATCAGTGCATTCAACAATTTTTAATACTTTGCCAATGATGTACAGTCTTATTGTTAGAGTTGCTGTGGTTGCATTACATGACACACAAAACTGTCCTCTACCTCACGTGAGATTTAACAGATATTTTATATGGTTTTAGTAAACAAGATGCATCTATCTGGTCACTTAGTTTACAAATTTTGAATTATATTTATTGAAACATGACATACTGTGCTCTTAGCTTATACCTCAATTGTATTTTGTGCTCTTCTCCATTTTCATGCCTTGTAAATACCTGTATAGATTGTGGTTTCAAAAACAAATAAAGAACTGTAATGTCCGAACACTTATCTTCGTCATTATTTTTAAACACTGACTTCTAAACTTGACTTTTTGGAAGGTGTTTAGCAACGGTGCTTTGCTAAGGAGGAGAGGGTCGTCTTTGCTTTGATACACTGAATTAAAACCTGATTACACTGAATCTTGTTAGCAGGACTCCCACGTCTGGCAGCAGGTCCCCAGTCTTCCAAAGGGCATTTTTAGCAAAATCTACAAGATCAATAGCCCTCCCTCACCATGAGGCCATTTTCTAAAGCTGTTATGGCTCCATGAAGGTATTATTGACACTGATTTCTATGTATCTTGACATAAATTTGGTGTTTATATGTGTAAATACAACCACTTGTGTATTTGGTATGTTCTCTGGTGCACAGCATTTGTTGCTACATGACTACTCGAGCAGTGTTTGAGTTGTTCCTGCCCCTTTTTAAGAGGTTAGTAATGAACAAAATAAAAATCACACACCACTGTATGAAATGCTGAGATTTATAAAAAGTTAAAATCAGAAATTAGAATTATACTTTATTTGCTGATGGAAAATACCCACCACAGGAGTTCTTAGTTTCTGTAAATCTCATCGTTAATGTCGCTTAACATTTTTGTCTACCATCAGGAAGCTTCAATAGCAGAAAATTCAGAATAGAAGAGAGAATGAGGAGGCACAAAGAAAAGAGGGAGCTGTTCCTGTAAGCTGGATGTGAATGAGACTTCCATTTAGGTTGAGTTTCCCACTTATAACAATAAGCTATATTTTTAGGAAAAAAAAATACAATTTTTACTGCAAATAATAATTTGGAGATTTTCTAGGTGATTTTATTCATACTAAAATGTGTGCGGGGCGGTTGACAGATAAGCAAGTGCAGTCACATTGACACACTTAGATATTTTTCCTTCCCTTCGAATCAGAGCAAAACTTGCTTGTCCTTGTTTTAAGGTACTGCTCTTGCATATAGGAAATCCTGATTATGTTTCAGATTATTGCAAACTCTTAATGCTACCATGTACTTGCCTGTATTTACAGCTTGAAGGGAGAAGTGAGCGGTATTAACCAGGATGAAGATGAAATATGTAATATTTTGATGAGCTCAGCTGTCAGTATGGAAGAAAATGAACAATTGACTGTACCACTTAAAGAGTTAACCCTGTTTATTTCTGCATGCCCTGATGTATTTTTATACTGCTGTGTTTCCAAGGAAGGGAGAAGCTATTGGGCTGAAATAGGTGTGGGTTGCAGCAGACGAATAAACTATGTAGAAAGGTGGAATCACATTGTGAAAGTTGATGGCAGTTTGGCTTCACAAAAATATCGTAACTCGGGTACAGAAAAAAACTAAGGAGTAACCAACAATATAAAATGAATGTGAAAACAACAGTTAAATTTCTATTTAATATAAAAGCTCCTCTTCAAAGGTAATTTCCAACTACTTATATAGTAGCTCCAGTGTTCAGGTGAAGCTTTGACAAAATAAAACTGTCCTCGCGTCCTTGAGTTTTGGATCTAAGGAAATGATGCTTAGGATGGTCCGTTTGTGATTTTCACTTTATTTGCTAAAGAATAGGAAAAAATACTATTGGATGAAGAGCTGGATATATTTCATTCCCCACACCTTAATCCGTGTGTAGCTTCCAGTATTTTTTTTTTCACTACCAGCTCTGGGAATGAACCGAATTCATGGTTCTGTCGTTTTTCCGGGGTTTTCCCGTCCCGGTGCGATGCGGGCAGCTCTCCGCTAGTGGTCTCTCCAGGCACGTTGGATCGGCGCGATCCAACATTCCCGGCAACGACCAACCTCCATCAGGGATGCGTGGGCACCCGGCAACTTCCATCTGATTGTGACAATACAAAGTAAAATTAAGACAATATCCTGCCTGCCCGTTTCTCTTGATGAAGAACAGGCTGTGCAGGTGGGGGTTCTTTTTGTTTCTTTGGTTGTTTTTTCTTCTTTTATTTTGACATTTTGAAGTGGTAAAATTTACGCCCGTAATGAGTCTGAGTAAAAAGCCGCTCATTTTAATTTTAGCATTCTAAAGTGGAAATAAATATGCTAGACCCATATTTAAGACTCTGTGAGTGTCAGTTAATATTTTTGAAAAGCCAGGCGCAAGCGGAGAATGCAGTGATGGGACTTTTATGTTTTTGCAGTTACTGAAAACATCAGGAAAGAGCCAAGACTGATTTTGTCAGTTTATTGCAGCCGTGCTGGTGGCTTTGATGAGATGATCAATTCCAGCTCTTGAGTAACTCTCTCCACCACGTTTCGTGCTCTGTCCTTCCATGAAGAGGTACCAATGTGATCATTTGTCCTCAGCTTGAAAACACTGCCTTATTTTTTCTCCCTTGATGCTAAATTTTGAATAGTCAGGCTGTTTGCATTAGAATAAAGCGGTCTGGTTTGTTTTCCAGGCACAGGTGGGTGTAATTCTGCGTTTCCTCCTCTCCATGCTGTCCATCCTCTCCAACTCTGGATGAACTGGCTGAAGTTGGGGCTCCCCGCTCGCTCCTCCCATGCGTTGTGGGGCTGGAGGCAGCTCTAACCCCTCCCAGGGAGGGAGCTGGGCAGCGGCAGCCGAGTGCCTGCAGCAGTGCCTGACCAGGGACCTCGTCCTACCAAACCCTCCTCCCTCCTGCTCGCAGCTCACAGAGGTCCCAGCAGCCGGGATCCGCAGCAGGGAGCTCGCTGGCCGGCTTCGCTGACCCCCTGCGGCCGCTTTCCTGTCCAGCTTGCCTCACCAAGGGATCGCCATGGTGGCCACCTGCCTGCACCTGGCCGGATTTGTCTGCAGTTTTATAGGGTGGATCGGGGTGGTTGTGGCAACGGCCACCAACGACTGGGTGGTGACTTGCGGCTACACCATTACCACCTGCAGGAAGATGGATGAGCTGGGATCCAAGGGGCTGTGGGCAGACTGTGTGATGGCCACAGGTCTCTATCATTGCAAGCCCCTCGTGGACATCCTCATACTGCCAGGTACGTGTGCCCCATGTTCCCACCCAGGGGTGAGGAGCCAAGCCTTGCTCTGAGCGGGGCAGGTCCTGCTGCAGGATGAATTGATGGCGAAGCTCCTTCAACTTCATCAGGGCAGGAGATGGTCCAGGAAATACACTAAAGAATGTGAATGATCGCTCTTAACGTGTTTCTCATTAAATTACACCTGGTTTTAATCGTACCCAGGTATCGTGTTATCCGTGGATGTTAAAGTCTGGTTAATGTTTAATCATTGCTCATAGTAAATGCTCCCTGGTCCTTTCACATCTTGTCTCTAGATTGCGTTGCAAAACATACATAGTATATTGAGGTCTAATATAGCATTTCGAGGTTTGCTTTGAGATAATGGTGATCTATTACAAATGTTAAGGTTCTGTTCCTTAAAATGATTTGGAGTGTAATGAATCTTTCAGCATCTATTATTAATGCTGCTATGGCTTTTAATCTTTTGGAAGATCATCATTAGTCTTGATGGTCTTGTGCTTCCCACATGTTCTAAGGCAGGACAGAACTTTTGCACGGCAAACAGATGTAATGACATTTAACTTGGCTGATGTTTTCTGATGATTTAGTAATTTTCATCTAGTTTACTGCAAAGCAAAAAATAAGCAAGGTGTTTCATCTGTATTAATACATCTTTTGAGCTAATTAAGCCTTCCAAAGTCTTGTGTGGTCTTGTCCCTGTAAGTTTAGTTTAATGATCTTACCTGTTTCAATCACTGTTAACTCTGTAGCATTTCTGTTCTGATATGTTTTAGATTGCACCCCCCCATAGCACGTCAGAGATGCCTCTTTCAAAGCTGACAGGGTAGAAATAACCATTCCTTGTAGCTTTCTTTTATGTTTCCTTATTTATTTATTTTAAAACTGTGGTGAAAATAATTTTACAAAGAAAGATTATTCCTGCATTTCTCACTGTTACAGAGCCTAGTCTGTATCACGCAGTGCTTAACTGTATTGAATCTCTCAGACTAGCTCCTGTTCTCCCTTTCTCTGTGTTTGTATACTTTTATTTTAGTAGGTTTACCTTCCTTATTGCTACTATTATTCAATATGAGCCGGCACAGAAGAAGGGGAAAAGACTTGCCCCAAAGAAACATTACTGAATGAAGTTTAATAAATAGGTAAAAAGGTCTTTCATCAGCAGAAAGCAGTGCTTCTCTCCGGCAGAAACAAACCACAAAACACGATGCTTCTGCTTTAACCCACTTGATACCCACAGCTTTCCATGATAGGGAAATTTATCCTGGTGTTCCCAGTAGCTGAAATGTGTTTAGAGTCTTTCATTGCCCGAGTCAAGTCTTTAAAACAAACGTGTTTGTATTCTCATTTCATCGGGACTGGTTCCACAGACACCACACTGGGCGCTGCCATCTCCTTTGTTTAGCATCTCATTTTTTGCCCTGAACTCCTCAGGTAGTTTTTTTTCTTAGGTTTCCTCTTGAAAAACCAAGCAAATTATTGAATGTACACAGAGTCTGCATTTCCAGCAACAGTAAAATCCTCATTCCTGGTGTCTTATCTGTATGTAAGCAGGACTTGCTTTAGACCCTTTCTGCTGATATTATTTGAGGCATAACAAGATTTAATGTCTGCATGTGGCAGCTTCATTTGGTTAATCGGAGGGGGAAAACAGGCAGCATATTCACTCTGATGAGACTGTCCCAAGAGCTGGTGGAGGCTCACCAGGCACTGGAGCAAATCTGACACCTGTTCTTTTTCTTTTGCATGCCAGTGATGACCTGTTTTGTTTTTAATTTATGTATGCATTTTATATATTATACTTATTTTTATATAAAGTATTTTAAAATTAAATTATATGTACATAATATATAAAAAAATGTTATTTTTGAGCCATTATTATACGTAGACTCTTACAGAGTGGTAGAAATGTCACATCCCTGCCTAGCACACGCCCAGTCCCCGTCCCCTCTCGTTCCTTGCTGCCTTGTGGCAAGCTGCTGGTGCTGCACAGGGGCAGGCAGGAGAGGGATGGTAACTGAGGAAATGCCAGGGAATCCCGTGATGCCTGTAGGGACCCAGAGGAATAACATGGCCCTTGGTTATGGCAACTCAAGCAGCTCTGCAAGGTGCAGTCATTTCTTCTCCCTAAGGAAGAGCTGCGCCAGTGGTCACCTTGAGCCACGCATCTTCTCTGAAACCCTGCTACCAGCCTGGACTCCTGAGGTGCAGCATCGGGATGGGTCTGGAATTACTAAGCATCCCTCCTCCTCCTAGGTCAGCAGTCCTCAGCTCCTCAGGGCAGCTGGTGGTCGTATCTCAGGGAAGCGCATGTTTCAGTAATGGGTGTTCAACTATTCAGCCCTCCTCTGGATGGCTGTGTACATCCTCTGCTCGCAGCAAGCTGCTCTTTAAGACTTTACGTTCTTGTTATTCAATCAAACCTCTCTCTAAGAAAAGATACAGGTAAACTCCTTCCTAGCTGTTTCTCCTACTTTCTCTTCCTGTGTTTCTCTGTGTCTTCCCAGGAAGAGCTTGTGTTTTCCAGGCAGTGCTGCTTGATTGTTGGAAAATTTTGAGCGTGCACATCCTGTGTTCATGCACTAACCACGGTACTGCAGTCTCCCTGTCTTAATGCTTTACACAAAGGATTGAACCTGTCTCCTGTACTCCATGCAAGTGTTGGGAGCTGATCAACAGGAGCCTTTATCCAGTGGTTCTCAAAAAAGAGTCCTCAGTACAAGAAGGACATGGACCTGTTGGAGGGGGTCCAGAGGAGGCCACAAAGATGCTGGGAGGGCTGGAGCCCCTCTGCTGTGGGGACAGGCTGAGAGAGCTGGGGGGGTTCAGACTGGAGAAGAGAAGGCTGAAGGCTCCTATAGCGGCCTTCCAGTATCTGAAGGAGGCCTAGAAGAAATCTGGAGAGACACTCTTGATCAGGGAGTGTAGTGATTGGATGAGGGTTAATGGCTTCAAACTGGAAGAGGATAGACTTAGATTAGATATCAGGAAGAGATTTTTCACTATGAGGGTGGTGAGCCCCTGGCCCAGGTTGCCCAGAGGAGCTGTGGATGCCCCATCCCTGAGCAGCCTGGTCTGGTGGGAGGTGTCCCTGCCCAGGGCAGGGGGTTGGAACTAGATGATCTTTAAAGGTCCCTTCCAACCTAAACCATTCTATGATTCTCTTGTGCCAAATAATCAAAATCCTCTTTCCTTGCCTTGCCGACAGGGTACGTCCAAGCATGTCGAGCACTGATGATTGCCGCCTCTGTCCTGGGTCTTCCCGCTATCTTCTTACTGATAACAGTCTTGCCCTGCATCCGGATGGGCCATGAACCTGGAGCTGCCAAGTACCGGCGGTCCCAGCTGGGAGGGATCCTCATCATCCTCCTGGGTAAGGCGCCTGACGCGTGTGGAGAGCCAGAGGTCTTCCTCTGCTCCAGGATGTGCGGTGCAAGCTGGTTGAGCATGTTCAACCTGAACGGATGGTTGTCCAGGCTGGGCTGACCCTGAAGCTCTCCAGCATTGCTGCAGTGTGTGGGGTGAATAAAAGGCATGAAGAGGAGTGGGAGGACAAAGAGAGGAGGAAGCAGAGAGAAGAGGGGAGCTCTTGTGGAGTCCTTGGGCATGACCACCACCTGTCTGCGGGAGGGCGATAGCAGTTGCACACAGGCAGCTGGTTTTGCTGGTTCGCTGTGGAAGTGATGCTGGTTTTGGAGAAGTGTCAAAACTCCCAAGCTGCTTACAGGGAGTGGATAGCCTCTGAATTTCCCTGGGCATCGCAGATGCAGCCAGGTCAAAGTAAGCTGAGGTGTGTGAGAGGGGAAGCCCACAGCTGAGGGGGTGCTGGTGCTGCGGGGACAACAAGGGAGTGAGCAAGGAGGTGGCATGGAGCTAGGAAGAGGGGTGGCTTGTCCCCTGTGCGTCCCAACCCCCTCTGCCCAGCCTTGCCCTTGGCCTCCAAGTTCCCTTGGGAATTTCTTCCCATCCTCCGTGCCTGTGGAAGAGATTGTTTTGAGCAGTGCAGACTGTGGAGCTCATTGTCCCCAGTGCAACACCTGCATGTTCTTCAAGCCTCGTCATCTCAACAACAGGCTGCGGTGCCTTGTTTTTACCCGTCTGTGTGGCAGAGGAGGAGGGGTGAGGCAAAGTGGCCTCTTTGTGTGGCTCTGCTGGTCGCTGGCAGCCAGCGCTGACATCATGCCCATCTTCTTTCTTCTTCTTCTCCTTATTTTTTTCAAGTGGGCACTGGATATAGCTGCACGCTCAGAGGGGCTGTCCTCTGGATGCTTCTTCCTTGCAAGCTGTCCCTCCTCTGGTGCCTTGGTGAGAAGCAGATAATACGAGTCAGTACATCCCAAATCTAAGGGACTGAGACTAATGGGCCCTTTCAACGTCTGTGGGGTTTAAGGGCATGTTGCCACAGATGGAAATCCTAAAATAAGCTTTACAGGGCCTGTTTAGGACACCCCGATTGTGAACAGCCATGTTAGAGAGCTGTTGGAATGTGGCCTTCATCCCTATCCCAAAACCTTAAGTCACGTATTTGGGCTTGGCAAAGCGAGAGAAAAAGTGGGTTTTTTCTGCCTGTGAATGACGTTTTATTGCCGGAGGAGTCTGCTCTGCCAGATTTCCCCTACCTGGGATGGAGGAGGCTCAGCAGAGCTGCACTTCGTCACAAAAAAATGGGAGTTTTGGGCCCCAGTCAAGGAGAACCATGCTGTAGGTCAGCCCCCTTTGGGTGGCTGCAGACCTGGAGGCGAGAGTATTGCCCTTAAATCTGCTTTGCTGAAGAGGGATAGGATTACAGGAGCAGCACACGCAGAAAACAAATCGCAGTGGCGGCATTGGATAATGTTGCATTAAAATAAGCGAAATCCCATATCTTGCATTGTTGCACCAGGGGTTTGAGGTCTAGTGTGCCACTGTCCCATCCTGGCCTTGCTGAGGTGTGACACCAGGGAGGAGAAGCAAAGGGACCAGAGGGAAGAACATGGTTTTCTGACTAAGTAGATCCTGTGAGGAAAGAAAATGTGTATTTGCACAGGCACTGGCAGGTGAGTGCTCTTTGGGTCGGATTTGGACTTCTTACGGATTTTTACCCCTGTGAGTTCTGAAGCATCGGAAGGTGAAGTGGTTTGCTCACGTTGCTCATGTCCTGAATGATCTGGGCTGGAAACAGCGGCCGGGTCACAATGTTTTAGTCACAACAACAATAATACTCTTTTTGTCAGGTCACAAATAAAGAATAAATAAGCCCCTTTTGCTCTTAAGTTTGTTTTTTTTTTAAAAAAAACAACCAACCCACATTTATTTTTATAAACCCTAAATTATTCTGGCTGCTCAGCAAGGCAGTCCCTTTGGAAGAAGAGTAATGTACAGAGCTTGGGACTTTGTCACTGTTTAAGCTGATTAATGATCTGTTGTTTGCAAAATGAGATGTTACCATTCCAGAGCATTTAATAAGTGTGAATCAGGCCTTGAAAATCATAATACTGATGTAAAATTAATTATATTCTAGATGTAACATGCCCTGGACTGTTCTTATTTACCCTCTGGCCACTGAACTCTTGTTCATGGTCTTCCTCAGTCTCATGGGTTCCAGCCTTTTCCTCTAAGTGGAGACCAGTTCCCAGAGCTCTGGATAAAAGAATGAACCCTCAAACGCTCACTAATGTAGCAGAAAGAGATATTTGAGATGTGATCATGGGAGCTGGCCCCATGGCAAACTTCGCTTGTTGCTCAGGGAAGGGATGGCAGTTTGTCAGTGAGATTTATTAAAAAGGAAAACAGGGGCTGAAGCGGTGCGGAAAAAAACCCAAACAAACCCCACACAGAAAAAAAAAAGTTGAAAATTTGCCAGGAAAACAAAGGGCTCAGATATTCCATTGATTTTTCTGTCCGCTGATAATAGCAGGCTGCAGAGGGTGCAACCTGTGTGCGCACCCTCCTATCCTGCCCGCTGATGTATTTATGTCTTTGCTTGATCCTATCTGTCTGAGAGGATTGATTTATTGCTGAAAACAACCATCAGCAGAGGTTTGCACCGCACCAGTAGGAAAACATTTCGTACGCTAGCGTGGATGGAAAAACCCTGGCCCATCCTGTGTTGTTGATACTAATTTGGGGGACCCCGTGGTGGTAACCGAGAGAGCATTTTCCTAATGGAGGTGAGGGACTGGAGACACTGGAAAACACAGATGAAAAATACATTAGTTATTAGCGATTGCTACTGCAAAATGACTGTATTAGCTATTGTATACTAAATAAAGGATATTGTTTTTTTTTTTTTTCTGGACACTGCATGAGATTTACTTGGAAAACTGTAGATATCAAGATAAAAAGATTGCCTTGAACACAGGAAAGAAAGAATCATGCATATCTATTATTTCAACCAAATGCTTTGAAAGAGAAATCTGTGTGACTTTGAGTCAGCAGCTCAGAATAATTAAATTTAGCCGTGGAAGAGAAGTAGTCTTTCTTCTGCAGAAAGCCTTTAAGTTACTGTTAAGGAATTTGGCAGGGACTCACTGTCCCTGGAGTTAGTGTAATCCTGGTCTATCTCCCCCACCTCCCTGAGCACCTTCTGTGCTGCTTGTCTATGTGTGCTTCCATCTGATTAAAATATGCCTATAATGTGGAATATTCAGGGATTGAGCCACTGCAAGTCTATAGTCAAAAAGGACTTAAAAATACTGGGAGCCTGGGATGTGTCCCTGTGGATTCACAGTGCTCTGACGGAGCAAGGACAACCTCACCATCTATTACTGAGATGAATTTTGTGGGTTACAGACTTTTACAGGGCCACCTACTCTAGCTGCAAAAAGCAGGCAAGCTTTCCAGTATCTGTGTGCTCCAAAACAAGCCTGTTTTTCCAGCCAGCGTAGTTGGTCCAATAGAAAATGTTATAGAATCACACAATTGTCAGGGTTGGAAGGGACCTTAAAGATCATCTAGTTCCAACCCCCCTGCCACAGGCAGAGACACCTCCCACTAGATCATGTTGCTCAGTGCCCCATCCAGCCTGGCCTTAAAATCTTTCCATTTAAATATTAAAAATATTCTGTTTGCAGACCTTCTTTGACTTTTCTGCTAGACCATACAGCAGCTCTTCTATCTGAAGTCTTTCATATTTAGGGAGAGGCAAAGAGTCTCTTGGCATTAACACAAAAGAAAAGGGGTAATATTTTCTATTCAAAGAGTTTGCCCTTGTAGGCGGCTATTTCAGTGCTTGAAACTTGCCCTAAAATGTCTTTTCCAAGCCCTTTGGGCTTCTTGGCAAATCCACTTTTCTTCAGCCTTTCTCTGTGATACAGCGGGACCAAAATTTGCATTCACTGAGAAATATTGCCATTACAGACTGCCCTTTTTGCATCTCCTCAGAGGATTTACAGCCCCACTCTAATCCATGCAGGGCGATGAAATCCAGTCCTGTCTCAGGGCGTTCCTCTTGCTGAGCAACGGGGTGACTGGTGACTGACGGCAGCTGGTAGCCTCCGAAGACAGAGAGGTCAGACTAACCCGTGCCAAGTCCTTGGCTTGTGTTTCACAGCTTTCTAGTATTGTCAGCGTTAAAATAAGGTGGTTCTACATGTCGTTCAGCCGCTTGCACAAGGGGTGCTATTGTGTTGGTGGCCCCGAGAGCTCTTCTCACCCCAGCGCAAGTGTTTTCTTCGGTCCTTGTGTTGTGGGGGAGGGTCTGGATAGATAAGGCTCTTACAGTCTATGGACATAAATATATATATAAATGTATATATTTTCTGCTGACAGAAAAAGAAAAGATGATTGTGTCTTTTTGGACAACAGAGAAGGGTTTTTTTCCCGAGGCCGTTAGTATTCCCAACTGATACATTTTTGTTTTAAAGCTCAGGAGCTGTTTGCGAGACTGATCCACACGCAGCAGAAACACTGTTCTCCCCTCCCTGCCTTCTCCAAAAATTTCTTCCAAAGCCGCAGGGCCCTTGCTTTGAGGAGGCCCAAAATTATTACTGGCTTTATTAGCATCCTTCAAATGTTCTTCTCTTTTCCATAAGAAAATATTTTCTCTCACAATAACTGCAGCTATCGGGGATGGGTTTTCTGCTGTCCGGCCAGGAGCTACGGTTTGTTCTCCTCTTTAACTAAACAATTTTATTTTTAATCTCACCCTCTTTTTTTCCTCTCTTGCAACCTTAACTTTTTGACACTGCCTCCAGATACCTTTTAACACGGTCGGTGGAAATCTGTAATGCTGCCACGGTCCTGTTATTGTTTTGCTCTGATTCCCTGATAGCCACAAGGATGGACTCCTGCACAGCTTGTCCCGGAGGCAAGTAAATATTGACAGATTAATTCTTCTCAGATGTACGGGCCATAAAGGAGTATTGTTTTAGGACTCGCTCCTGTGAGGTGATTAACAGCATCAACTCCTGTTGCCCTTGGTGCATGTGGGGACTTTGCAGGATGGAGGTAGGACCCTTTGTGAGGGTGGCAAGTGTGACCTTGTGCAGCACAAGGAGAATGCAGGGCACATGTTTTCACCCTGCTTGGAGCAAGCCATGCGTGTGTGCTGCACACTGAAAACGTCGTGTTTTCCAGCCTGGCTGCCTGCAAAGTGCTGCATTTGAACCCCCTTTACTGTCCCGAAGGTGTCTACTTCCCATGGCACCCGCCTAGCAGTCCTCACAGCACCACCGCGGCAGCCTTCCTGCTGTTTGTGGGAAAAAAATGTGGAATTTCAAGCAAAATTTGAAGTCTTCAGTCATAGAATCATGGAATCATTGAGGCTGGAAGGGACCTTTCAGATCATTGAGTCCAGCCATCAACCTAACACTGACAAAACCACAACTAACCCATGTCCCTCAGCACCACGTCTGCCCAGCTTTTAAATACCTCCAGGGGAGGTGATTCCACCACTTCCCTGGGCAGCCTGGTCCAATGCTTGATAACCTTTTTGGTGAAGAACTTTTTCCTAATATTCATCCTAAACCTCCCCTGTCACAACTTGAGGCACTTTCCTCCTGTCCTATCACTTATTACTTGGGAGAAGAGACCGACCCCCACCTCACTACACCCTCCTTTCAGGGAGATGTAGAGCGTGATAAGGGGAGCCTTACTGGGTTTGTCTCCATCACTTGATATAGAGAAATTTTCCACAGGGAAGTAGAATCTGCTTTCCGGAGTTGTGAGACATTTTCTTGTTCATGAAAAAGCCCCAGCCATGCTGTACCACTGCTTGTTTTGTCCCTGCCCATTTTCTGCTTGTGTTTTATAAGCCCTGCGCTGTCCTGTTAAGTGCTGGAATATTTCGTTAACGTTTATGCGACCCTTCAGTGATGCTGATTGACATGAGTGCATGATAATAGTGATTTAAACCAGTTGACTTCAGGCCACTGATTTTACCGTCTCACTGATGCATATGGCTTTTGTGGTCTTGCTTAGTATCTCATCTATTCCTAGTTCTGCAGCTCTCCAGAGCATTAGTTTCAGGAATGACTTTCATTCTTCCCCCTTAAGGATATTTCTAGGGGACAAATCTGTTTCCCTTGTAACAAATATATCAGATTTTGTCCAGCAGCAGTTGTTTTTCCTTTTTGTTTGTTGGTGCCTGAGAGAGATGGCTGTTCTCTCATGATCTCGCTCCCCACGAGGCTCCCATGCTGCCTCCTGCTCAGAGATCTCTTGGACCAAGCCCTGATGCTGACGCTCCTGGGTCCCACCGTGGGAATGCAAGGCAGGAGGGATGGGATTCCTCTCTGTCCCCTGTCCTGCAGAGCCTTCCCTCACCTTTGGTGAGCTCCGTGTCCCCGTGGTGGGGTTTCGTGGTGGAGTTACCTTTCCTTTCCATCTCTCCCCAGCCATGTGCGGCGTCGTTGCGACCATCTGGTTTCCCGTGTGCGCCCACCGCGAGACCACCATTATGAGCTTCGGCTACTCCCTATACACGGGCTGGATTGGCTCTGCCCTCTGCCTCTTCGGCGGCTGCGTCATCGTCTGCTGCTCGGGAGATGCCCAGACATTTGGTGAAAACCGTTTCTACTACGCCTCGGGATCCAGCTCCCCTACCCATGCCAAGAGTGCTCACGTGTAAGCGTCCTGGAGACGTCCCACGGCTGCCGTCCGATGCTTTGGCTGGTGGGTTTGTGTGCCCTGGGTTTGCTTCTACTGACACACACCGCTGTCAGGCTCCTAGGGGAAGATTTAGAAAAGCAGCACAAATGTCTGGTAGTTTGAAGCGTTATTCTCCCCATTTCTTCCCCCCTCCCTTTTCTAGAAAGAAAGCTCCAGCCAGCCCTACCTCTTGGTCCTCCCCAGTTTGTCCTGACCACCTGCCCCGTCTTCTTGCAGCCAGGAGGACTCAGATGGTTTGGGGTTGTCACGTGGGTTTTAGGGTTTTTATTTTATTTTCTAGCTCCCCTGCCTATAGGAGAGTTTAGAGCAATAAAACAGAAACGAGAGAGACACATTCCCGTCGTTAGAAGGACTCTGGGAGCTTTTCCCACCCCATCACTATTTGCTTTCCCTTCTTCAAGGTCATCGCTCTGGCACGGTGTGGGCGAGAGGGTAGGGAGGAAGGCTTTACTCTCCAACCGGGCAAATGTTTCTCTTTTGGAACAAGAGTAGGGGAAATTTTTTTCTGCCTTTCTGTGTAAATACTTTTGTATGAGTCCGATCATTTTAGTAACTGTATTTCCCCCACCCCCACAGTCATCAGTATGAAGGAAACGGAACCCAAAGGTCCTGATTACACGGTAGATAACAGTGCCTTTTTATACAGTTTTAAATGACTTTGGGGGCTCTAATCCCCGCACGTTTGTTTGGTTTCTTCTTTTTTTTGCCTTTGTACAGATCAGTTACTAAAAACGTATTTTTACATTTTTTTTAAATTCCTTGCTTTTGTCCTCTAAATTTGTGTTCTGTCTTGCATCATTAAAATAGCACGTTTTAACATGCAGTATAACGTACCTGTTACAATTCTGGTGAATACTGATGATGCCTTTGTACTTCCAGTGAAATACTGTACAATAAATAACAGAGTACCTGCAACCACCGGCTTCTTTTTTTCCTTCCCTCCTGTGTGTTTCCATACCTAGCTTTTCCATGACAGGGGTTTCCCAATGATTTTGAAGATTATTATTATTTTTTTAATAGCAGTTCAGGATGAAAGATTCTGCTCTGCTGTGGAATGTAGTGGATCTTTTGGATGGATTTTTTGGGGAATATTTAAAATACGAGTAATCTTCCTGGATGATACTGACCGCTGTCTTACCCATTCATTCTTTCAATGTTACTGATAGCAGCTGGCACCAGTGGTACCGACTCGTGGTGCTCTTCACGTCGGGGAGACTTAGAAACCTGCTGAGGTGGTGGAGGTGATACACCCCAGCACAGCTTGGGCATGCTGAAGTTGAGAAGTCATGTTGTTGGAAGCGCTTTCAATGAAAATAAGAGTCTGATCTGGGGTCATCGCTCTCTTTGATTAAAACCGTGTAAGATCAAGATCTAACTCTGTCCTTACCAGAGGCTGTAGCAATTTAATTACATTGATACAAACGCCCATCTGTTCCTGGAGATGTTAGTTCAAATAATTTGTGTACACCAGGCTTCAGGAGCAGGGAAAGGGCAACAGCCGCTGTTCAGGCGTGGACAAGGGGGAGAGCCCAGGTGTTGCGTGTAGGAGAGCAAGCAGAGGAGAGGACCAACCAAATTATTTGGAGTGATGGAGAAGAATTTGAAACCAAGGCTGCTAGATGGGATTAGGGGGATTAGGGACTGTCCTTTCATCTGGGTCTACTTCAGTTGGAGAATTCAAAGCGGGCGACACAGCCATGGGCAAGGATGCTGCGGCTGCCGCACCTTGCCTCCTCCATGTGGAAAGCCGAGGTGGGAGCATTTAAAAGGAGCAAATAAGGAGGTTCCAGGAGGGGCTGGTCATGTCCTGGGCTGGTTGTGCATCCCCCTCCAGCTCCGACACGCAACCCCAGCCTCTGCCTTTAAGACCTTGAACGCGTCTCTGTTGTGTGGGCTTCGCATCGCTGCCGTCCCCTACAATGTACCCGAGGCGGGCAGCGGCGCGGGGCCGGCGGCAGGACACTTGTGCCCATTACATCACGGGCAGGGCACAGGCAGTTCTTGTATGCCCCGGGGAGACGCTACAAGTGCTGCCATTGATGCGCGGGTGCCATGGGCGAGGGGGCGGCGCACAGACGTGCCAGCTAGTGCAGGCTGCCCCGGGGATTGTGGATTGTGCCCCGCTGCCCGTGGCTTTAGCCGGGCGGCAGCTCTGCTGATTAACCCCGGGGCTGACGGCGGCGTGGGAGACCTCAGAGCAGAAAGCTGCTGGAACGCTGCCCTGCAAACGGCCCTGGAGCAAACCGGGAGGGAAAAGCACAGGAAAACCTGTCTGAGATCGTATAATCACAGAATGATTCGGGTTGGAAGGGATCTTAAAGCCCATCCAGTGCCCCCCCCTGCCCTGGGCAGGGACACCTCCCACCAGCCCAGGCTGCTCCAAGCCCCGTCCAGCCTGGCCTTGAACCCCTCCAGGGATGGGGCAGCCACAGCTTCTCGGGGCAACCTGGGCCAGGGGCTCACCCCCCTCACAGCAAAGAATTTCTTCCTAATATCTAATCTAAATCGCCCCTCTTTCAGTTTAAAACCATTCCCCCTCGTCTTATCTCTGCACTCCCTAAAAAAGAGTCCCTCTCCCCTTTTTCTGAGCCCCACTTTAGGTACCGGGAGGCTGAGAGGGGTGCCCCTGGGTGCTTGAGGTGGGGTTTTTGGCAAGGTGTTGGTGCTGCTGGAGGGGCTGGAGCAGTGGTGCACAATCCAATGAGGAATGAGCTCTGCCAGGCAGCACTTAGGGGTTTTTTGCTGCCCACACCCTTGGTCTGCACCTTGACACCTTCAGGCACATGGGGACGGGGACCCTCGGCAGGGCTCTGCTCAGCCTGCCCATGGTTACAGGTTACCAGCAGCCGATCCCAAATCTAACCTTTAAAAGGCTCTGAGCAAGCTGCTTGGAGGAAGGAAGATGCTTTATTTCAGGGAAAAGAAGAAAAATCCAAACAAAGCAAAACAACTCCGGAGAAGCCACGGGGAAAACGGACATCTGCAACTGTGGGACGAGAGGAGATGAGGCCAAGAATGGGACAGGATATTAGTGCTGGCACCGCAGAGGGGAAGCGTTTGGAGGAAGTGCAAAGAACATTAAACTTTTCTAGTTTTTAAAGGATCAAAGCTGAGATACCTGCTTAGCACTGCCCTAAAACACCCCGCTCCCCCGTGGGGTTCTCCTGGGCTGGGTTGGCCATGGCACTGTTGGCTCTTGAAGGCTTTTGGTGTTTATTTGCTGACCCAAAGCCTCAAAATAGAGTCAAATATAATTCTTCTTAAAGGAAAAACTGCTCCACGCATTGCCTAATATCAGCTGTGGAGCGGTGGGTGTGTGCTGTGGTGGTCACCCCAGCGTGGAGGTGGTGGTCCTCGATGCCCCAGTGAAGCCCTTCATGGCCCCACCAGGACCAGCTATAGCTCCCCATCATGGGGAATTCTCCTGGCAGCCTCCCCGATCCCCAGATAATAGGAATAACAGGAGGGAGGGGACACTGGTGGCCCTGAGCATCCCAAAGAGGAGATGCAGTCATGGCACGCCAGTTACCCCGGGGAAAGGGGGGTGCTGGCAGCACCACGAGCAGGTGGGAAAACGTCGGTGCTCCCTGGGTCTTTGCACTGCGATAGTCAACCTGTGCTCATTGGCTTTGGGGTTTTTTTATTTTTTTGATTTTTATTGTGTAAACTGATAACCGTTTTTTTTTTTTTCACAATAGTGCAAGTAAATATCCAAGTCAGCCCATTGAAAAGGATCTTCCACAAAGGAAATTTTGAAGCACTTAAGGCAAGGTGTGTTCATCTCTAGCTTCAATTTAGCATTGAAAAAAATATCAGACCTTCAGCTACTGACTGGCTTAACAGAATTTATATGGGAAATTTTTTTATTTTTATTTTTTGGTTTAGTCTTTCATTTAAAAGATTTACATTACTATGGAAACTGATACTAAGACACATTTGTCTCTGGCTTTCTTTAAAAATCCATTAGTTCCTGTTTGATTGTTAAATGTAAAGGCACACAATAAAGCTTTATGCATTTATTAAAATATACAGATTTTGGTAAATTTAGATCTTTTTCTTAGTATCTTGATTATATATATATATATTATATGTATAGTTGTCAACAACACAATCATTTGAAAATAAAAATCACTCCATAACATATCTGCATGGTTTTTCTTTCTCATGACACACTACAAGATCCCATTGTACAATGCACCAATGGGCTTTTGGAAACCACAAAAAAAAATTAAAAAAGAACAAACTTTTTTTAACAAATACACCAATTTCATACCAGAACTGCAGAGAATTGTTACACCAGAAAGTACCATCTGCAAAAAAAAAGCAAGATATACATCAGAAAGACCAAACAAAATGAAGTGAAGATCATTTACAAGCTGGATTTACAACATCCGATGTTGTTCGGGGCGTGATTTTTCTGCCGCGTGGAGGATGCCGGTGTGCTGGGCCTCGTAGCGAGTGGTCGTAACCGTGCGGAGTGAATTTGCGGAGGGACTGAGATCTTATAGAGTTGTTCTGGAAGGCCTGAGGTATTTATGCTCCATCCGTATCATGCATTGGGCCCCTGGGTTCATGCCCCGTGGAGGGCAGTCAGGCGTGGTGGGGCTGGATGCCTCCCACCAGTGTTGGGACCGCTCTCCCTGTGTCCTCCTGATGGGTCAGGGACGTGAGAACCTCCCTGAGGGAACCCAGGGGGAACCCAGGGATTTTGGTTTTACGGCAAAACAAGCACTTGCATCTCCCACCAGCATCCAAAACCACCCCATGGGGCCAGGGGTGCCCAGAGGTGATGGATGCACCTGAATGTTTTGGCCTTTGCAGCTTTCACTTGTGCCCATTGCAGACCCCAACGCCCGCTACAAGGGAAAATGTCCGAGCTCCCAAATGGAGGCGGGACCTGCATGTCCCCCAGGCACTGCCGCTCGGAGCTGGGTGGGGGGACCCAGGCAAGACCCAGCCTGTAGCTCAGCTGCCTTCTCCTTACGCTCCCACATTAGGTGGGACATGGTGAGCTTGGGAGGAGGGTACGGTTCCCACACACCACGACGGCGAGGGCTGCCAGGAATCTGTCTGCACCGGATGGTGGCATCAAATTCTGTTTCCCAGCAGTCCTGGGGACACAGTGCAGCCATCCTGCCCCAGTGCTTCCCAGGAAGAGGAAGGAGTCTGGGTGAATTGGAATAAGAGCAGCCAAAGGGCTTCACTTGATGCATGGATACAATGGAGAGGTTCCTACCGATGCCGAAGAGCAAGGGATCAAGCCCTCATCAAATTATATGGCATAACTAGAGTGGACATAACGACAGACATTGGTACTGGTAACTGCTCTGTAGCAAGACATTAAGGCTGCAAAAGGAATAACAGGCTTCGATTCGACAGGGTACTTGGGCATGAGCGTGTGGTTCGGCAGATGCCTGAATACCGTGCGGAAGCAGGACAAAAATGACTACCTCGGATATGGTATATATAGTACAAGAGCTGGTAGGAAAATAGCATCAATCTTTCTCCCTGAAAATGTAAAGCCAGACCTGGGAGGTGCCATCTCTCTTGGGTACTTCTAAGGCATTGAGGACGAGAGCAGCCAAGCGTGGGTGAGAGGCGACCTTTGCGAGAAGCGCTCGGCACTCCCGGAAAGCTTTCCCAAGCCGGCCCATGAGCAGAGCGCACATTGCAAACAGCTTTTCGGTGGGACACACTCAGGATTTCTGCTTGCAGAAGCGTGGTAAGGGCAGGCAGTGGGAGGGGATGCCAGACCGAAGCTTACGGGTCCTTTTGCCAAATCCTCGCTCCCATCCTGAAGCCCTTGTGGAGGTCAAACTTCCCTTTCCTTGGCTGGGCGTTCCGAGTTATGATCTGCAGCATCAGATGCTCTTCTCCTCTGAGGAAAGGGCTGTCGTTTGCGACTGTTTGGGAGAAGAGCTGCAGGTGGGAAACCTTTGCAGCCATGGGCAGCTTCTGCCTCGAGCCCTTGAGCCCCGGGAGTGATGGGGATGGGTGCGGGTCCAGGGACCCTCTGCACCCAGCTGCCCGCTTGCCCGCAAAGGGTGCCAGGCCAGCTCTGCGCTGTGTTTTGGGGGGCTGAGCCTCATCCAGCAAACCAAAGTGTTAACAGTTCTCTGCATCACACATTGGAAATCCTGCCTCATGCCCCCGTCGATGTTAAAAACTGTCCCCTGGGATGCCAGCAACAGCCCCTGGTCCTGGGGGTTGGTCTGGGCCGTTCCGGAGGAGCCCTGGGGATGGACCCAGCCGCAGCCTTCAGTAGCCAGGAGGAGGATGGGTGTTGCTGTCCGAGGGGGTGTTTCCTTGGTTATTATTTAAACCAAGCTTGTTGGTGGTCTCCAGATAATCGCTGACTCAGCATCTGTCTGTGCTGGGGGAGACGGTGGCTGCGACCAAACCCCATCACTGCTGATGGTGCTGCGGGGACGCTGGTGACAGGGAACCTGACGGCACTGCTGGGGTCATGGCCACGCTCAGGCCGTATCAGAGGGTTTGACTGTGAGAAAGGTCCACCTGCTGACCACCTCTGCCCTGCGAGCCACCAGCTCTGTTTGGTTTCAGATTGAAATATGGACACTTATAGAACAAGCAGCATTTCAGTGTTTTTTCATACAGCATCCACCAAGCCAGGGTCAGAAACACAGAAAATGGTACAAGGTGGAGACGGCAGCAGGAGGGAGAATTCCGCATCCGAGTCCTCTCCACTTGCCTTGTCTGGCCCAGCCCCGCCGAGACATGGCTGACCCATGGATGTTGTTATTTTGTGGGGGCATGGACATATCCCTGAAGCACCGAGGCCAGAGCGAGCGCTGAAATGTGCCCACCATAATGATGGAATTACTACGTAGTCATTTTTGTAAAAGACACAACGTGGTGGAAACAGCACCCAGCCCTAGACTGATGATGCTCAGAGAAACGGCGTGTGGTTCTCGTTGACCATTCACACAAGGTGGGTTGAACCAAGAATGACTCACAGCCTTCACTGTGACCAGAAATGGGACCAGGCTCCCAACCACAGATTTGGGATGTTTGGCTGTGCTGGGATTTCAAGGTTTGACTGAGATATGGACTAATTTTGAATCCCAGTATTTGGGACACTTGTATTTGGGGTGGATGGACAGAGAGGTCACACTGCTGTGTGCACCAAGTCCCTTTGCACCAGAACAGGCCATGGAAAAGCTGTATGATGGGACCAACATCCCTGGATCCACCTCTGAGCTACTTCCTTGAAAGAGGTTTGTCCATCTCCATTTCGTACCTACCTACCTATCTGTCCCTCTGGCTCAGCTATTACTTCCAGGTGGTTCAAAGAAGAAAACACTCTTGCTAAGAAAATGCCAAAAATGTAAGAGTGGCATCCAACTGCTGCGGCCATTGGGTGGTTGTTCCCTGGGAGACAACTCCTCACATCCCCGCACATGGCTCCTTCCACCTCTCAACGCCCTCCCAGTTTGGCACGTCTCCCACTCCACCACCTCCGCTGGCACAGCCGGTGCTGGGAGATCAACTGGTGCCAGGGGATCGGCCAGCATTCACCAGAGTGGGACCTGACTGGTGGAGCCAGGACGGTCCACGGCTGTGTTTGGTTCGTGGTCAACGTCAATCTCAGAGCGTGTCCCGAGGACCAGAGGTGAGCAGGGTGGTGGTGGAGGACCCGGGGAAGATGGGACAGGACAGGGGAGCCGCAGGCACCCTTCCTCATCGCCTGGGTGGTGCGGCACCCTGCTGCCCGCTCTGCTACTCGGGAGAGTAGTCCAACTCGTCGTTGGCGATGAGAGCCTCCGATGGCGGTTTGTGCCTGCCTTTGCTTTTCGACCTGCTACTTGTCCGATGGCTTTCCTTTGCTCCCGCCATTTGCTGGTAGGAGAAGCTCTTGTCCTCAGAGGGAGCCCAGCCCGGGTAGCCCTCACCCTCGGTGGCGTAGGAGAAGCCATCATCCACAGAGAAGGGGTCGACGTCCACATCGTAGCGCTGGTAGGTGCTCTGGTGGAGGGCCTCCTCCCGGGCGCTGATCTCCAGCGTGCTGTTCCACATCCCGTAGCCAAAGTAGATGAGCAGACCTGCGGTGGGTGAGAGGGAGAGGGTTGGACCCCAGCTGCCCGCACTGGCCTCGTGACCCTGGATAAAACATGGGTTTTATCCCTAACACTATAAACACACCATGCCTCAAAACAGCACCTTCCCCCCAAAAACCCACATCAGTCGTGGGTGGGGGATCCACCATCAGCATCCCCTCACCCAGAGCCAGGCTGGCACCAGCTGGTGAAGGTTAAGTGTATCTAAACACACCTATTTCAAGGCAGTGTGTTTTGTAGTTGATGTCGGCTCTTCAAATCCATTGAGTTTGTGATTTCGGGCTGCCAGCTGTGACCCAAGGGCTGTCTGTTTTAAACATCAGCTGGGATCGCTGCTGGCCACGTGACTGTGCCATCTGCAGCTCTGGTGGGATGGCAGCTCCCAGCAGACGTGTGGAGGCTCCCAAGTGCCGACAACCCGCATCTCCACCCTGTTACCCTCCCAGATGTCCTTTTCTCTCTGGAGTTTTCTTGTGCACTCAGTCTCTCTCCTGCTGGTGCTTGCAGCCTCGCATACCCCAGGGTTGCCAGGATGAGCATATTTGTTATCAAAACAGCTCTGAAATACTGTCTTCCTCCCTTCAGGAATTTAAATTCATCTTCTCCCTCTAGCCCTACCTGATCTCACCTTCCTGAACCAATCTTTTCCTGGAAGCAAGTGTATCAGGAGATCTAATTTCCATTGGAACCTGGGATTAACCTATGCCAGACATGTGTGTAGAGAAACCCAGACTTTACCACATGCTGTGGACTGGCCATGGGGGACTGCTTGTGAGGTTAAATCCAGAGCCTGTGCGGCAGGACCACACATCTCTGCCAGAAAAACAAATGGGACGTGCCTCCCTCAGCTGTCGAGCAGCGGTGGATGGGGCTGGTGGAGTCCATCACACCTTAATGGAGTGGCTTAATTGATTCGTTGCCATTGCTAGCAGCTGAAGAGGTATTAGATGCACCCACAGGGGAAAGTATTTAATCACAGTGGATTTCACTGATGCTTTGGAATCACTTTGCTTTCAGGTAGAAGGGCTTTCCCTGGGTCTGCAGCCTCACCTATTGCCTTTGCGGGCCAAAAAGCTGCTGACCATGCTTTTTCCAGCCCAGAGGGTACATGTGGCAGCTTCTGCCCAACAGCTTAGTTTAGGGTTTGGGGGCTCTCAGAGGTAAAGCTCTGCTATGGGACCTCAGTCCTGAAGGACTGACTTAGGATAGCTGACGTCCTCACCACGAAGCAAAAGTGTGAACGGCAAAACGGAGAAAAAAAGGTGGTGGCAACCTCCCCCTGAAGGATGGGGACTACTACATGAGACTACTATAAATGGAGATGCCAAAGGGAGATCCATGGTCTCTTCATGTCATCTTCTGGTTCTGCCAACTGAGGTCAAACATCAGAAGGCACCTGAGAAAAGCACAAAGATTGGTGAGCCCAGTGTGGTGGCCTGTGCCTGCTCACCCCTCCTTCAGGAGAGGAGATTCCTGCCTTTATGGGAGGTGGTCACTGTCTATGACCTTTGCATTGCTCCTCATTCTCTTTCTCCACCACTTTCTCCGTCTTAACCCAGGACCCTGTCCCCAAAGGGGAGGGCTGCCGGGGGGATACTTGGCCAAAGATAGTCCTTTTAGGTGCTGGCACTGTGCTCAGGGTCTGTTGTCCGCAACTGAGGCTCCTGTGGGCTGCTGCAATATATGTGTTTATCCATAGGGTTTATTATTTCTCTCTAAGGAGTCCTTGGCTTTGATGCTGTCTTGTTGCTTCAGTTCTCTATGCTCTGGACTTGTGAACCTTCAGGAGGAGGTATGAGAACTGCTCTTTTTCTCTTGGGTTTGTGGAGTGAGTGGGTTGTAATGTCAAGCAAGGGAAACTATGGACATGCCAGGCTCCTGACTATGTGCCAGGAGGCCTAAGTTTGGCAAAAAAGGTCCACAGTAGAGCCCATGAGTCCCGAGATCCCCCTGCCACAAAGTTAAGGACTTAGACCAAGGAAAGGAGATACAGTCCACTGTTCCCTTGGTTCTGTCTCTCCCAGGGCTGTTGGGCTTGGGCAGCGCTGGGCTTTGGAAACACAGTGCTGAGATTTTGGTGTGGGCTGCTGAAGAGCTCAAGGGGGTGAAACAGCAAGAAAGCAGGCAGATTTCTGTAGGAAACCTGCCTGCAAGGCAATTTCCAGAACCCACCTACTTTGCATCGAAAGACTCATCAAAATAGGCACCTTTGCGTGGAGTAGTTTACTTCCATCAAACTGACATCTTCTGGAGTTGTAATTTTCCATTTAGCTGTGGTTCGGAGGCTTGATTAACTGAGGTTTCTAAGAACTTCAGGATGACAAGGGGCAAATGCAAAGGACTGGGTACGTCCCAGCTGAAGGAACATGAGCCTAAGCACTCTAATTAGGGAAGTTATTATTAACATCCTTTCAAAAGAGTGTCAGTTAAAAAATGAAATTAAATGAATCTGGGACTCACCCACAAAACACCAGACAGCAAATCGGATCCATGTGACTGTGGAGAGCTTCAGCATGAGATAGATATTCACCAGCATCGCAAAGGCAGGGACGAAGGGCAGACAGGGTGCCATGTAGGGCAGCTTCTTGGGGTTTTCTGGCTGCTGCAAGATCACAAACACCAGCACGACGATGAGCAGGACCATCAGCACGACGAGGAGGACAGCCCACCAGCTCTGCTCGTAGATGTAGTCTGCCCCAAAAATGATGAAGGAGCAGAAGATGAACATCAGGACAAAAAGCAGGATCACACAGACGGTGACTGTGTGGCCGGTGGCCGCCGTGGGGCGGTCCATTTTCCCTGGCAGTCCGAGATGGATCCTCATTGTGTAGTAGCGAGGGCCGATCAGCTTCTTCAGCTTGATGAGGTAGATGTTCTCAGACTCATCTGCCTCTATCCCTGAGGTCATGTCAACTGTGCCATAATTGGGGTGATTCACGTTGTAGGTGGATTTATCAGATTTGCCAATTAGCATCTCGTTATCCCCCAGCGATGGCAGATTTTTTGCCCCGCATGTGTTGGTTGGTGGGCCAGCAAACTCTTCTCCTTCGCTCCCTGGGGAGCAAGCTTCCTTCTCGCAGTCGGCCAGGATGCCCTCCTTCTTCTTGGTGTGCTCCTCGGAGAGGAATTTGACGAAGCCATCGATGTCGCTCTCGGGCTGGTATCGGAGGAGCAGGACACAGACGGAGACCAGCGTGTAGGCGAGCAGCGTGCCAATGGACATCATTTCTATCAGGTCCCGCAGGCTGACCAGCAAGGAGAGCAATGCTGCGAGGAATCCAGAGACGATACAAGCCACTACGGGAGTTTCCGTGTAGGAACTGATGTGGGACAAAAATCTGGAGTGCAAAACAGTTGCAGAAAGTTAAAATTGCAGATGGCAGCGGTTTCCCGTTGCCAGATCCCTCACCTGGCTGGAGGGATCAGCCTCAGCGCTGTGAACCCTTCAGCTCTTATTGCTTTTTGGACTTTAGACTCCAGACAGCCAGAGACTGGAAATACTGCTGAGGCTGGATCTGGAGTTAGAGCTAGGTCTAACCAGCTCTGTGCAGTCTGAAATGAGGACTGGGACACTTGCAAATAAGTGCCAAAATTTTATTCATTTAAACTGCTCTCCTTTGTAAGTAACTCTGGGATTAAATGCTCATCCTCCCATAAGCTGAATTTCTAGGTATTGGCACCAAATTAAAATTTTGCGTAGATCTCTCCTGATTTTTTTTTTTCCCCCAGGATTTTTCTTTGGTGTGTGCCCTGTTCTGCAAGCACCGAGCTGTGTCCTGTGCTCTCTGTGGACCCAGGCCGTCTGGCTGTAGGACAATCCCCGTCCTTCCCCTGCTGGTCCCAGGAGCGCAAAAATAAATGCCATCATGGGCGTGACTGACCTGAAGAGCAGCCCATCACCAGCCATGGCGTAAATGACTCTGGGCATTGGGAAGAGGGAGCCTAGTAAGCTGACGGTCAGGCCAGCCACGGACCCGATGGCAACGATGAACTTGGCTGCGTAGAAGCCATGGACCACAAACATTTCCATCAGCGGGGATTCGGTATCGATGGCATTGTACGGCACCATCAGCGTGAGGATGATGCTCACCTGGGGAAGGAGAGAGGAGCAGGGCACGGGTGTCAGCTGGGGACTTGCGGGGCACAGGGGCTGCTTCTGAGGGTGGAAAGCAAAAACATTTCAAGTCTGACTGGGTTTATATCCCTATGTCCCCTGGCGGGGGGGATGCAAAATGCTGGAGACAAGGCCTCCAAAGGAAACAAGGCGATACCTTGGTGCAGGAGGTTGGAGGGACTCAGTGGGGTGAGTAACACTTGTGTTGGCCACGTTCCCGTGTGGGGACAGCACTGCCTGAGTCATGCCCTCTCCACGGGACAGGCCCAAAACCCAAGATGGCATTGCTAGGGGAAACACTGAGCCCGTTTGAGCCAAAAGGAAATTGGTTTCGAGAGAAGCCCACCGTGCTGCAGCACAGGCGGTGGGTGAGTTTCTTCAAAATGATCAGAGCAATATTTTTTTTTCTTCTGGGTGGCTCAGTTTTGCTCTTTTACAGGGAAAATCCCTGAGTACAGTCATGCATTCCTTGGTGTGCAGAGCAGCTGGATCTCTCTTGCACGGCCATCCCTGACCATCCTCTTCCTTACTTGGATACTCTCCCACATCTCTGGTGGAGGCAGTGCTGCTTTTCCCCAAGGCATGGAGAAAGGCTGCTGCAATGCTGCTGCTCCTACAGCTTTGCTGCTCTTCTGGATGCAAAAATAGCTACATATGGGGAAAAAAAAAACGGCTGCCACCATCTCCCTGCAGCTGGCAGAGGGATCTCAGCAGGGTGACAGGACCCTGGGAGCAAACAGGGCTGGGGGCGAGGGGAGCCTTGGTGTAGGACGCTGCAGTCACATGGAAACACAGCTGATGGCTCAGTTCCACCAAAGGAAGGGACCTTGTCCCAGGGTCAGACTGGAACCCTGTCTCACAGGGAGGGGAGCCATGCAGATGCCCAGAAGGGACACGTTATATACATATATATAGTTTTTTTTAATGTGTATATATATCCATACACTCTCTCTATTTTATATATATGCATACACATATATTTATGTACATTTATATACTTATAGCTAGTACTTACGGACACATATGCTGTCAAGCACGTGACGAGCGAGGCCGTGATGGCGTAGGGGATGGAGGTGTTGGGACTCTTCGCTTCTTCTCCCGTGGTAGCGATGATGTCGAAGCCGATGAAGGCGTAGAAACACGTCGCAGCCCCTTTGAGCACCTGCATGGAAGACAAAGTACCTCAGTGCCAGGATAAACACCAGCACAACCAGGGAGAGGGAACTGAGCAAAAATGAAGGAGCCCAGTTGTGCCTCGTTGGAGCTAAAGGGTGAGTGGGGCAGATAGGGGGGCACAGGTCGAGTTGGGTATTCCCATTTGGGGACTGACCCTGGGAACACCCATAATCCAACAATCTGGTCTAGGGAGAAGGTTTCAAACCACGGCCCTCGGTACTGACGGCATCTGCAGCTCACTCTTGGAGCACCACAAACCTGCGTCTGAATCTGCTGGGAGATCCTGGCAGCGACAGCAGAGACAATTAACCAATTTCAGGTTTGCTCTCGCAATACTCCACCCTAAATCCGTTTGTATTAGTAGGGATTTGTAGCATGTTTACATTTCCATCTTAGCAAGATGTCTCATGCAGCGGCAAGATCCGCGAGCACAGGAAGCCGAAGAGAGCAGCAACAGCCAGATGCGCGCCGCTTTCCAAACAACCTCTGTTTTGCTTGGAAGTTGCAGACAGGTTAGGAGCACACATTGGAGCACTTGGATGAGGAATTATTTGTACTGTTTAGTTATTTTTTTTAATGTGATTTTTAAAAAATATACAATATTAGGAAGGACATTTATAGGATCGAAATGCTGAAGCAGGCTAAAGGCTGGGCGGCTGTGAGTGAGCTAATTTGCAGTTGTAAAACCCTCGCCTACATCTAGCTGGGTACCACGTGCCCATCACACCTCTGTCATCTCAGCTGTCTAGTGATGGAGCAGACAGTAAAATTCACCTATTTCAGGGAAACTGTAAATAATTATCTTTTTAAAGTATCCCCTCTGCTCTTGGGGATCTCCTGCTTGTGCTGTGGTGGATTTACTTTTACAAACAATTTGGGAGACAACCAACTAGCTGAAAATGATGGTAAGACCCTATTGATTTTGATGTGCTTCGGATATGTACTTTTTAAAAACCTGTATTTTTGCCAGGAGGTATTTGGGAGGGGTGAGTTAGAGCAAAAGAGCTATTTTCTATTTTCTCTTTTTCATTCCTATTGTATGGCATAAAAAGCCAAGCACAATCCAAAGGTAAATATGAACTCTGCTCTCAAAAGGGCCTCAGTGCTCTTCTCACTGTTGTTCTCTGGCAGAGGGGTATTGATTCACTGAAGGGAGGTGCAGGTACTGTATGGCAGCTTGGGAACCTTTCAGCAATCAAGATTCTTAGTTTACTTTACTTTATTGCTTATTTTTCTGCACAAAACTCCGACGGAGTCGAGCAGTGTAAATCTGAGAAATTATCTTGGGTTTAGGCCAGCTGAGATATTTTCAGTGTCTGTTCATCCTTGGATGAAAACCAGTGCAAGCAAGTTAAAAAAGCCAAATATGTCCAAATTCTCGGTAAGCTTTGAGGGAACATCCATAAAATAAGTACTGGCAGGTGGCATTATGAAGTGCTCAAAACAAATGCTTGAGAACATTGTTGTTGAAGACCAGCCAACACAAGTATCTCCCCCTCTGCAGAGCTCAACCAGCTCCTCCTAAGGGCCCTGTCTCAAGTGGCCACTGAATTTTGCTCCATTGCCTGGCAATTAGTGGCATTTCCTGGGGTATACTTTCACTTGGAGTTTGTCTCTCCAGGAGGACATTTTGGAAATGTTCTGGGTTTGTTCTAAAAGGCGGCGGGGGATACGAACAAAGTCTTGCAGTACTCTGGATTTGCTGGAGCGAGGAGGTCTGGATCCAAGCCTGCAGCGCTGGAAGCTGCAGGTCCCTGGCCAAAGGTGGGTTCAGCAGGGTCGAGATTTGGTGAGTGCAGTGGAAGTAGGGTGCATATACCATGAGCAAAGCTGAGTGGGTGGCACCACCTAGGTGCTGCATGTCTCTCCGTGCACCCAGGACTTACCCCCGGCCATCCAAACGGCAGGAATTGCCCTTCAGACCAGTTGTCACCTTTGACATAGAAGAGACCAGCAATCATGATGAAGATCCAGACTGCCAGGTTAATGACGTTGAGCACGTTGTTCAGCCCTACCGAGTTCTTCACCCCCATGGCCACAATGATGGTAACAATGACAGCAATAACCAGAGCAAGAAGGTCAGGGTACGACTCCTCTCCTTTCCCTGGGTAAGAGAAAAGCAGTGTGTCACTCTCCATACACAGCTGTCGACAGCATTTCCAGAAACTCTGTGGGGGCTTTTTAAAATACTTTTCAGACCCTGAGGCTTTGCAGAACTCCTTGGTCACATTGCAAAAGTGGTCACCAGATGCCCCTGCCTCTGCTAGCTGAAGTTGTTTTATTAAGGTTGTAAATCTTGATGCCTCAAGACACTTGTAGGAATTTTGGGATGGGAGCAAACAAATGATCAGGTCCCAGTTTGCATAACATTTGCCAAGATTAAAAATCAATCAAACATTAAGTTTTAATGACACAGGTACAGGACAGTTAGCTGTTTTACTTGCTGGTAGGAACCACGGACTGTTGCTGGAGCTGCTGGTCATACAGGACCACCACAGCCCTGAGTTTCTACATGGCAGCACTGCAGACACCAGCTTGGACTCTCTAACAAGGTTCTGCACGTGTTTTAACGGGACCGAGCAGAGTGCTTGCACTGGGTGAGGTGCTCGTGGGCTGTCACTAGCCTCTGACATTCATCTGATTTTCCTGAGTGTTCATTCTGCTAAACACCAGCTTATCCCAAAGGGCCTCAAAGTATCGTGTATCGCACTGCCCCAAATCCCGCCTGTGAACCAGACTGCAAAGGCAAAGTACCCGAGGCCAGACGGATGGTGAATAATGAATGAAGCCTAATATCCATGTCTGACTTCTGAACGAGCTTCCAATTACTTTTCAGGCCCTAATTAATGCAGGTAGCTATGCACGACATTGACGCACCTAGTCCGTTCAACGTCCCAACACTGTTGATCATCCAGCGGCTGATGGTGTGGTTGGCCAGCGAGTCGAACATGCTGCTGAGGGCGCTGGCGCCCGCGGCCGTGCCGATCAGGTACTCCAGGATGAGGTTCCAGCCGATGAAGAACGCCACGAACTCCCCCACCGTCACGTAGCTGTAGGTGTAGGCAGAGCCCGTGGTCTTGGGGACCCGCACGCCGAACTCAGCGTAGCAAACGCCTGTTTTGAAAAATACAAAGCAGCGTAAGGAAAATGTGCTTGGAAAAGGAAAAATGTAAAACTCCCTTAGTCCCAGCTGGATGGAGGTGCCAGGAGGTACCCAGGGCTGTAGTCAGCATCAGGAGGAGCCCAGAGACATCACAAGGGGCCTCCCTTCCCAACTGCTTGGCTTGAAAAGCAGCCCATTTTTCCATTAAAGCCAAGCTGTGAGGGACTGATTTATTTATTTTTTTTCAGGATACACGGTTCAAACTAACCAAACCTTTACACCCCACTGTTGAAGAACTTTCTCCCAGGTGTGTGCCCCTGATGTGGGACCCTCTGGCATGGCCAAGTGCAGCCCCTCCAGACACAAAACCAAAGCCGGTGGGGAAATTAATGCATAGGGAGCAGAACTGGGCAGCGCTAGTGGTGTGGTCCTCGAAGCCCTGTTTCCCTGCGGTAGCTTTGATAGTGACAGATACCTCTTCTTCCCTATCCAACAGGTGACACTATAATATGATTTTTGCCATTTATCCTGGGATTTTATCAAATGTTTTATTTGTGGTATAAATGTTCTGACAAGCTTCCAGGGCTTTTGGCTGCAGAAACCCTGGGGTTTGCCAGGGAAAGGTAGTTACAGTGAGACCTGGTGGAAGATGGTGTTTGGGTTTCTCCAAAACACTGTGGGGCACAAGGAGATGACGGATGATTATAGCCATTGCCTGGGATCCTGGAGGGCCCAGACAAGGCTATACCTCTCCCTGCCCTGACAGTGCGATCTCCAAATGCTTATTTTGGGTTACTGCTGAGCAGATCCAGGTATGAGCACTGTCCTGACCATCCCTGCTCCCATTTGTACCCATGCAAGAGGAGTTTGAACCCACCTTGCCTAGAGAACCTAAGTTATTTTAACACTAAAAAATGTTACATATAAGTCTCGTTCTGAAGAATAATTGCAAAACTAACTTTGTAGAAGAAGAGAAGAAAACCAAAAAGAAGTATTTAACTGGAACTGCTCAGAAGGAGATTTCAGAGGAGTTTTTCCAGATTCCTTGTGTATGTACTATGTTAGGATGCTTCTCAATAAAAACCTGACCCTGACACATTGCTGTCTTAAACCCATTAGATTTTTTTTAAAAGAAATGGATGGACTTAGTCATATATTCGCCACATATTAGTCAGAACAAGTGCTGGAAGGGCACGCTGCATCCTGCATCTGTAAAGCTGGTTAAGACCCTGCCCTGAAGACCGTGATTCAACTTGTTCAGGTGAGCGGGTTAGGGCTGTTATTAGCCATATGTAAACACGTAGTAATTACTGAGTTCTTTATCAAGTACTTTTCTCTATTTAGAACATAATAATTGCTTCAAAATTGCAATCAGTTTGGTATACAGAGAGGAATGAATAAATTATAAAAATGTTATGAGGTCGCTGCTCTTGCTGTAAATGCAGATTTTACGCAGTACAAATGCAGAATTGTTGAATTCCTAAGCTGGATTTGGTGGTGCTTCTTTTATTGGTATTGGAGGGGTTTTATATTCCGTCCCCTGTTTAACTTGCAGGCCTGGTGCTCGCAGTGCTCTGCAATGGGACTCGTCAAAACTTGCTTTCTGTAAAGCAGGCCCAACCACAGGAGCAGCGAGACATCCCCATCATCCAGCCCTACAGACAGTCATTATTCAAAGCTGATGAAAAATGCATGCACTCGGCAAACGTAAGACATTCGCAGATAACTAGAGGCCTGAATGATTTATGAAACAGGTGGTCTGATAGGGACAAGTATCTAGTTTCTCTCTTTGATGGCCTTAAAAATCATATAATCTTTCTTGCAGGCAGCTCTGCTTTTAGCCAATGACAAGGTAAGGCTTAAAGTGGATTGTTATTGATACAGAATGATAACGGCAAAGCAAAGATATTAGTATGTATAAAATGTTTGAGTTTTCAATTACTCTACTAGCATCCCAAAATAGAAGCGTAGTCTTTCACTATGCTTTGCATACAGAAAAACCTTGTGGGTATCTGCATTAGGTATCAGCATATATTAAGAAAATAAACTACTTTTTATCATAACACGCAGTATCCAGCACGCGGGACGTGAGATGCAAGATCTGCCGTCCATCCCAGATTGCCACTGGCGGTATTGGACAGCATTAATCAAACCACTTTGCTTTGGGGTGCTGCAGGTCCTCCATCAGAAACAGGGTTCACAGCACTTCCTTCTCTCCTTACAAAGGAAGGTGGCATCAGACTTCATTAGGATGCAGATACTATCTGGGTGCAGACAATATTTTAGTTTATTAGGGTGCAGGTTTTATCTCACTAATCTCTGCATGGTTATTATTGATATATTATTATTATTGCAATAAAACTGCATAATAAAACAGTTATTCAGTTTCTCCTTGGCAGCCTTGGCTATTCTGCGACGCCCGGAGAGATGCAGCTCTCCCGGTGCCCCCGCAGAGCCAGCCCGGCTCTGGGAATGCAGGTGGAGGCTGGGCACGCTCTCCCCACCACGACTCTTTGAATCTGGGGACAGATTTCTGATTTTTCCCCAAACCAAGAGCTGATTGCAAGCTTCTGCAGAAAACAAGCCAACAGAGTGGTTGTTTGGAAGATCAGGCTTGTTTACGGAAGACCATTTCTTTTCTTTGAGTATCAGCTCCACAGTGTAATTGGTGTGACAGTCATTACACTGGTATAATTATAACATTATTGACATTATTCGTAAGGACATAAACACAGCTGAGCTGTTCGGTCCATGACATTGTCCCTTCCAAGATCCCATCTACAAACCCCTGTTTTTCAGATTTAATTGAGCTCTCCATTCCCTGGTTTATCTTGTCTGGGGGTAGGAGGCGAGGCAGCCACAGCTTTCCATACAGCACGTGTATCTCAGATGTTTTTGTGTCAGCAGTGGCTTGGGCACGAGGACATACAGGCACTACAAGACATCCCATGGGACACTGACACAGTGGGAGTGATGTTTCAGGTGAAACAGCCTTTGGGGAGTGGCCTTTTATCAACACTGGAGATAACACCAATTAATTCATGCTACCACACAAGAAATCCTGAGGGACCATCCTTCGTTAAACAAAAGCAGCCAATTTATCGAGGCAGGTATATGGCAAAATCCTATTTTCAGCAAGCCACTGGGCCCGTCCACTGTGTTTCACGATCATTGCGTGCAAATATATAAAAGGCAGCTCCATAAAGAAAGTTTCCTTAGAAAAAGGACTCCTGTTTCTCCCCCACCTTGCAAGCAGCTCATGATCAGCCGCAGCTGGAGCCCCTCATCCCAGCCCTTGTCCTGCAGCCAGGCAGCACCTGAAGCCCATGCTCACCTCCCCCCTGCTCCATTGTGCACCCTGGCTGTCGCTGAGCCTGCTCCCACACAGGTACCAGGTAAGAGCATGATGACGTTCTCCAAAACTGCGTGGCTTGGTGTTTGAAACCCCCATCAAGGGTTTCTAGGGTTGCAGAGTGGTTCCTGTGGGAGAGAGGGTCTCTCCTCTTCTTGAACAGCCTGGTGCCAAGCCTGTGGGGTTGCGTGTCAGAGAAAACTCTCCCACACCGGTAACCCCCATGGGGGAGGACCTGAGCCTTCCTGAGCTCGCAGGAAGGAGTTTGCAAAATGCCATCAAGAAGGTTGTATTACTTTAGGACAGGAGACCACTAAAGGGACGAGCAACGGCTGGTGGAAAAGGCTGTGGTGAGGGTAATGGGGTTGGGTAAGATGCAAACTGCTGATTTTTGCCAAGAAGGGTTTTTGGTTAGAGATGGGGCTGAGAGTGGGGAGTCTTGGCAGTCGCAGCTGATGGAGGGATCCTGCAGTGTCCCCTGCGCTGGAGACTTTGTGGAGGAAATTTGGGCAAACATTTCTGTTTGAGAGCTGAATAAAAACTTCTCTAGTGAGAGAATGAAAGAGATTGATTTAATTTATCGGTTTAACCAATGAAGCTGTGTCTGTCAGTACCCTGACAGGGCACATGTTGCTTAAATCTAAGGGAAGGCGTAACTGGAATTTGTCAAGTAGATGAAATTACAAAATTGGAGAAATCCCTATCTGCAACTGGGATAAACAGCACAGAGGGCTTTAGAGATTTCCCACAGGTGGGACCTGCCTGGTAGGGCTTGCCCAGGGAAGCCAAATGGCTTTCTGGAAGAGGTTTTTTTAGTCGAAACCTTCCTGGGCTCACTTTGCAGGCAGTGGGATCTGACTCTGTGATCTTCAATACACCAAGTGAGAGGAGGTGATCTAGTGGCCACATCTGGCCTTAAAACTGTGAGAAACTCCTTAAAAATCTGTCCGTGCACACTTGCCCCATCTCAGTGCCAGGTAGACCGTGAGTGACCGTGATGCAAGAGCTGAAATCACTTCCTCCGTGCGCCCGATAGCCCGTCTGGCTCCTGAACCCTTGCTTGGTTCTACTTGCCAAAAACGTGTTGCTGTTATAAACAAGAGCAGCGTCAACGGCAAAGTGAGGAAGCGGCCAAGGAAACCATCAAAACACTGCATTCTTTGCAAAATGCTTTCCCAGGGCTACAAAAGCAAGCAGAGATGAAAGCTGGGTGGGAAGCGGTGTGAAGGCGGGAGGAGCTCCCTGCTGCGGGGCAGGGCTTGCGTCTGGGGTGAAAAAGCCCCTTTTGGAGGACAGCGTGTTTTCGTTTGATTGGACCCACCCGAGCTCCATTCACTCTTTGTTTGCATCACTGCCGGCAAAACCCTCCTAGAGGAGAGAAAGCAGGCAGTGGGAAAGGATAAAGACACCGATGCTATCTACTGCCTCAGTTAAAAAAATGGGCATTTTGGTTCATTTGTTGTGTTGGGATCTCAAATAAGCATCGGATCTCATTGCGCCCTCTCAGCTCTTGTTCTGTGCTAAATGTGACTGAGCTGCCTTATCACTGGGGCTCAACTAGGGAGCGGGGAGGCAGGACTGGCAAGGTGGTGGTCCCCAGTCAGCATCGCTGGGCACTTTCCCTGGCATGGCTTTGGGAAGAGCATGACATCCATCCCCTTGCTGTGCCAGGGCTGTGCTTCAGGGCTGCAGGCACGTAGGGGGTTCAAACTCGCACGGACTCGGGGGGCATCTCCATGGAGCAGCACTGCAACCTCCAGGAAAAGAGCATGATGTGCTTCTACCTCCCCCTACAAAAATCCAGAAACTCGAAAAGCTGAGCTAGGTCATTTTGTTGTTTGCTGTTCCTGTCTTCTCTCAAAGCCCTTTGCCATTTACTCAAGTTTCCTTATCCAACCCACGGATAAAAGCTGGATACCAGACTGACACAGCGTGCAAAGTCCTCTGAGCAGGGAGAGCAGGAACATCACATCATCGTGTTAGCACTGATCTGGAAAGGACAAATGCCAGCAGTACTGGCTTCATGTGGAAACCGCAGCTCGAGCCATATGCTCAGCTGGGTTCCTACGGAGGAGATGGAATTCAACGGCTTTTCACTAAAATATGTAATTCCCCTCTCTCTGCACGTTTGTTTGTTGGCTTTTTTGTTTGGAAATTCAAAGACTGATCCTGCCAATAAAATCAACTCCCCCACTAATTGAGGAATTGTTTAACTCTTAGCAATGTCCACAGCAAAAGCAGATGGCCCTGGTGCTACCCAAGCCACCGATATCCTTCCTGTTGAAACAGAGGGTCCCAAAAGCCACATTGAGCTCTTGCTCCAATCTGTGGCTTGACCACACTCTCTGCCTGGGCCACGCACTGCAAAACTCTCACTGGTGTTATAAACGTATTGATCACAGGCTCCATCCTTGAGGAAGCCTTCAGTGGCTCATCAGGGGTAGTTACCCTTGGACTGCTGGTTCCCAGTACAGGGTCTGGTCTGATATGTGGGCAATGGGAGACAGTGCACCATGTAAGCTGGGTAAGCCCAGGGTGAAATCGTATTTTATGCTACGGGGAAGTTACTGCCTCTTCATAGCTTATGCTGCTGCGAGGTGATCCTGCTGGGCGTCCACCCATGAGCGGAGCCAGAGGATGGATGAGATGCTGTGTGCCTCAAAAAACCCACCCGCACGACTCACCTGACAAGATAGAAGCGACAGCAGCAATAATGAAGGAAACGATGACCCCAGGTCCTGCCATCTCCTTGGCCACCAGGCCGGACACCACGTACATGCCGGTGCCCACGCAGCTCCCGACGCCGAGGGAGATGAGGTCGAGGGTGGTGAGGACCTTGGCCAGCCTGGCGCCCTGGGCGGTGGCGGTCCCCGTGCCCTCCAGCATGGACTCCACGGGCTTGGTGCGCAGGACGCGGGTGCGCAGGGCATAGCCCGCCGCCCCCCACGGCACCCGCCGTGGGTCCAGGCGTGAGAAGAAGCCGCTCATGGCTGGTGCTGAGCTCCACGGAGGTGGGTCACGGATGGTTTTGGCTCAGGGCTCTGGCTGCATCCCCACACCCCAGCTCCCTCCTGCGCTGGCGGCCTGGCTGCAAGAGAGAGGAACAGCGCTTGCATCATGGTTTTTAACTGAAATAGGAAAGAAAGAGGGATGTGCTCTGTGTGGAGGAATTGAAAGGGGCCCCTGCACCAGTTTCTGGCTGGGGTCTAGTGCTGGGAGAGCCCTCGGGGCCAAGGAGAGCTTTGTTTTCACCAGTGCTGCTGCTCCATAGAAATCTCCTTTCTCCATCCCAATTGTTTTGTACACCAGAGATGCTCTGCCCCGCTTCTTGTTTGTCTGCATTATTTCAGTCCCAGCTGTTAATACAGCCCCATAAGCAGCAGTAACCTGATACCCTTTGTGTGCCCATCATGGGGCTTAATTGCTACCAAAAGCGATGATGGCTAGGTATCTGCAAGGTGATGGTGTCCTGGTGGGGGCCAGGTCCAAGCTTGGCGGCACGGCAGGGATGCTCCTGCTGGTACCACCCACCATCGCCGTGCTCCGCCATATGGGCCCTTCTGCAGGACATTGCTGTGCTCCACCTACTCCACCTACGCTGCAGAAGAACATCTGGGACCATAGCTTTGCTCCAGTATCCAGCGTGTGGAGACTGTTGTCTGCCTATGCTGGGCTGCATGTGGCTACGGGCCATGAACACCACGAATTGGCCAATACAGGGACAGGTGATTTTTTGGTGCTATAGAAGTTGACTCTTAGAGCTCTCTGGCTACCCCAGTTATTCTTTTTGTGTGCTACCATCATCCTGGTGAACCCTAAAGGGGGAAGTTTTAAAGGTGCTGCTTGTTCACGTCCCAGTGAATCAGGTGGCTGAAAAAAGTCCTTGGTGTGGTTTCTTCATTCGATTTATCACTTTGGGTTTGTAGTTATTTAAATACTCTTTTATGATTTTTTTTTTTTTTAAATTAAGAGATGGTTTTTTTGTGGAGTAACTGCAACAAGCTTTGGGGTCCTACTTCTGTGTAGTTAAGGCAAGCTGAGAGAGAAGCTCAGCAGAAGTTTTAAAATTGCCTTATGGTAACAAATCATGAGGTTGTCTTAAAAACCATGAAATTACCTTGGTTTGTTCTTTCTCTGTGCTTTTTCATCTTGGGTCATATTTTTAAGAACTATTCAGCAACTGCCATTTCCCCTGGTCCCTTTCTGTTTGCTTTTTAGTGAACTGCGTAGTTCTCAGGCGAGCTCCTAATACCAGCAGCAATGGCTTCCTAGTGACATGTGACAGCTACTTGTCTTTGAGCAAAATAACAAGAATTGATGATCTCTGCATGGTAATATAAGGGAACAGGAAAAACACTTTATTAAATATGAATTGTATCCTGGCAGCTTCTTCCCTGTTAATAGTGAAATCTCTTATTTTTTTTTTTAATTGCCTTGAAGACAAAACAATTATTTTTCCATCTTTACGTCTAAAGCAAATTACATTGTGTCTGTGAGGCAGCCTTGTGTTGCTGGAGTTTATTAAATAAAACACAGCATTCATTTCATGTTTTGGTTGATCACAGTTCAAATTGTGCTAATTTTTTACCTCGAGCGACCACAATCTGAAAGGCTGGATGTTGTAGCTAAGAATAATAATAAGGCAAAATTGTTACCTCTCTTAAGCAAATATGCATTTTTGGGTTGCTCAAGGAGTCAGCTGGTTTGCGGCATGGGCTGGATCTTTCTGGTTTTACTTTCTGGTTTAAATGAAGGTTTGTGTTGGAAGGGGGCAGCTGAGCCAGGGCTCAGTGGGTCTGTGCCGGCTGGGATGAAGCAGAGCAGCCCTCGGGGCAGCGTGCCCGTGTGCTGGCACCTCCAGGGTGGCTCTGCTTTGCCAGGGCTGTGTTTCAGCCATGGAGGAAATAATTCCTCTAAGTAAAGTGATCACCACGAAAAATTCACCCTCCTTTTATCCAAAAGACGGCATCTCTGAAGCACGGGTGGGCAAAGAGATCTTGTTGCACTTCACTCAACCACTTCCCATCTTTAATTTAATTATTTTCCTTGGACTTTATGGATACTTTTAGTTGAGTTTGAAAGACTCAGGTTGCTGTGCTTAGCTTCACGCCAAATTGACTTAACTAGCCCAGAAGCTGGGCAGAAGTGTCCGTCTGGTATTTGAACTGTTACGACTTAGGTGTTCTGATCTCTGCATAATTTTCTCGTGTACTTTGTACTGCAAGAAAATATCTTTCCCAAGTGAACCTGTCCTTGCTTTACTCATGCCAAAAACCCATCACAAGGTGAAAATAATAGATACTGAAGAGTCAGCTCTTAACTCTTGTAAGGAAAATCATAACGAGAATCAATAGCTGGAAGTTGAGTGATTAACTATGGGAAGAGATGAACACTGGGAAGAACTGATTTGTGTCTCTTGATATCTTTATACCATTTCTGGACGGTTTTGAGAAGTCTCTGCTTGTTATGGAGGAGTTGCTGGGCCACCAGAGGAGGTGGGATGGTGTGGATAGAGTCGCTGAGGCTGTGGGATGGTCCTTGATCCCATCACCAGCTTTGTGCTTTGGTATGGGAAGACCTGGCCTATGTTTTAGGCTGGCTGGGACTGATGTGCTTTGAGGTTAGCAATTTTTCATCTTCATGTGTGTGGTGTCCATGGGAGGCTGATGAAGGGTTTGGGATGCTCCAGTTTCACTGGAGGGATCCACATCCACACTGGAAAAATTAGTGCATCCCCCAAACTGAAGAGAGTTGAGCGTGACTGATTTAGACAGCCCAGTTCTCTCTTAAGGCATGTCAGGGTACAGAAATTACTTCCTCACCAGCGTTGCAGACAACCTCAAGGGAAGCTATGGCAGCCTTGTCCAGGAATATTTTTAAACTGCTTAAATAATAAAAAACTTAAATATTTTAAATGGTTTAAAGGAGGAACTGGCTGGTGGATCTGTGATGTGCCTGGATTTAGGTTGCTGAGCTGTTCCAACTGCCTGGGGCTCGGCTGGGGCCAGGTCCTCCTGTGTGGCTGTGGAGCAGCCCAGCATAGCCCTGGGATTCATATAACCCCTCCTGAGGCACCAAGGGAAAAAAACCTCCAAAACATCTGAAACGAAATAACTTTATAATTGCTGCTATATTCAATTAAAGCAATCATTCGAAACTATTCCAGATGTTTAAGCGAGATCAGCATATTGCTGCTCTGTAGCTTGGAAAACATCTTTTCACTCCACTTAAAGCCATAAAAAAAATATCTCACGGATGGCAATGGTTTGCACGGGGCAGAGATGGTTTGTTTCTGCTCTGCTCCACTAACCTTGGCTAGCTAGAAGCACACAGTCAGAGGGAAGGAGAGTTTTTACTTGTGGCTTTTACCTACTCTCTTCATTATAAACCTAGGAAGCCCAAGGGAGCTGTGGCTCAGACGGGGCAAGCCCGGCTTGGGGAGCTGCAGCCGGGTTTCAGAGCTGCGCAGCTCTCCATCCTCAGGCAGCCTGGGTGGGTTTTCCCTGGCTGGCGCTTGCTGCTGCCACCGCGCGCTTGTTAGCAACCGCTGTTTGTACCGAAACACTCTTCTTCATTAGGGTAAGTTAACTAAAACAGCAATCAAGTTGGAAGGAGAGGCCTAGGTATTTACAGGCATAGATCTTCCGTAGTGTCTGGGTGGGTTGATTTGATTCCAAATCAAAGCTGCTTTCTGCTAGCTGCCCCGTGCCAGCGCAATGCCCCCCAGCATCGCCCATCCTCGTCACCCCCTGTGGCTCCAGCTATGGGAGCTTCCCAAAACCTCATCTGTGCTTTGGGACGGCTTATTTGACTTTTCTGTTAATGACTCCCCTCCATCCAGGAGTCCACAGGGGTACCCTTAAGCAAAGAGCTCTATTAAAAAATGCTGGGAATGCAGCAAGAGGCAGAACATTGATGGTGATAACTGAAAAAAGAGAGCTCCTGTTGGTGTATTGATGGAAACCTGGCAGGGGCACTCATTAAAGAGGAAAAGGTTTGGCTTCCTCTGGTTTTCCTGCCTCACAGAGGTAATTATTATAGAGAAAAACTTGCTGATGCCCTGGTAGCAGCTAGGTCGGGATGGCCCTAGCACAGGGGACAACAGCGCCTGGTTGCTGCAGGGGTCTTTATGGGGAAAGCCCTTTCCTCCTTGCCCAGGGCCCCAGATGCGCCCCAGAAATTCAGGGTTGAAGCAGTTTCCTATCAAACCCTGAAGTGGTGCCTGTTGTGGACCTCAGAAATAGTAATATAGATGCTGACAGTGTGGGAGCAGCAGTCCTCAGACCCCCTGCACGTGCTGCGCGGGGGCTGTGTGCCGAGCTGCAGCATCCCCCGTGGGCAAAGGGAGCCCCAAAGGCTCAAGGGGATGCGCGATGCAGCTCAAGACGATGCGAGAGGCGGCTCCTGGCAGCAAACCTGCTGCAATCCCAGACGAAGGACAAGAGAAAGAGAAAGAAAGATGCTAGTCTGATTTCCCTGCTAGCTCTCCTCTTTTTCTCTTAATTAGTAGCTTGGTAATGGCAAGGCAGGCTTGTACAAAGAGACCCAAGCTACTGAATTCCATTACAGCCCCGACAGCAGGCAGAGAAATGACGTCAGCGCTGCGATGCGGTGTGGTGGGAGTCAGGCAGTGGCTCTGGCGGCCGCCGGACCAGAGGGATGCCTTCTGCCGGGCTGCTAGTCAACGTCACATGTTTTCATTGCGAGCGGAATTTGATTCCGAGTTTTTACGTGCTTGTTTTTACAGGGTTGATCCCCAGCCAGGCTGCCACTGTAAAAGCTGGCTCTGTCTCCATCGTCAGCCCGCCTTAAAGGGATGCAGAAGCCAGGCACAGAGCTGAGAGCAAGGGCTGGTCCCTGCCGGTCCCGGCGCTGCTCACGTGGGTCCAGCTTCAGCAATCTGGCCTTGGGCCTCCGCTGTTAATTTTGGGCTCTCTTATTTTTAATCTTTCCATTTTTACCTCCGCTCAAGCAATGCAAGAGGAGCTGTGGTTAATTTAAACTGAAATTCTCGCTGAATTAAACTAGTGATACATTTCAGGTTTAAGACCGATTTTCTACGCTGCATCAACTTAAAAAATGCGTTCAGAGATATTTTCTGTAACTTCATAGCAAAATGGAAGTGGAGGGGTTGAACTTTTCTGTGTTACTTCCATCTATGTTACTTTATGTGCTTTACCAATGTTAGCACTGCTGTGAGATGGCTAAAGATCGTTTCCTTCTTTTGACAAATAAGGAAAATAAAAGAGGAAATACTTAATTTGACCAAAGACATAAGGCAAGAGTGCCATGCATTCAGAGCCAGCCCTTGGGAGTCCTTAAACTTTGTATTCTAGTCTCTAGTACAAGAGTCAAAAGAGCATAGACGTAATCCAGTAAAATAATTAGCATGTACCAAGAGGAGATTCTTCTTATCCCTCTCCAGCCCTCAGAGGGGTGGTACAGGGTGTTGGTTTATCCACTGTCATCTCTGGGGAGAGACTGGGCTGTCTGAATAACCAGGGAAAATGTGGAGAGAAGGATAGGAGAGGTGTTAAACCTCCAGCTGGTGGGTCCCATTTCCAAAGCTAAATAGCCAGGTCTGTATTTGAGGACCACTCTGTTGGTATCATGTTCATGGAGGTGAGCAAGGAGGAGGTTTGGGTGGCCAGGTGCTCGCCTGCCCAAGGAATAAATGGGAACTGAAGCAACACGGGGATGAAATTGGAGCTGGTTGTGGTGAAGGCCAGCAGATCCCTTGGTGTTGGCTTGTTCTAAACTTTGTCAGGGTTAATTACATGCCAGCCTCGCAAGCAGGCTGCCAGGCTTCCTTGGGATCCTCTGGAGTACCAGACTAATGAGAAACAGCTCTGGGGATGGAGGGATCAATGTTTTCCTCCTCCTTAGAGGCTGGATGCATTTGGAGGTAGCACCTATAGCTCTTATAACCTGCAGGGAATGGGTACCTTTTCATCCTTTCCGAGCTGCTCACGAGCATCCCTGCAGGTGTGTCCCCTCCCCTTAGACAGTAAATCCACCTCCCCAAGACATCAGGTTTTCTGCTGTCCTCCCTTCTTGTGCTGTCCTACGCCTGGCATTTGGGTTTTCCACTTGTTTTCTGCCCTTTTTGTCCAGGCACCAATGATTCCTCATGATGCAGAGTGGCACAGGGCTGAGTGCAGGGTACTTATGACAGATACAACAGTCTGTGAGTGCCGAGCTGTAAATAATGCAATATGCATGAAGTGCCCCATTTGTGTTTGCAAAAAAGCTATTTAATCACCAGAAGAGGGAAAAAAAAAAGAGAGAGACAATTACAGAGAAAGAGGTGTAATCAATTTGCACATTTCTAAAGAGGTCTAGTTTGTCATTGTTGTCTTAAGATGGCAAAGAAAAAGCCTTATAAAACATAATGATACTGCTAATGCAGGGAAATGACGAATCAATGGGTGAGCTGAGCAGGAGATGGGGAGCCAGGAACTTCTTGGAACTGCTCTGAGAGGCCCCCTCTAGGACAGTGGTGAAACCACATGAAATGAGTAAATTTGTTCCTGGGTCAGTAAAATGGACAAGGTAGCTACCTTAGAGAGTGCACGAGTGGTTCATTCAGTTGGGTTTTCTAAGGAAGTGGAAGAGAAGCCAAGCTAAAAACTATTAACGCTTCCCTAGATGTACCTTGTTGAAAACAATATTGCTTTTGTACCTGCCCATGGTCATCTGCAGAAGGACCCTTGTGGTTCTATGTACCTTCAAGCATGCGTTTGTGGTGGCTGCGTGATTTTACATTTGAAACTCAGATGCTGATATCGATGCTTATGGCTATCAGCTATGGCTTCCTCCATCCTTCCGCAGTCATGAGCCATGGCATGGTCGAACACATGAAACTCCTAAAGGAAGTGTGGGGCCACAGGTCTGGGTGCTCAGAGTATTTCAAGGACTAATGTGCCAACATCTGAAATTCAGGCATTTAAAACACTGCGAGCTGAGTGCCCAGGAACCGAGATTGATCTCATATGCTGGCACAAATTTTGCAGCCTTCCCTCTGGTTTTGATAGCAGCGGCTCCAGACCCTGAGCTGTTACAAGAGGAAGAAGCATCTTCCTGGTAGTACGATATCTTCTCTGGATTGTAGTGAGATACCTGTTTGCAATGCTCGGTATATATTGTTCTAGCAGTACGATTGGCATCAGCAGGGTGGTTGCAGCCTTGTGTTTGCCACTCTGGCCTTTTTCCTATTTTTGGGTAGTGGATTATACTTTCAATAATTACTGCTTTGATGAGATACACATTTTCTGTAATGATTCTCACAGTCAGAGTGGACAAGGGCTGCCTTTGTATCACTGAAATGTTTAGACCAGGGTTACCAGGCAGTCTCTTCTAGAATCATGCTCATTTAAAAACTGTCTTTAACAACGTGCAGGAGGAAATCTCTGTAATTACTGGTTGAGCTTTCTTTTTCTTTCCTCTGTGGATCCATACTTTTACATTGCAGAATGAAAGTCGTTACGGTTTGCTCCAGGCAGAATGGGTTATTTATTAATGCGTGAGCCTTTCTAAACAAAATGGATTTTTACTGTTGCGAGAGTCGGGCTGATGCATCTTTATGACAACTTATTTCATTTCTGGGTAGCGTTTTGAATTTCAGTGGCAAAAACACAAATTAAACCTTTTAGTAAAGTACTATTTTAGCACTTTGGCTTTGTTGGCAAAACCAGAAAAAAAAATTACTTATGAATCAAATACACAATCTGAAAATTCAGTATTTTTAAGCTTCTACTTTTATTTTGAAGATTGATGTTTCTACAGAGATGCCTTTATTCCCCACTGAGAAACAGTTTGTTTTTTTCCTCTCGATGCTGACTCTCGCTTACCAGCAGTCTTTCCATCTTTTTGTAATAATTTAGTAGCAGTCTGAACTGGTCTTTTACACTGTAAACACATCAGGCCTACAAACAGAGTTCAGCTCTTGCCGGGTTTCAAATGCATTTCTTTTTTGTATGTGCACACGGTCTCATTAATTAGTTATCGTGTTCCATCAGCAGTTATACAAATGTAATTGATTATGCCTCGCTGCCCCATTTCCAGGATTTTGGCTATCAGCTAATTAATGCAGGATAGGTTCTCAAAGAAATACATGGCTCAGAACAAGCTGGAAAGACACGTTCTTCAATCCCCAGCCTACTAAAGGCTACAGAAGAAGCAATAGTAGTATATGCAAATCAGCGGAGGGGTTTTGCATATGAAAAAGAGAGCCTAGAGCTGTGGGGTAATTTGGCTGGTTGTAGCCTGTGTCACTAAATTCCTCAGCAGAAGTGTGAGGTAGATTCAACGCACTTCCAAGGAAGTGAATAGCAGCTTCTGCTGCTTTTATGACACGTTTGGCTACTTATTCTTATTTGCTAGGACAAAAAATCCTTGCCTTACATGAGTAATCCTCCTGCATTTCAACACAACCCATTATGAGTAATGTGAGTACAAGTTGATAAAAGAAGATGATTTAGAACAGAGTTTCTGTGCTTAGTCATTTATCATCAGCAGTCAGGCAAATGCCCTGCAACACCTAAGCGGTCTGTAGTGTGAGTAATACCCGGTGTTGTGGCATGAGGGCTTTTTGACCTTTCCCAGCGAGTTAGTTATGAATGCACATCTAAGACTAAATCAGCATCTAGGGTGGGACTAGTGAAGTAGAATTAACTGAAGAATTATAGGTTCTTAAAAATGCTAATAGCATAAAAATTAGGGTATTAGAATATTCCTGAGTGATGTACACACACTGCCCGCAGATGCCCTTGTGTAGCATGGGAATCAGGATGAGCCAACATGATTACCTTTAGCTTAAAATTTGCTTGCCATTAAAGACCTGGTAGCTAACTGCATACTTGCTCTTAGCCTCCCTTACCTGTGAAACCTCAAAACCCAACCTCTTTCACTGAGGCAACACATTTTGTCTCCCAGCTACAGTAAGTAGAGTCTCCCCCACGGTGAGCTGCCCTGCCTGGCAAGCGTAACTCAACTGAGGCATGCAATTAAGAGCGGAGAGCAGAGTTGCTGAAGCATTATTGCTGTCGTCTTATCTGTGCTGGAGCTCTCAGCCAAAGGAACTTGGCATATTCCTTCTTTCTGTCTTAATTTACTTTGTGCAGAGCCGGTGACCCTAGTTGTTAATTGTGCTTCCCCTGGTCCTTGTTGCTTCCACAGTCGGTTAATGAGTGGAACACACCTGCTGTTGCCCAGGTTCCCTAGACAAGGCACTGGTGCACCCAGATGCTTCCCGAGCATCTTGCTGCAGGGCTGGAGTGGCATGAGACCTGACACCGGTGCTTCCTGCCTGTTCCCAGCCAAGGATGAAGGGCAGGCAGGAGAAACATAAGTTTCCTTCACTACCAGACCAGGGTGTTCAGATCCTACCTGGAGGCCACCCTGACATTGCTGGGCACCAGGGAACAGCTGCTCATTTTGTACAACTTAACAGCTTCCTCATTAAGACCTGGTTCAATAATAATCTTAAATACATGCTTAAAGATAAGTTTTAATTGTGCTGCTGCAGGTGGAGCATGCCCAGATGTGCAAGTGGCATCTAAACACAGGGGGCTGTTTCCATCCTCACTTTTAAAAACCTTTCTTGAGTAATATCCAGCCCACACACAGGGAGCTGAGGACCTGCAGGAGGAGTGAACCAAACCACCAACTTCGGTCATGGTCCCCAACAAGCTCGAGTCAGTGGCCGCTGAGAGGGGCTGCCCTCCAACCCACACATTTGAGTTTTTAGATGCTTACCTAAAGTTTCGACACAGATACCCCGCTAGACACTTGCAGTAACCCATTTCCCTGTAGGCAGCAAGCCACTTGATCTTGTAACTCTGTCCTCTCAGAATTAGGACATGGTACTTGAAAAACCTGCACCGCAAAAGCTCTTCTTCTGTTCGCCTGCCGGTTAGATTTAATTTATGGTATCATGTATTTCAGTAAATTATTGATACAGTCACCGTGCAGAGGAACAGAAACAATGGAGTCACGTGCTGCGTGGCTCCACCTCACTGGTTTTGTTTTGTAAGTGCCTGGGTTTCGCTCTGAGAGTTTTATTGCAGGGAAAAAATAGTTTTCTCCTAGGGATGTTCCAGCCTGGTGGCAGAAAGGGATGGGCTGTGATGGCGGTGTCAACGCTAGCTGGAACACCCAGCCCCGTGCCGATGAGTGCACAGTCTAGAGGCAGGGCTGCTATTCCGTGAGCCGAGGAAACACATACAAGAGAGAAATCGCTCAGTACTAGAAGGCAGTTTCTGGTTGACAACTGCAGCGTAGCTACATCTCGTTGCTTGTAAACGAAAAATGTTTTAGGAATCTCCGTGGCTCATGGAGCTATGTTAGAATCTGCTCCCATTTACAGTGTGGGCGGCTTAATGAGTTCAGCAGATTCACTCCAGAGTGAGGTGAGACTCTGGCCAGCTCTTCGTGTCCGTAGGAAGTAGCTTAAAAATGCCTACTGTGTTTCGTGACTCTGGATCCTTTTGCATCCCTAGATCTATTGTCTCTCAGAAGAATGACAAGTTCAGGCCCAACCATGGCTTTATATTTTATAGAAAGCAACTATCTGGAAGTGATATTTTTTTTTTAATTTTATTTTTTTATCAAGATGAAAGGCAGAAATGCTACCCACCTGATAATGTTGGGGGTTTTTTGCATGACTTAGAGATCCCACTACCACACAGAGATGAAGAGGTATTTGATTCTTTTTTATATTCTAATTTTTAAAATAATCCAGTGACTGTATGTTGCTTAAACTTATACATTATGATGTTCTTAAGAGCTCAGGTGCTCTGAAAGCAAAGTTTTGATTATCTGGGGGCTAAGAAGTCTGAGGGACTAAGTATATTCTGTTACAGACTCTGTTATTCTCTCTAATTTTTTTTCCCATGAAGAGCCTAGGTTTGTATTTATGTTTGTGTAAGTTCTTGCCATCCTATTTGCTTGAACGTTACAGGGATCCACAGGAAAATCATTAATTTATCCATTGAGAATTATCCTGTTCTCACTGAATTTTCTAGAAAAACTCCTGTTGCCTTCAAGGAAAGATGGTTGAAAACTTCTTATAAGTGTGTGATTTCAGAACTGAGAAAACAGACTGTCTTGTGTTCAAGAAGGAAGTAGTGTCAAGTCAGCCTATAAAGGTATGCTTTAAAATATTTTGGACTGGAATCCCTTCTGATATGATCCCCTCTGAGAGTCTGAAGTTCCATAAAGAATGAATTTTCATCATTTTCATATGATCCTGAAAAATTACAGAAGGGTAAGATATGTCTTGACTTGGGAAACATGACTGACTCACTAAGGAGAATGATTTGTGTTTTAAATTGCTTCACTTTACTGTAATATGCACAAAGAAAGAAATTCTTTTTAGGGAGAGTTAATTAATGAAACAAGTTGGAAAACTGGGGGATTCGAAATATGAGTTGGACAGTCATTTGTTCTGCCTTTGGTATGTGGTCAAATATCCCATCTGTTGGGAATGTTGTAGCTGTCTAGAGGGAAGGCTGGGGCACCTGGGAGCAAAGTTGCACATCTCTGCCTAACTTGGGGAATTAAGGATCAAAGGTACCATTAAGTCCATCAGGTTCGTTTTGTCTGGATCGCAGACCATTAGCTTTTAGGCAATTACTCCTGCAGGGAGCCCAACGACTTGCTTTGGCTAAGTTGCATATTTTGGGAGGACATCAAGTCTTGACATAAATGGATGGAGAATCCAGCAGATTTTCTGATAGCTCCTTCATCAGGTCATCAGCCCTCCACTGTTCAAAAATGTGATCCCACTCTTAAATCAGAATGCTTTGGCTTTAGCATCTTGGCACTAGCTCATGCTCTGCCTTTCTTTGGCAGACAGAGGAATAACTCAGTGCTTAGTAATTTCTTTTTGTAGAGGCTCTTAGATTCAAGAACCAAGTCATCTACCACACTTCTTTTTAATGAAATGAGTTGCTCAGGTGCTGTAGCTCCTCCATTGTAAGGGCATTTCTCCACTTCTTGACAGGCTTCGGCCTTTTTTTCCCCCTTTTTATTTACTTCCAATTGTATTGTCATTTTATGCCTACTGTATTCTAGCAGTCTCAGTTTCCAAGGGCTAAGATAAAATTTCCTTCCTACATCTCCTCTTACTGAGCACCAATTGAACAAAAGTTGGTTTTTTTTCCCATTAGTTGTCTTCAATAGCTTTCCCTATTGCAGATATTGCCTCCATCCTGTCTTCTCAGATATGTACTGCACTTTTGGCTTTACTTTGAGAGGACTCAATATTCTTGGTTGACATAATTTACTATTCATCAGTCTTTGTTTTGTTCATAAAGTTCATCACCTTTAACGGATGAAAACGGTAAATAGTACTTGAGTCTTGCATCCCCATGAGAACCCCTTACTTCTCTGTTCTCATACAACAAGGGCTCCCCATGGAGCAGTATGTTTTAAGAACAGATAATTAGTCAGTTTAATCTAGGTAACTTTTCACTCTAGTATTGTTTTTGCTTGTTTGAGGTTTTTTTTGTTTGTTTACAATATGTTGTTCAACTATGGTAAGTCATATGCCTCAGCAATGTGTACCAATAAAATAAACATGTAAATATCCTTAGCAATCAGACTTTCGGTCTCATGACAGTTTTTGGGCAATTAAACAAATGCCTTGGCACACTCAAATCTACTTGCCTACTACTTAGGGACTCTGGGAAGATTAATTAGATAATATGGTAGATTAAATCAGGCATGGCCCTTTTGAGCTGAAAGTCTTGTCTAGGGCTGACCACAGTAATAGCACTTCCTACTCCCACCCTAGAGCCTCTGTTGATGTAGGAAGCCCTGTATTAGAGCTCTCTCGGTACAGCCTCTGACTAAGTCGATCTGTATAAGCTATCATTTAATAGGCCGCAAAACCTGAGCTGGAAAGCAATTCTGAGAAAAGAGATTAGGCTTTTCAACCCAGCGATGCTGAAGCACACCTACCCGGGGCTGAGGCGGGCAGACAGTTGGTATCTGGCACTTCGAAAATACCCGTGTGGAATCAATAAACAGTACTGACTCGGGGGGTGACGTAAAGAGGAAACCAACTCCATTACCAGCCTGGAAGTCAGAGGGAGTTTTGCCGGCGCCAGCGGGATCACGGAGCCGTTAAGGGGGTCCGTGTGCGTGGGCCAGGCCGCCTCCGTCGCGGGGGGG
>VXBO01008735.1:283068-317045 GCA_013400135.1 Rhinoptilus africanus
GAGGGAGGAGGGATGGAGGAGGGAGGAGGGATGGAGGGAGGAGGGCGCTGCAGCTCCTCAATTATTCAGCGCTTCCCCCTCTCCGCGCTCTCCCCGCCTGCCGCATGTGACCGCCCGGCAAGAGCCAGGGGTCGGGCCGGGCCCCGGAGACCAACCTGCCCGGGGCTGACACCCCCACGGCCCCCTCCCCACCCACCGAGTCCTCGCTGCCTGCCCAGGTGTCCTCAGGGCTGCCGGCGGCACCCCCCAAATTTCCTGGCTGCTGGAAAATAACTCTCCTGGCTGCCTCCTCCAGAGCAGGGTTTTCCTCACCCCGGGGACGCACCGTGGGAAAATCCCCCTCTTTTTTCCCCTTGAGCAGCGCTGTGAGGTTTGGGTGCTAATACTGTAATCCCGGAACGGGCAGAATTAGGACTAAAATAATGCCTCATGGATTGCAGCATGCCGTGGTGTCCAGCCCCCTGCCTGGCCTGGCTGGGAGGAGTTAGATAGCGGGTGCAGGATATATTTTATACCCACAGCTGCTTTTGAGGATAGCTGGAATTCATGTTCAAGATATTTGCATTTTTATTTCTTGATTCGTGCTATTTGGTTCTCTCTAGAAGCACTCCTGCTCTCTATTTGTATTCATACCATTTTGACATCGAATTCAAAACAGTGTCATCTCCAGTGGTGTCCGGCGAGGGTGGGATTCAGTCTCCCTCACAGCTGCATGCTGCGACTTCTAACAGGACCCATTCCCGGGTGCAGGGTGTGCCTCGAGTGGAGAGAAGATATTAATTCTCTGAACACTGAAATCAATGTTTGTTGGAAAAAATGAAAGATGTAATCCTTCAGCTTGGGGTCAGTTTGGGAAGCCAATGTTTTGTCTAATGTGAGTGACCTCGGCAGGAACCGCATCGCTGGCAGGGACCTTCTGGGGACTTGCAGACAGCAACCCTACGCAGATAAACCCAGCCAGGATATCCACAATCCTGTCTTTGGGTGGGATAGAGGACCCCATGTCTGGGCTTAATTTCTGTTTAGGGGACCGGAAAGGGTTAATATGCCCTGACAAGCGGCATCTTGGACAAGTTAAAAGGAAACGGCAGTGTGGGTATTTCTCATAAACCCATATCAGGGTGCTTCCTCGCTGTGTGGGAGGGGAACCTCAGTGGTGTGGAGGTATAAACGGAAATTGGGGTAAAAACCTGGCAGAGTGAAGCCCTGGCATGCTTTGCCATTTGATTTTAGCCAGCTAAGATTTCTCCCAGGCTCGCTCTTTCTTTCTCAGTATCCTCTATGCCAGGTTGAGTGGAGAAGACGGGTAAAGCATCCATCAAACACGTTCCCTGTTCAGATGGACATGGGGTGACAGAGCATTAAAGAAATCCCTTTCAGAGCCATATGCGAACGTACAGCCCAAGCCTAGTTCCAGCGTGAGCTGTGGCCTCTCCCCCGGCCGGAGGCTGTCGCTGGTGCCTGCAGAAGAAGTGGTGTCCTTTGGTTGTGCCCTCACAGTCCCCAACACGGAGCTCCCACTGGCACCAAAAGAGCTGCATTAATCTCGGCCATGGTCAGATAAAGACCCATGTGATGGGGTCGGGGCCACATGGGGTGGGAATACATGTGGGGACACCCCACCCTGGGGACAGGGAGTCCTGGTGGGGGTCCCCTTCCCCTGCTGGGGCTGCAGCGGGGCCACAGACGTGCATTTGAGGGAGGCTGGGATAAAGCAGCCGCCAGTTCAACGAGAGGGGATTAAATGATTCAGGGTTTGGAGGTTGCTGCCTTATTTAAAGGACCACACACTATTTTTTTCTTATCCAGAGAGGACTGCGTTTAACAACAACCCAGGCAGAAGTGTGTTTGTTGCTTTCTCTTTTTCTTCATCCCATGGTTTAACGCTAACGTGTGGTCGATAAGTGCGACCTGTCCTTCCCCATCACGCCACGTATGCAGTGATGATTACGTCTTAATCAAGTGAAGCTTGATACATTGCTGAGTATCCGTTCCCGCTGTCCTGTAGGTGGGTTTAGCTCTCCTGGATTTCAGTTAAAGTAACAGGGGTGCAGCTGGTGGCAGGATTTGATCTTGGTTATCTGTTCCAAGAGTGACAGATAAAGTACTGTAGCACAAAAATGATATCAGCACAGGTGCATTGGATGGATTTATTGGCAGATTACATGCAGGATGTGACTCTGGATGTAGACTCACTCCTGAGAAAGATCTCTGACTGTGTTAGGAGTGAGTTTGACTCCTGTTAGGTGCTCCTGAGAAGAGCAGCACCTACTTGGTGCCTTTAAGCTCTACAAAAGCCACCAGCCACCGTGGGTTTGATGTGATGTACAACATGCAGCCTGTATCTGTCGGCACTGCCCCGTTCTGGTGGTTCAGTGCTTACTCTGGAGCGGTGCATCACCGTCTTTGCCACCCCTCACGTGCCCTGTACAGAGATGCCTCTCAAGCTGAAGAGGATAGCTTGGCATAGCCATCTACTCATCTCAATAAATCTGTGGTTCCAGCAGGAGCTGTGCTGGGCTAGCTTTAAGCAGAAACTCAGTAAAGAGCTCAGAGAGAACATTTTTTCTTTGGTATAGGAGCAGGTGCTGTAAACGGTTCTGTTAAAGTTTGCTATTGCTTTGAGAGCAAGGCTTTGGCATAAGGATGCGTCTCATAGCCCGGTTCAGCTGCAAGGAGCAGGGGGCAGGAGAGATGTGTTGCTGCAAGGGCTTCTTGTTCTGGGAGGCTGTTGGGGGGTGTGTGTGACTTGCTCTGCTGTGATGTTGCACACACCAGGCTGTGTTTGATCTCCATTGCTTTCCCCTGTTGCCTCTCATGGCCCCCATCCTGTACCTTGTTGCACATGGCAGATTCAGGCCCTGGGGGGGGCAGTGGTGACCCCCATGCTGCACATAGGCCTGGGGAGCATCACAGAATGGTTCAGTTTGGAAGGAACCTTAAAGATCATCTAGTTCCAACCCCCCTGCCCTGGGCAAGGACACCTCCCACCAGCCCAGGTTGCTCCAAGCCCTGTCCAGCCTGGCCTTGAACCCCTCCAGGGATGGGGCAGCCACAGCTTCTCTGGGCAACCTGTGACAGGGGCTCACCCCCCTCATAGTCAAGAATTTCTTCTTGACATCTAATCTAAATCTTCCCTCTTTCAGTTTGTGGCCATTACCCCGTGTCCTGTCATTACGCTCCCTGATAAAGGGTCCCTCCCCATCCTTCCTGTAGCCCCTTCAGGTACTGGAGGCTGCTATAAGGTCTCCTCGGAGCCTTCTCTTTGCCAGGCTGAACCCCCCAACTCTCTCTGCCCATGTTCATAGCAGAGGTGCTCCAACCCTCTGATCATCTTCATGGCCCATTCACAAAGCCGTTTGATGGCATCCACGAGCCATCTGTCCCCAGACACGTGGTGACACGTCCGGCATACTCTCTGCTCTGCTGCTCACCCACAGGAGAAGCTGTTCTGTCGTCCTCAGTAAAACCAGCATTAAGCACAGTATTTGTTTTGGGTTTGTACACAGACAGCTTACACACTACTACTGAGAGCTCCAGGTTCAAACTAGTGGTCTTCAGAGTATTTTAACATTAGCTTGCCAAATTTTACCCAGAAACGGAACTGTTTCTGCCTGAATAAAAAAATAAAAAAAACTTTAATTTTTTTTCGGGGGTGGGGTGGTGGGTAAGAGAAAAAGGTGTGAATGCTTCCTTGGATTTTAACAGTCTGCTTGATTTATCCATCTTGCTGCTAATAATGGACGGGGCTTTGCCCATCCTGGGGTTTGGAGAGAGGCTGCTGTTTGTGCTACTGCATTTGCTTTGCATGCAAATAAGAGGGTTTATTGTCTGTTGTTTGTTTTTCACAAAAGTGTAGCTTTTTGCGTGTCCAGAATAACCGCTGTCATCCCAGGAGCAGGCCTTGCAGGAAAGGAAAGGTTTGGGAACATCCCACGGACTGAGGCTAAGTGTCATCAGCTATTCAGCCGGAGAGCACTGCACGTCTGCTCTGAGACCAGCAGCACTGCAGGAAAAAAAAGGACTTTATTGATCTGATAGTTTGTTGTCATTGATGTTTCTATTGATCTACTATTCTGTGATGATTTCTTACTGCTAAAGCCAAAGGGCAATTTTGGAAAGGGTCATCACCAAAGGCGAAAACGTTGCCCAGGTGAAACCACAGTGCAGTTTTCCTCGGAGTAAACGCATTTTTCTCAGTTGAAGCTCAGCCAAGATATTTTGGCTAGGTCATTCCAGGTCTGCTCAACCTGATTTTGTATCTCAGCTGAAGGACAATGAGCCAAAGCCTACACCTCCGAAGTCACCATGGATTTAATATCGTAATGCAGCCTTGGCTGAGTGCTGCTTGAAAGAGCAGAGCGGCACGGATTGAATTACCTGCAGCATATTAGTTGAAATCTCCCATGCAAGAATCGCAGGGCCTGGTGCAGCTCAGCTTTCAGGGGAGGTTGATAAGATCGTAGCCCGTAGCAGCATAGTTTTAGGTTTTAATTTGGTATTCATTATGTCATTATCAGCAATGAGGGTCCAGGCTCGCTTACAAGCTGCTAATGGGATCTCGAGTCGCGCGGCTGCTGGCTACGCTGGCTTTGGTGCAATGACTTGCCACGTGTCGGGTCTCGGGTGTCGGAACCCATGGCACGGAGCAACCATCCTTTAATCACCCTCCTTTGATACATGGGGGGTGCCCTGTCCATCAGACTGCCCCAAAGATGCTTTAAAAACCAGGTAGAAGAAGGAACGTAGACCAGATGGCTGCTCTGGAAAATGAAGATTGGATTTTTGTTTAGTTTGTGTATCTTCTAGTAACTTAAAATAGCCTCCTTTCTGTTTGTTGAGGCAAATAAGACAAGACATTAATATGCACATCCTAGCAGTAAATAGGTTTCAAGCAAGCTTCTGCAGCGCTGGGGGAGGCTATTAGGACAGTGTGTTTTCCATCACTGATGTGCCAGCTAGTATGCAAAAAGAGTCTGCTCTTACAATGCAGGAAAAGGATTGGAAGGTTGAGGAAAAAATAAGTTTTCCCACTAGTATGTAGACAGAAAAAAAGGTTGATCCAGAATAGAAAAAAAATAATAGTATTGCTTCTGATTCAGATAGATCTAATGCTAAAAAAGACGCCTTTTGAGGAATAGGTTTTGGAGAGGGCCAGGTATAGACATGATGTAGCTCTTGAAATCGGGTGGATTGTGCATAAATAAAATGCTGTTTATGTTGACCCATTCTGATTTTTAATTAATTATTTATTTATTGTTATTTTTCCTGGCCCTTAACTTTGCACATTTATGAAGACAGGCTTTTAGAAATTACATCCCATGGGAAAATCCACTGGACTTTTCCAGAGAGGAGTTAATGGCTTTTATGAAAAGTTTTACCTAATCTGAGGTGATGTTTTCAGTCTCACGAAACCAGCTGGAACGAGTGCCGGAGAAGGAGCTGGTGCCATCTCCCCTGTGCACAGCATGTGGGAAAATGTTTTGTTTCCTGCTTTTGGGTACAGTAAAATAGATTTCAATTAAAAACCAGGAGGATTGAATGAATAATTTCTTAATGTATCCAGTCAGCAAAAGAGAAATGAACACATCAATTAGACAAACCAGATTAATGCTAGGGGTGAGTCCTCGCTGTCCACATAAAGCATCGACAGCCCGGCTTCTGCTCAAACATATCCTGATAAACACGGGCAATAACTGATCTGTATTTACCTTCTTGATTTACGGGAACAGAGATTAGCAAGGACTACAAAGCATATGATTCAATCATGTTTCTCATAGCTTATACAACTGCTGGTTATGAAATTATCCCTGTAAGCAAGGGAAAGCCCCTCCTTCCATCTCCTGTTCAGCTCCTCAAGGCGGATGTAAGCCTTCAGTGATCCTTACCGCCCAGCACTGGAGATGGCATTTATATCCTGGATCCATGGAGTACAGTCTCTGTCATCCACACTCTTCATGTTCGGGTATGGTATTTGATTTTGCCTGTGGAAAATACAACATTTGAACTGCGTTTTGATGACCTGCATTGAACCACGAGCAAGGGCTGTGGGCTTGCTGCAGGGAAAGGAGATGTGCCACAGCTCCTCCTACCCCTGCCCCAAGGACAGGGGGACAACAGCACAGTTGTGCCCCTGTGCTTGGGGATAACAGCTCCAGCTGCTCCAGCCAGGGTCTTGGGAGGGTGGGCAAAACAAATGGCAGGTAGTTTTTAACCACACAGGAGCATGAAAAAACAAACAACCAAACCTAAGCAGCAGAGGAGCCATGCAGCACTAGAAAGGGAAGGAGGAAAACCCTTCTGCTCAATATTCATCATCATCTCTTACATACACAGTATCACAAGCAATTAAAAAAATGTTAATGCTTCATTATTTTCCCAACAGCCTAATAAAAATGGTTTAAATCCCAGTTTCTTATTGCCATTCCCTTTGTGCTGGTAGATTTCAGGGAGCTGATGGGTGCAACACTGGATTTTCTGCAGCTCAGATAACTGGGGCTGGCCACCGAGTCCTTCCCACTGGGAAGCATTGAGCTGAGGGATGGGGGACAAAGCTGCTCGGTGCTTTGTGGGAATGGTGACCAGTTGCTGCTGAGCCAGACACTGCTCCTGTGTGGTGGCAGTGGTCACCCAGGGGACAGCAGGGTGCTGCCCGGCTTTCACTGCTCCCCGCTGGCCGCACGGACACAGCCCCACAGCGAGGAACAGCAGCACTGACGGCAGCCGAAGGGATTGAATCCAATGTGCTTTTCATAGCAGAGCTATGCTCTGAGGAGAAATTAAAATTGGTCTTCTATTGACAACTTTGTTGTGCTGATAAGGGGTTATTCCTCGTTTGAGATCTGAATGGAGACTTGGCCGCTAACTTTGCCATTATGGAATTTCCTGTGGTGTTTTTATTGCACAGATAGGAGTAAGGAGAGTTACGCATAATGAAACGTTGCTGCAGGATAGTGCATATTATAGTGTGTAACAGTTATTTAACCCTCCCTCCCACCCTGCTGACTAACGTATGTATAAACAGCCTTCACCCAGCTTGAATTCCCACTTTCCTTTCCCGTTCACCGGGGAGTATCAGCTGCCTGATGCTCTGTGCTGCACGCGGGGCACGCTGTACCCAACACCACCAGTTCCTGAAATACATTCTAGAGGTGCACGACTGCAGGCAATTTGTGTCCTCTTGTGTGTGGACACAAGATCAGACCACAAAACCAGTTCGTTCTGGGGTTTCTGTGAGGTTCCTGGTGTTGCAGCATCCAGGAGGGGATGGAGGAGGATGCGATTTACTGGGTATTTCACTCTTTCCACTCTGGAAATAGCTGTTACGCAGAGTAATTTCCCTTTTCCTGCTGGGCACTAGTCTGGAGGTGTGTTATGCTTCAACACGGTTGCTGCGGAGCATCACCGGCCGCTGCTGGGTGACTTGGCCCCGGTGGCTCCTCATCAGCTGGTCTTTGGAGAGGGGGCTGCTGAACAAGGAGCGCTGGCTTGACAAGATGTGTGTTTTCCTTTCTTTTTTTTTTTTTTCAGCAAGAAACCCCAGTGTTTTGTTGACAGAGAGCAAGTGACAGTTCATTTGCAACTCCCCAAATGAAGCTAAATTACTCTGAATAAATTGAACATTAAAGCAACATCTGAGCAAACCCAATCTCCTGATGGATGGTTTAGTCCTACTTGGAAATGCTTAATGGAAATTAGGCAGTAGGAAATTTAGGCATGTTCAGCCTAATGGGTTCCTCAAAGATAACCAGCAACAGCCCCTACCCGCACTCCCAAGTCCCTATTCGTAGCGCTTATCCAAGTCTATCCTCCATGTTTTCTGGGATTTCCATGACTTATAAGATATTATTTCCTGCTGGCAGCAGATTGTTTGAGTATTTCCAAGTCTGAGCATATTCACAGTGAATACTACCGGTCGATCTCACTGGCCAGCAGCGCAGCAGCTTGGCTCCAGATTGATGAAAACAACCGAGCGTTTAAATTGAAGAGTCATTTGACATCTTGCAGTTAAAGGAGATGATCTTCCTTATGATAATTAATGATTTTGAAGGCAGGCAGCAGGGGACAGAGGAGAGCAGGAGGGGAGTGACGGCCCTGGCAGGCTGTGCCTGGACAGAGGACCCATCGCCGACTCCTCTCCGCAGGAGAAGCAGTGGAAATCTGTAGGGAGGGAAGAAATTCATACCCTCCACCAAAGCAGAAATCTAGAGCGAGAGCCATGCCATCTCTAAGGAAATTTGTGATTTTTGGTAGGAAGGACCGCTGGGTAATACATAGCTGTCAGTGGGTGCCAAGTGGCCAAACCCAGCAGCGGAGCCCTCCGTGCTTGAAGCAGAGCTGGATTTGCCCTGCTTCTTCTGCTTTATTAGTGCCCTTTCCCAACATTTTTCCCTGTAGAGCTTGTAATTTTCCGTCAAATTGTAACTGCAGAGCTGTGCATTTTAATCCTGTGTAATGACAGTCCTCAGGAACTCGGTCATCCCCTGCATCACACATCCACCGTCCCCCCTTGCCCCTGCAGAAGCGGATTGAAGGGCTATTATGGGAGGTGGCTGAAAGGGGGGTCTTGGTCTCCGAGACCTTTCTTGTTCCTCCTGCTTTTATTTTTAGAGCTGACTGGAGGTTTGCTGCCACAGAGACAACCTCCTCCCTAGCACTCCCTCTGGAGCCAAAAGCCCCCCACTCCACCTTCAAAGCAGATGTGACTCAGCTTGCAGTTTGGGGGCTTTTTGTTTAATTCGGAGAAGGATGAGTCACAGGAGGCGAAGGCAGAGGCTCAGCTGGCAGGAATCAGCGACGTCCTCACGAGTCAGCTCGGCTGGGCTGATTCACCCCGGTGGAGGGTCCACCACAGCAATCCCACCCCCAGCACTGGTTGTGCTGGGTAAACACCATCAGTATGGGGCAGCTGATCTGAGAGGTGGGAATTATCGTCAGGTTGGTTGAGAGGAAGAGAAATTTAAAAAGTCTTCTTGCTCAATTTAAAGGGCTGGGAAAAACCAGTTCTCTGCTAACAAAACCCTCACCAGCTTTCTGCAGCAAGGGCGTGGGGGTATTTCCAGGCAGCATTGGGGAAAAAGCAAACAGGCAGTGTGCAAGCCCAATAGCTCTGGCCTGCAATTTTCAAATACCTCTGCAATTTTCCCAATTAAGCCAGTGAAGCAGGATTTGGCCTGATCAGCACTTAACTAGGAGACACAGATGAAAGCAGTGGCCTGATTATCCTTTGTAGCTGCCTGCCTCAGTTGCACCTTACCTCATCAGTGGGTAGCTGTAGATGCTGCCCCAGGAGCTGTGTGAGGGGACAACCGGTCCTGGGAAAGCGGCAGAGGAAACCTCCCTGTGTGCAACTGCAGACTGGTGCCATCCCAGCAGGGTGTGGAGAGTCCTCCTTGTCCAGCAGCATGGTTAGTATGGGTCTGTGAGGGCTTGCAACAAGTCTTTTGTTTTTCAGTTCTAAATATCTTGGTACAGAAATGCTGTCTATAAAACTTATATTCTTTATAAGCGTTAAAAATGAGGGTGGCAGCCAGAAATGTAGGGAAAACCAAGTAAAAAACAAAGCTTCCTGCAGTTGTTTTATTGAAAGCATAAGGAGGATTTTTATTTCTTATTTGTTTTTCTCCCTGGTGCTGCTGTTGGTTTCCTGTTTGTTCAATGTATTTTGTCCACTCGCACCATAATTTTCCTTGCTCCTTTAGCTGGGTGCTCTTTTCTCCTTAACATCCTCTAAATCATGTCAGATTACTGCATCCCATGGATGATGCAACTCGGAGTCAATAATCCTCTGCTGGAGAAATTGCCTGTAACAGGCTAGAGACCCTGCAGAACAAAAGGCACCAAGGGAGTGCTGTGCTTTCCTTTGGGCTGGGCTCGTAGCACCTGCCTGTATGGGAGGTGGGATGTGACTCAGAAGGCAGCTCCTGGATGAGCTGCCCAAAAACTATCACTGATGAAAAACAAATTTTGTACACCAGTATAGAAGCAGACTTGCTGTCAGGTTGGTTGTCAAACAGGGACTGTTTTGTTGCTGATGGGAAATGGTCTGACCCTTCTTCCCATCTTGAACTGAAATACTGAGAGACTTTTATGTGGAGGGGGCACAAGGATGGAGCAGAATCATTGAATAATACATCCACCGGGTCCATTGTTGTTGCGTAGCATTGTATATGAAATAGCTTCATATATACTTGCTGCTGGTGGCAACTGTTCTTGTCAGCCGCCTGCTTATAGATTCTTAATTAAAAACTGAGTTATTTATAGAACAGATTGCAACAGGGCGCCTCATAAAACTAAAATAAGTCAATCTGGCATCTTGGTAAACATAGCTGTTGGACTGTGTGGACAGTAGACATGCAAAAAACCCAATATTTTTCGTGATGACAGTACTGAAAGATAAGTGCCTACATAGAAGCGATGTTGGTTTGAAGCAAGCTGGCCGTGTTCTCGCTCTTCTACCTTGGCCCACCTTAGCAAAGACATAATGGGAAATGCACGTGTGCCCTTGTTCAAAAGTCCTAGGGATAAGCAGGGTGAGGAAGCCCAGCGTGTGTAGATGGGCGCAGAAGAGCCCATTGTGTTTGACAGAGCAGGAGCAGGATGAGACCCTCTTGACTGAGCCAGGGTGGGCTTTGGCTCAGAAGAGCCAGACAGAGCATTTCCATTAATGCCACCAAGCTTTGGGTCAGGATCCCTCTTGGTGTGTTTCTGTGGCTCACAGGCAAGTGACTCCTGCTTGCATAGTCAATTTCCTGTAGCTTTTTGAGCAGAAAGGCTGTCATTCTTGTAGACATCTCCTCCATAACATCTTTATTCCTGTGGAAAAGAATGCTTCAGAAAAGACTAATTTTAGCCATTGCTTAGGTTTTTGACTGAAGACTTTATTGTAGCTGTGAAAGATCTTACAAAAGAATGCTGCAAGCATAACTGTTGGCTTTTTTGAGCAAGGATGAAAGTTTAAAATACATGGCACAGAGTGAATAAAAACAAACCAAGAACGGTCCCGCTGTCAAGTGTCCAGTGTACACAGGAGAGAGGCAAGAGCCCGTGGCGAATGCAGCGCATCGCTGGCAGAATCTCTTGTTGGGTCTGTAAATTCTTGTCCAAAGCCCAGAAAAATCAAGGGGCTCCTATTGAGTTCCTTGACCTTGGGATTAGGCAGGATGTAAAACAGGAGGCCGTGGATAGTGATAACATGTTTTGGAAAAGTTATGCAAATGATGTTAAAATACACGATTTAAAATATTAGCTCTGGCAGGGAAAGACTGCTGAAGCTTCAGTCAAGGGGAACAAATATTCCATAAATTAAAAAGTCAGAAGCTGGCTTTAAAACAATTGCTTTGTAAGCAAATGTTCCCATTTGTGGTCTGCATGAAATGTGCTACGGGAAGGGCTCAGCTGCTTTCTGAGGAGGTAGATATTGCCATTGTCGAATCTGCCTGAAGAAATGGCTCAAGTTTGCACTTTCAGTGGCCCTTAGTAACCTGACAGAGGTTCAGCAACTCATCCTTTGTTTTGTTTTTTTTATATATATATATAAAAAAAGGGAATCTTCCCAGGAGGGAGCTGTGGTCCATTCGTAACAGTAGGAGGAAAACTGTGTCATTATGCCAGCCCAGCACCATCATGAGCAAGAGCTGACTTTTGTTTTAAAATCAAAAGCCATGCATCTAGTCCAAGATGTAAATTTATTTTTTAAAACCTTGCTCTTGTCTTTTAAAGCTGTAAATATGCATGTCTTTGATGCTTTCAAGGCAAAGTCTAGAGTGTATAACACTATTTTCTGTGATGATTTCAATTATCTAGTAAATCTGCAGTGCTTTTATCCACCATGGCTTTGTTTCTCTGGGAGGAAGGAGGTCACAGATTACAGGAGGAGCTGGCAAAAAGAAGTCAATTTTAGCAGTGCAAGTAACTCTTAATGGCAAGAAGCAAATTCATAAAATTGTAAAACAATAAACAACAAAAACCCATGTGCTAGTCAGTGGTAAATTGTTTCTGGGCAAAACAGTGTTGTTCAGTCTTTTCTTCCCCTCCCAGGTGCAGCATTTCCAGCATCTTGCGCAGTTTCTTTTCTTTTTTTTTAATATTTAATGAATACTATCCCAGAACTCTTGCCTGAGCACCCAGCGGATGAGCTAACGGGAGGTTAGGTCCAAACCAGGCATTAAAGATACACCCTAGAAATGCTATGTTTGTATGAAACCTCCCAAAGCTTTTGAGTATGCAAAATCCTGACCCAGATATGGATGCATGTTTCCCACTGCCTCGCTTATCCCTGGGAGGCTGATCCCTGGTCCAGAGAGAGTAAACTTCAGCCAAATAGTGGGCAGAAATTAAGGAAAGAGAAGCAGTTAAGTACAGATTGGAAAAATAAAGAAATAAATCCAAACACAGAGCTGAATTGCCACATTGCTTAGTGAATTTGATTAAGTAGCGTTTGAAAAATCTCTGCTTGCTTTTCCCCAAGCTGAATGTACCTGCTCCCTGCCCACGCCTGCTGGGGGGTATCATGCTTTCTCCAGCAGCAAAAGCAACCAGCACTTTCCTTGCATCAATATCAGCAAGGAAGAAGTGAATGGCCAACGCTTTGCTCTGGGGGCACACAACGCTTCTGAGGCCCTGACCAGACCCCACTCTCACCCAAGACCTTCAGGTCTGTTCCACCATCCTTATAATTGCCCACCTTCATGATTTTACCTTTTACTCCATTACTCCCAAGAGGCTTTTGGAGATGAACTCAGTAACGCTTGTGGCTTGATACTGATGTACTGAGACCCTCTGGTCTTTAAAACATTTACAAGAAAAGCAAGTTGCTTGTTAAAGGTTTCACTTTTGTTTTCAAGTGGTTGAAATGACACTGGAATGTGAGACCTTAGCCTTCTATTGCCGAAGAACACTGAATTTGATTAGTCTTTGCTCTGCTTTTTTTTTTGGATGGAAAAAAAACCCTGCTCCTCTTGCAGAAACAATTTATTTGCACTGTGTAATAACAGAGCACTGGGATGTGCTTTGTCCCACTTTCAGGTTTTGTGTTATGGCATAACAACTTCATGTTGCTTTTTCTTGCCTGGACCTTTAAAGCTCACCTTCCTCTCTGATTTCTGCCAGCGTGTTTTTTTCAAGGGACCATTTCTGTATTAGAAAGAGATGGCTGGTCTCTTGTCTCACAGGTGGAACAGCAGTCCCCGAGTGTTGCCCTGGCGCCTGGTGTTGGTGGGACACCACCTTACCTGCAGAGGTACAGACAGTGACTTCAGATGATCAAACAGTGACTTTTGGTGATCATGCCCTATCCCTGGGGTTGTTCAAGGCCAGGCTGGATGGGGCTTGGAGCAACCTGGGCTGGTGGGAGGTGTCCCTGCCCAGGGCAGGGGGTTGACTAGATGATCTTTAAGGTCCCTTCCACATGATTCTATAACCATTCCCTTGGGTGGTGCTGGCCTGGCCGTGGGGTGTTTGGGGAGAGACTGGCAGCTCCGAGTCTGGTTGCACACTCTGCTTTGAAACCTCAGGGGGATTTAACCTGTTCCTTCCTGAAAGCTCAAGGCAAAGGAGGAGCAAGACAAATCCAGCTCACTTTGTTTAACAGAGCAAAGATGTGAACATTGAGCTCATCCATCACAGCTCTTGAGAGCAAAAGAAAATGATACAGAATTTCATCTGGAGGTATTGCTAAGCTGCTAACCCATCGCTCATCCACAGTGTCTCCTTGTAGTTACTTTTCTTTGAGCGCACTAAAAAAATCAGAAAAAAATTCTGTCTTTGACGAATGCAATTGCTTTACTCCCCATCTCTGTTGAATCCTGTGGGGTTTTTTTCCCCCACCATTTCTCCATTTAATTTGATAGCCTTTCCTTGAGCATGTCAGTGCTCTCTGCCTCTCTTTCTCTGAATGTGAAGATGATACAATACTGCCCGTATCACACGGACAATGGAAGTTATGTAATGGGGCAATAGAGGAGAAAAGCCATCTTCAGAGGTTTTGGGACATCCTTTAACATAGTGCTTGGCCCAGAGAACTGATGGGCTAGATGGGTGAGATGAGAAGCAGAGGAATAGTGCTAAATAGAGGTTTTGTCGTGAAGCACAGCTCTGGGTCCATGTTTAACGCTCTCCTTGGCATTGTTGTGAGATCTCTGAAGGGAGCAGATCCTAGAGCAAACAGTGAATGCTTTTAAATAAATGACTTAAATTAAAGGTGCTTTCTTGAACAGGACTGTGGTGCCCTTCAGGGAGGATGACTTCTGAGCCACCAACGAGAAGCTGGTGGTGAGCCCAAGAGCTTTGGCTGTCCTTCTCATCTCTTCAGTACAGGTTCGCCCTGTTCAGACTCAAATATAAAAGTGCAGTATAAAGAACGCAAAGCCACATTAAAAAAATTGGATGTGGCATTAGTCACTCCTTGCGCAAGAGCTGTGCCCGAGGAGGAGGAGGCAAGCAGAGCAAAGCATCACGCCACGGTTTCTGTGCGATGCCAAGGCAATCAAAGCCCAGATCTCCCTTGCTGCTGCTCAGGGGCAGCAATATGTTCCATACCTAACATATTGAATCAGATGGATTATTTCACAACATTGTTTTGTCAACAATCAGTGTCAATTTATCCTATTCTGTTCATGCTTTCTCTTACTCTTATCTATGAGTGATTAAGTGAAGAAATAGAGTAACGTGGTGGATCATACAAGAATTAATCAGGTTTTCATATCAACTGTGTCAAGAAGGTATTATAATTGGAAAATTTAGCAAGTTCAAGCTTCCAAGATCAGCAATATATTACACTCTTTGGGTTAAACTCTGAAGCCTTTTCTCACTTTTTGTGTTTAGATTCAATGATAGTTTCCCTGATTAAGGACTATGCAAATCTAGCAACCAGTGTAGACTCAGGTTGGACTTTGAGGTTATATTTATGATGTGTTCAAGTGTGGAGTCACATTCTGTGGTGCAGGAGTTCAGTCCTTGATACCATTCAGATGTGGGAGCCGTCCATGGCACACTTTTGGCCTGTGCCAGGCAGCATTCCCTGGGCACAGGGCAGAAGTCAGCACGGGTCAGACACCCTTCCCATAGGCAATTTGCTCACAACCTTTTTGTTTCGCTGGTTCAGGGATTTAAGCATTATGGACGTGGATCATCTTGTGCCAGCTGGTCAGTATCTGAGAATGGTCCCAAGCATAATTAATCTATTAGCAGACAGGTAGCCTGATTGAATTGATGGTTTGCTTATGGGCGACTAAAGATTTTTTCAAGATTTGGTCATTTGGAGGCAATAAATCTTTGCCTCAATAAAGACTTCTGGATTTGACCCAAAGTAAATTAGATCAGATGAGTCAAAAACCCAAGTGAAAAAGGCTCAGAGTGCATCATACAAGCCACCATAAGTTGTGTATGGAGGGTTATGAAAGCAGCCTCTTTATCATCTTCTTTCTTTTGGTGTTCCAGGGAATGCATTGGGCAAATACCATAGGGATAAAGGAAATATTTTTCTCAACAGAAAATCTACAGATAGTTTCAAAAGGACAACACTGCTAACAATTTTTTTGATGGTATGTTCTGCCTTGGGCAGAAACAGCTGAGCATTATGTACAGTGCTTAAACTTGGTTACTTCATGTTGTGCCACTCTAATCACTTCCGAGTGTTAATGTATGTGAATTAGGAACAAGATTAAGATTATTCTTGGGAGTGAAATGTGCTCTTTCTGATGAGGCATGAAATTAGTTGTCTCTCAGCAAAGACCCTGTTGAACTGTTGTTTATAGGGACTTCCTTCAGAACTGGGGCATTGATGGTTGGAGTCCAAATTTAATAACTAAAAAAAAAATTTGTAATATGTTCAGAACCACAGTGTGATGTTTTGCTTGCTGCCAGTGATGTTACTTGCTGTAAGATAACCTCAGGATAACTTGGGGTTTCCTCTCCGCTGTTGTTTGCCTTATAACGGATATCTCTTTCTGGGTAGGGAACAGTCTCCCTTGTAGGGAAGGTGAGAAACTGTATGATTTGAAAATGGATTGAAATAAGGCAGCTGTTGTACAGGGAGCCAAGAGGAGAGCACGGAGTCGCACAAACCATGGGCATGAGAATCGGGATAACAGGAACAAAGTGGCTATGCCTAGAGCTCAAGGGAAATGTTAAGGCAGACTAAGAAACCGCTCTGTTTTAACCCTCTGCCTCTGATTGTTGTGTTTGTATGGATAAGTAAATTGGGCTTTGTTTCAAAGATACTGTATGTTACCACTACATTTTCTGAAACAAGAAAATCTGTAGGGAAGCATCAAAGCTAGTAAACATCCTAAAAAGATGTCTATTTCATTTAATTCAAAATGTCCTTCACATTAACTTTTACCCAAATAGGCCGTGACCAGTACAGTCAATTAAGAGCTGAGTCACTAGACACTTATGCTTATGTACCTGAATGGCTCCATGGCTCGTGTTTGATCCAAGATATTTTTGTGGGAATCACTGGAGTTCATGACAGTGTAAGGCAGATAGCTGGGGGAGGTGAGATGTGTTGTCTTCAGGAAGAGTTACCATCTCTCATTGGCTGCAGAGAACCTGGATGAGGTCTTGGACTAGACAGGAGCCTTTCAGGTACTCACGTCTCACTGTGTTATGGCATGAAGCCACCCTGAAGGTGGTGGACATGGCAGTGATTGGACTTGATGGTCTTAAAGGCCCAACCTAAGTGATTCTATGATTCTACATCTGCCCTTTGTCCAAGCAGAGATGAAGTCGGTGTCTGGGCTGGGACTGATGCTTAAGGCAAAGTGTGCTGAAGTCCAAAGACCACTTAGGCAGCAGTAATGTGTTGCTGGAGGACCACCAAAGTCTAGGCACCTCCTCTTCCAAGTGCTCTGACAACTGTATGTTTTATGGCTGCCGTTTTCAGTAAATTCCCAGCTGAATATACTTATGATCTATAACAGCTCCCTTAATTTCTGCTTTTGTAGTTGTGCCGCAGCTCAGTGTGGAATGATTAGGTGTAGCCTGTCAGGAACGTGTGCCAGTGGCATTAATGTGCACTGCTCAGCTATTGTATCAAGTGGGTAGTTTTCACAATGGGGTTTGCAATTTTATACTAAAATTTAATGTCTAGAAAATAGGCAGTTTGTGGTTTTAATCTAAGTATCTCCAAGCAGGTAAGGTTTGCATTGTAAAGATTGGTAAATTTGAGTCCTTAGGTAGATTAACACTTTAGGAACAACTAGTAGAGGTCCACAGGTTACAGCTCAGAGGCTGGTTAGTGGCCCTTGGTGGGGTTACTGCCTCTGTGGTTCGGTCGTGGCTGCCATCTGGACACATATGGCTTCTTCTGCACAAAGTCAGCTGTTTAATGTACCCTCCAGAGCAGACACCAAACACTTGTGTGAGTCTGCGAGTGCCCTGTGCTCAAAGTCTGTAGGAAGGTATCGTCTTATTTCGGTGATAATTAGTGGTTGGAGATACTGGGCATTAGGCTTGTGTAATGCTGCTGTAACAGAGTGAAAAGTCATCAGAGCCTGCTCAGAGGATTTATGGATGAGCCAAAGGTCTCAGGGCAGTGAGGAACTGAACACGCAGTTCCTGGCATCTTCATTGTGCTCCAGACAGAGAGTATCATATTCCGTCCTGTTCCTTTAGAAATGTTTTATGAATTCAAAACCATTTTCAGGTGGCCATCTGAGCCCGTGGGCTGCCATCTTTTCATGCGAGTCATTTGCTTTGGTGTTAGGTTTAGTCTGCAGCCCAGGCTGGAATAAGGAATAGACAGATTCACCATAAAGAGCTCACCAGTCAGTGCAAACCCAAGGCCCTTGCAAGCAGCTGCTGAGTAGCCCACTGGGCTAGTCTGCAGTGTCAGCATCATTAAAGCTCCATGGTAGCATTTAAACGTGCTCCAAATAACCCAAAATCAACATTTTTTCCAGATGAGTGAAAGACGTTGGCTGGGGTTATAGTTTTGTTTTGTGGATGCTGTCCCATCTTCCAGTTCTCTGTGGGTTTTTTTTTAATCAAGAGATAACCACCTTATTCAAGGGGTGGAGGAGACTTGCCAGACATAACACTGTTGGTTTAATTTCCTTCTGTGTAATCACCTCTGTACTCATTTTTCATTAAAACGTATTTCCATTTCATCTTCCCAAAAACAAATGTATCTTTTTGAAGATATGCCAGGACAATAAAATGAACACCACAAGGCCACGGCGGTGTCACATATGGGCTTTATGGGCCATTTACAATAGAAATATCTGTGACAGCACTAGATTAGCCTTCCAGGGGCTAGACAGGACTTCTAGGGGGCGGTGTACTTTTAGCTGAATGTCACCCTCTCCTGTCTGTCACTAGATTGTCACATTTTAATTGCAATTCCGTGTCATGCAAATTTGGACATGGTGTTTAATACCAAACAATAGAAGTTAGCTCTTCTTTCATAACTTTGGAAAAGGGTTCCTAGTTATAATGTCTGGCAAAGAAGCTTGAAACATGACTCTGTATGGTGGGTCTTCATGGACTGTGGGGACCGAGAATCTCACTTCTGAGAGGGTGAGCTGCTGTGTTCTCCATGAGAAACTGTTGAGAAGCTCAGAGAAGAGGATGAGGACACTCTTATCTGCATGGCTTTTTGCTTTCATCCATCACTGGTCTGCGCAGTGGTAGCTGCTGAGGGGAGTTGAGACTTACCAAGGGTTAGGCAAAAAATGCTCAACCTCTGCCGAGCAGGGATGAAGAAGGCTGGAAGCCCAGACTGTCACTACTGCTAAAGTCCAAGTTACCTCTTATACAGTGTGACTTAAATCCTTGTTCCTCCAGCCTCTAGCTGTGGAGTAAATAAGAAGTGGTGTAGTTAGGCACACTGTTATAACAACACTGGATTTAATATTCCAAATACTTCCAAACAAGAAATCTTTCCATAGCAGCTACTCAAATAGAATGTTAATTAGAAACAAAGATCTTAAAATACACCGAGGACAGATTTAATTCAAGAAGGGCCTTCTGCACTTCAGTTTACTGGAAGCCATACAAAAATGCTGTGGTGTTGAATCTAGCTTCACACTGAAGCAGCTTGAAATCCAGATTTCTGAATGACCCCTTCTTTGTTGCTACCACCATGGAGGGAAACAAGAGGTTTAATTCAGCCCTCCAGCCAAAGTCCTTTTACTGGTTAGGTTCTCTGTTCACTCTGGACAAGGACAAACATCTGCTTCCAGCCTCCCAGCTCTTACCTGATGGCCACATCAACCAGCAGAAGGAATCCTGCTGTCTGTGCAAAATACCCTTCAGTGCCCAGAGGAAGGCTGCTTTCCAGGATCCCTGCTTGCTCTCTATTTTTCACTCTGGCTCCAGCAGTAGCACTCCCAGAGCTGCTGCAAGAGTGACTGCATCCTGCATTTGCCTTCACCTGCAACAGGCTGGGGCAGACACAAGCATCGCACGGGTAAAGCTGGGAGCGAGCCCTGCACCCTCCCTCTGGAAGTGCAAAGGAAAATCCAAAATGCAAACCCTTTGGACAAAGAGGTAAAGGATTTGATGCACCAGTTTGGATCTTTCAGCTCTTCTAATGAGAACTTGAATTTTGCAATTTCAGGAAGAATGAGTTTTGCACAGCCTCTAGTAAACTGGAGGTTTGATGCCTTGCAAGGCAGAGGTGGCAAATGCTATGTCCAGCTGAAATCCCCTGGGAAACAGGTGACCACACTTAAATCCGCCCCTCAAATCATTCAGACCAGAATGCCGGGGTTAAAGCTCTTACGCATCCAGTGCATTATGTCTTCTCTTGAAAACTGCCTCTCTAGAAAATAAACCAGGCCATTCATCCCAACCCTCTGGCACCGGCTCCGAATGCAAATACCAGGTTGCACAGCCTGCCCTTCTCTGCATCGCATGCTCCAAACTGGGAGGCTTTTTGTGTGCAATGCCTCCTGCAGCTGGCAAGTCCCCATTTTGTACTAGACAAACACTGACAGCTTTATTTCTTGTTTGTTCGGTCGCGAAGATCCTCAGCATCCTGGTTTGAATTGAGTATTGTGGTTCCTCGCTAGCAGAAATGTAAATAACAAAGAAATTTCATGTATTTTGATTACCTGGAGGCGTCTGTTTTAATCTGGTGAATCCTCGTATGTGATAAAAGTAATGTTGCTATGGGAACGCTATCTACCAGGAGAGGTAGCACCATTCTGCGTGTAAACAATTTGGAAATTGGTGCAGTGAAGGGATTTTTCAGTCGCTTGGCACAGAACTGACTTTGCATTGAAAGTTTAGACTGGTGTTATGGTTTCATACATGTGCATATGAGTGAAAGAGACATAGATTTAACAGGGAGCATCCCCTTCAGGTATCTTGGAAGCACACATAAACATTTCTCCCATATAGTCACCAAAATACAGCCCACCGCCACCAGCAGTGCATTTACATACTGATGAGAGAGGCCCAGTATATAAGTGCTTTATCTCAGAAACTTGTAAAGTCCACTTGGGAGTGAGACACTCCCTGAATTAAGCTCCTAAAGGCAAATTCTACCCAGTACCCCGCTTATGCATCTCTGATGCAGGCGAAGAGCCCCATCAGTGCCCTGCAAACAGAGCTGCACTGTGCATCCCCTCAGCAGTGGTCGGTGTGACACCAGCTCCTGCCATGGTTTTTGTCAAGGGTTTAGTAGTTGGATGTGGGTCCTGTTTGTCTTGTGTGATGCTTCCAAGGATGGCAGAGCTTCCCAGATGGACGTGTGCCTGATGGCAGGTCCCCAATGGGCAGGACAGGCATCCTCTGCCTTGCCTGGAGCTCTGCTCAATCATCCCGGCCTGCAGTTAGTGTGTGTGCCAGAGCTGCGTCGTGAAAGGGTTTATTCGTTTACCAAGTGGATGTGCTGATAAGAGCCCTGCGATAACTGGTAATAAAGCAATAATGACAATATGTTTCAATATATTAGCAAATTTTCCATGCTATAAAATCTTTTCCCCTTTTCTTAGATTAAAAGGAACTGACCACAAGGATATTTCTCATTTTAGCTTACTTATGTACATAATATTCAGTGTATGTCTATTAACGTTTTATGATAGACCTGGATTATGAAGAACTTGCTTTCCTCCAAGGCAATCCTTCTAGCCTGTGTGCTGGTCCAGACCATCATTGAAAAGGATGTTCATGTTATAAGTTTGGAAGAGATTTTGGGTCACTCTCAAGTCTGAGATGCAAAGGAAGGGGGAAAAATGAAATCTACTATTCATTAAATACTTCTAAATTCCTTCTGCAATAAAGAGAACTCATTGTTTGCCATGTAACTGCAGTGATCACTGAAAAACAAGTAGACTTTGTTTCATAAACTGAAAAACTAGACAAGAATCTACTCTACATACCGCCTATCCACAGGTTATTATGCAGTGATGGGTAACATATTCTGTCTCCTTGCATACCAATAGTATGGTTTCCATGGACATTGTTTCCATAAGGAATTGTAAATTTTTGTCAACCAAATATTTTGTCTGCAAAGAAAACCCTTGTAGAGGCAACCATAAGATATATGTGCTGCATAAATACACTTGTTTTACAGATTATTATTTCAGTCAACACCGTTGATGTGCTGACAGAATTTGAATGCAATTATTACCTTAACGTAGGGTAAGGTTTAGTGTAACTGAATAGAAAGGCTTGAACTTTTCCTACAAATGTGACTGCTGGGAAGGGGACATTCAGGAGGAAAGTCCAACGTCTGTGGTAGCATCAGGGATTTTTTTTTTCAGAGTCTGCTCCAGGTTGGAGCACCATGTGGACCAGCCTCAGCATAAGGTTTCAGTGATCTTATGGATTTTATCCAGCTTCACCAATTAAAAGATCATATGGTAATAAATTGAGTCTCAAAAATCATAACCAGGTTCATGGAAAACAATCCCACTAGCCTAACTGTTTCACTTTGAACCTGCACCATTACAAACAACGTTAAGGACAATTAGCTGTGGTTCACGTTGTGCGGGTAATCTCCAAATGCCCTTGTCTGAGACGGTGATTTGGGGAGAAGGAGCGGGGAGGGGAGAGGCAGCACACTGGGAATATCTGATTCCTGGGCATAAAAATATTGCAAAATATGTTTGGGTACTGCAGTATTAAATTAAAGTCATGTTCCTGACATATCTAGCTGGGCAGGAGCTATGAATCATTAGTACAAAAACAATTTCCTAATTATCTTTCCACTGCAGGGTAATGCAATGGATTTTGTAAAGCTGTAATTTTATCCTGGTTTATTTCCATGTCCTCTATTTTCTCTAGAGACACGCTCTGTTCTCCTCTGAGGTTATTTCTGACGTGATCTTTGGCAGCAGGAAAGGTGGTGGTGTGTGGATGAACTCATTGCCAGCTGCTTTCCCAAATTCCCAGGGAATTCTCTCTGGGAATATATAAACTGGCACAGGTGTTGGGTAGACTGTAGTGGAGCAAATAGTCTACTTTAATGGTTGAATTGTTCTTTATGGCAGTAATAAGAATACTTTTGTAGTTGACCTGGCATATGATGTTATAGGTGTTTTTAAGTGGTTTATGCCAAACAGATTTTAAAAACACAGTAGGGGACCAAGTTATGAGGAGGTTCCTGAAAATTCTCTGTGTTAATAGCCGCTTCTTTCAGTACCTGTAGATATTGGAAAGGTTAATTAATGGAATTTGTGAAAAAAGCTGAAGCAGGAAAGTGTTAAAAGCAGGAACTTCTGGCTCTCCTCACTCTCTGGAAGCGTGGATGTTCACATGCTTGCTGGCACAGGGCTACATTGGTTGGGTTCAAAACCACGTCCCCTATAGGAAAAGCGGAAAGATCTCAAACTTCTGTGATGGAAAGCACGCGAGGTACCCTTGCCTGCCTGTGGGTAAGCCATGGGCCAGTGTCTGTCTGTGTGAGCTGCAGCCACGTTTCCAGCAGATGACCCTGCCGCTTCATCCAGGGAGGAGAATAAACGTGTTGGCATGATCCCGGGAGGGGAAGCATGGGAGAGTCCCCAGCTCCACTTAGTGGGCAAAGCACAAACAACATGTAATAGCTCAGCAACAAGAATCGAAGCCAAATAAATAGTGTTTTTTAAAAACTTCAGCTAAGCCGTGTGTAGGAAAAGGCTTTCTTTGGCCTTGGAAGACCATCTTAAAGCCCTGCTTCCCCAGGGAGGACCCACAAGAAGTGTCACTGCACAGATTCATCTGCAGCATCTGGCTTTCTTTTGGAGTTACGGAGGGATGTGGTGGAGCAGTTATGTTCCCGCTCAGGCGGATATTATTTGATTAGCTGCAGTCAGATTTTATAATTTATTTGTTCTTTGAAGCTCCTGTGAAATGTACCCACAAGAAGCATCAGGAAGCAAATCTCCTGAAGGCAAGGCTTCACCCTGACAGCAAGGGTCAGCCTGCCCAACAGTGGGGTAGTCTCTGAGGAGCAAGAAGGAGATTTGTTGATAGCCCTGGTCCTTCAGGTTGCAGGTGAGGCCGCACAGGCATTTCCAGGAGGTCATCAGAGCCAGGAGAAAACTAAAAACAGTATTTTTTTGCAAACTTTTCTGCTTGCAGATATCTCAGTAGCTCTGTTGATGAGTTAAGGGCAGTTCATTAAGTAGTTTTCACTGGTTAGACAGTGTACATCTTGCCTGAATTGCTTGCTTCGTTAACTAGTGCTCCAACTTCTGGCATTTCATCAAGAAGAGCCTTTTAGGGATATAGCTTAATTAAAAGCATCCCCCTAGTTCTTCCCTAAATGATGCTCAAGCAGCAGCCCTTCACGTGCCATTAGCTACCCCTGACCCCTCTCCTCTCCTGCTCACCAAGTCCAGTCAAGATGATAAATGAGAAAATTAACACAAATCACACAAATGCAGCACATTTTGAGGGGCTGTTTAGCATTGCACGTATTCCTATACTCCAACAGGCATCTTGGGATTGAAGAGTCCCTCGCATCAGAAATAAAGAATCCTGGTTTCAGGGGTACTTGCAGACAGGATGGCTCTCACAACATATAAAGTTTCATCTGAACAAGCGTTCCCCTTTTTCACTGTGCCAGGGCCATCAGAGAGGAAGGAGAACTAAAACCACTTTTAGCAAAGAGGGAGAGCATCTGATATTGCTTGTTCCTTATTCATTTTTAAGGAAGAGAGTTGCACCGGAAACAGACAAAAAATGGAAGTGTGTGTGATGGATTTAGAAGTATTTAATGAATAGTAGATTTCATCTTTTCCCCTTCCTTTGCATCCCCCTGCATTTGGAGAGGATGCAGAGAGGATAATGCTTGGTGGATTTGGGTTGCAGTCTACTAAGGATATCCAATTTTTATATATATGTATTTATTCCCATCTGAAAAATTCAGGTTAGAGATACTCCCAAGCCAATACTGTTTCCAAAAGTTGCTGGATTTTTTTTCCCACATCCTCCCTGTATCTCCGCTGCCGCTCCACTCATGCTGCAATCACCCTGGGAAGCTGATGAGCACTGAGGTAGCTGCACAGCAGATACTGGATCCTCAGTATAATTTTTGGCAGTTAATTAGCAGCTCTGTTACTCTCATAGAAAAAAAAAAAGGAAAACTTTAATTAGACTCACATAAGGATCTGAAAACTTAGCCGGCAAGCGGCCCCTCTGTGCTTCGGTAGGTGAGCTGCCCATGAAGGGACTGATGCTGAAGCTTGTAACCTTTGCAGGTCTTGGAGAAAACAATTTTATTAGAGAAAAAGGAGAAAAAGAGATGGAGGAATTTCCTGTTTAAAGTTAGAAGTGTGTCTTCTCTGCTCAGTGCCCTACAATGGCTCAAACGTAGTTTCATGTGTCACTGTGCTGTACCCACTGTCACTCAGTCTCTGCTGCTGCTCCTGCTCCCGCTTCGTTTTTTTGCATGGGATGTAACTCCTCATCCTCGCCGCTGGTCTCCGCTCATTTCATTGTCTCCCGAAATATTAGCAGCCTTCAGGTTTCCTTTTTAATAGTGTGTCTGAGCAATGCGTGCCTGCTTTGACGATCAGAAGTGAAACGCATCAGGCTTGTGTCATGATGGGCCTCAGTTAAAATGCAAAAGATGGATAATGTTGTGGGGTGGAATATGGGAGGCTCTTAATGGAAGTTTGAATAGTCTTAAATTCTGTGCTGATGCCAGTATGTAGAAAGGTTTTGTTTTGAGATTGGAAAAGATGCATTGCCTTGGGAATTCAGACTATGACACTGTCTTACAGATTACATTTGAAATATATTATTACTCCTTTGTATGATTTAATTAGCTAATGCATTTAACATTTTTGGATAATGCTGTTACTACTATTTTCAGAGTCTCTCTAAGATACTCTTTGCTTGCTGTAAAGCCTTTAGCAATCCTCTGGCCCTGGACTGGGGGGGCCATTTCAATCTTGAGGCAATGAGAATGGTGAAACACGGGTCCAGCTCTTGCACAGCCTGGTTGGAAGGGCAGCCGGGGGCTGGTCTGTGTTTGGGGTCTCTGTGTGTAGGAAATGCTGTGATGCTGCAATATCCTGTGCGCTCATGCTCTTTGTTTCATGCACTTCATCCTGCTGGAGTCTGGTCAATTTGCAGGAATTTAAATTAATTCCTCAGGGCAATGCATTTCTCCACTCTTGTGAGACGCCACCTGGAGTACTGTGTCCGGCTCTGGAGCCCTCAGCACGAGAAGGACATGGACCTGCTGGAGCAGGGCCAAAGGAGGCCACGGAGATGCTGGGAGGGCTGGAACCCCTCTGCTGTGGGGACAGGCTGAGAGAGCTGGGGGGGTTCAGCCTGGAGAAGAGAAGGCTCCGGGGAGACCTTAGAGCCCCTTCCAGTCCCTAAAGGGGCTCCAGAAGAGAGAGAGAGGGGATCTGGATCAGCGAGTGGAGTGATAGGATGAGGGGTAATGATTTTAAACTGAAAGAGGGGAGATTTGGATTATATTTTAGGAAGAGATTCTTGACTGTGAGGGGGGTGAGCCCCTGGCCCAGGTTGCCCAGAGAAGCTGTGGCTGCCCCATCCCTGGAGGGGTTCAAGGCCAGGCTGGACGGGGCTTGGAGCAGCCTGGGCTGGTGGGAGGTGTCCCTGCCCCAGGCAGGGTGTGGCACTGGATGGGCTTTAAAGTCTCTTCCAACCCAAACCATTCTATGATTATACGATTCCCGTTATATGTTGTCTGCCATCAAGCAAACGAGTCCAGGCTGAAGGAGAGCAGCAGCTCCCGGCTCAGGGGGAACGGACCACCACCCAAGGGTGCAGGATGAAGGGACTGAGGATCACTGATCCTCCCCGTGCACCTCCAGCCTCCCGGGCTAGGCTCTGCTGGCTTCCCCGCCGGACCCGTAGTGCTGCTTTTTCCTTCTGCTGTTTGGGTGGCTGGTTCAGCCTGCAAAATCCATTTAGCTGCTGTGCATCTGCCAGCGCCCTGCTCGAGAGAGACATTAGTACGTTAAGCTGCAGATCGGAGAGATTGCAGTCATATTTTTACACTAAAAGATGTGTTGTCCCAAGATACCCCTGATGGCGGGGGACCGACGGCCACCATGCATATTTGTCTCCTGCCCTAATTAACTTCCAGCTGAGCATTTGCAGCCATACCTTGCCAGCAAAACTCGTTATTTTGGAAAGCAGAGTGAAGCTGCAGAGCAGGGAATGACCCCAGAAGCAGGATAAATGCTTTTCATCTCTCTCCAAAATCGTAACCTATTTTTGGACCAGCCATTGAGAGGATTACCATTTTATTAGCTGAAATAACCACAAACTGATGTTACTCACCAAAATGGCTGCAGCTTTCTTGACAGATTTTGGCCTCTTTCTGTAGGGGTTGGCGTTTGTGACCTGGAACAGGCTGGGACCTGTGGCTTACTCCCAGCCGGGACGATGCAGTCACTGCTGCAAGGTACAGTGAGCACATACAGGGGTTTAACGTTGTGCTGTTCCCCACCTTCTTTAGATTCCACATGGAAAAACAAAATAGAAGAAAAGACAAAGGAGGATGCAGTTTAAAAGAGAAAGGGAAAATGTCTTTATTTCAGCTCTTTTCCTCTGTACTTCTATCTCCAGATGCCAGCTATACTTGAGTATCTGTGGGAGGTGGGTACCAAACTCCTTGTATCCTCTGAGAGTCCTTTCTCTTGCCTTCATCTTCGAAACAGCTCTCTGTGATATAGACAAGAAGCTGGTGTTACAGGTTGACAGAAACAAGAAAACTGAGTAATTTGCCCCAAATTGTACATCTTGGGCAGATCCTGCCTCAGAATCACTCCCCATGAAACAGTGGGGCAGGTCAAGGCTGGGCAGTGAAGCCCCAGCAGCTGCTGGTGTTCCAGTGCAACTGTCCCATTGAGGGTCCCGGCTGTGCTGCCGGGTCCCCCCACCTGCCCTTTCGTGTTATAAGCTGATTTTAGTGGCACAGTGGAACCAGATCACCTGCAGAAAGGGAATCTCTAGCTTTAATCACTCAAGTCATGCAATGCTGGGCTGTGTGGAAGCTCCCAGTGTAGTTTTTATCAGCCGTGTGCCACTGGTTTTGCATTAAACAAGCAGTTATTGTGTATCCCAGCACAGGCTCCCGTGTGATGCTGAGGCTGCCTAGCCTGGAGCAGGGTCACACAACCTGCAGGGGACGGCAGTGCCAGGGTAGCCCTTGCTCACTTGATGCCACGACCTTCCCACCCGGGAAAGTCAGGCTTCATCTACCTCATCCTGGTGGGTTTCAGGCAGGGTCATTCACAAATAAGTAGGGTTTGTTTGGTTGTCTGTTCATCCCAGTAAAAAAACAAATTTAGCAACAGGTTTGTGTGCAAACTCTGAGCTTCAGAGAAGTTGAATTTCGGGATGGAGATGACCTGTTTCAGGGTCTCTTCATGTTTCGGAGGACCCTAGATCCATCCTGAAATTCAACATTTGATCTATCTGGAGAAACAATTGCATCCTCCACACTTGTTCACCTGCAGGCCACCTAAATAAGAGTGCATTGCCATACAGGTCCCTTAACTCAGTAGCTGATGTCACAGCACTCGTGACCTGCCTTTGCCCATGCAGATACCACACTTTTGACCAGCAGCATATAGATAAATTTTCCTGTGGCTTGCAAAGAGCAGGGTTTGGCAGATGTTTCCTGATGTTTATGCTGTTTACGGGGCTGAATTCTGTCCTCAGGCTTTTGTAAGATTTTGTAAAACTGTACAGCAAATTGGGAAGCTCGGGGAGGCTTTGTCTGCTCTGCAGCCTGCAATATTCCACCGTGACTCAGAAAGGGAAATTTTCTGCCTGATGAATCTGGCAAGATGCTACAAACCATGAAAAGGGACTTGTCATTCTGGCGGTGACAAAGATGGTGAAAGAGAGGGATTGCTGCAGGAGCTGAAATATTCCTCTGGCATGAGAAGGCATGAGACATTTGAAACCTCTGAAGATTAGATTGCAGCCTGAGTGTCTCTTTGCAGTTAATGATCTGACCAGGAGCACACTTTGACGGAATAAATGCATGTAATTAGAGACATCTCCTATTTTTCCTTCTGTTTTGGATGACAGTCTCTTCTCACACAATTCTCCAGCATAATTTGCATGTGCATGTTAATTAACGCCCGCTATAGCATAGAACAAAGCGGGAGCCTGTGTGCTGCAGCCACTCCTCGGCGGTGCGAGACCTGCTGCATTCCCTGCGGAGCTGCTCTCCCAGTGCTTGGGGCTGGGTGGAGGCATCAGACACAGCAATCTCATTTTGCAACCTGTGATTCCACCAGCAAGGGAGCAAGGCGTTTTGGCATTTAGTGCTCAAACAATTTCTTAAAATTATAAAAAGGTTTAGATAGGTGATGATGGAGTGATGCAGAGGAAGAGCCTTACAGAAGGATGGAGCTTTTTGGGTGCTTTAGCCTAGGGAAGCTGCGCTGGCTGCCCAGGAGCATCCTGCAGGTCCACAATCACAGAAAGGAGAGCTGTCAAAATGAGTTAGCTATGAAAAATCACTAACCAGTTCAGATATCTTCAGAAGGAGGATGCATTTATGTCACTAGTTAGCTCCTGTCAACACGGACCTACTCCAGTGTGCATGTTTCTGACCATTCAGTCCCAACCCTGAGAAACACCGGCCAGCATCAGAACACTATGGACTTAGAAGGGGATGAGGTCTCTGTTATTAAGTTCATGGCTCCCCAGCTGCCCACTCTTGACTTGGAGACAATATAAGGATTTCTGTGTCCAGATCCAGCCCTCGGTACAGGCCAAGCTGCAGAGTTGTTAATCAGCAGTAGCCTCGTGAGTAAAATTGAAACTTTTTCTCCTGGCATTTGTCCATGGCATTCATTTGCAGACCCTTGTCTCTTTAGCCTGAGCAAAAATATGAGCTAATGACTCAGGGAGCTTTTTATGATATCATTGTGCTTGGCTTTTCTCCTCCCGCCATCCGCTGTTCATCTGCAGCCCGTCCTTGGTGCCTTTTCCTTAGATAAACTCTGCATGGAGCGATACAAAACGCTGACTCCCTGCAGCCTCGCTTGTCCTGCACACTGGGAAAGCATCCCTGGCCCATGCCACCTCGTATCAAATCATCAGCAACATCGGTTTGAATGGCCACAAACAGCAGCTCCCCCATGTGAGACCCTCTCTCCTGTCAGCAGATTTCCCAGGGAACAGAGGCGGATGTGTCCGTGTTATCTCCGGGCTGGAATGGCCTCCCCCGGACACATTGCCTGGCTTTCACAGAAATGTTTCTTGTTTAGGCAACAGGGACAGAAGGCGCTGTGAGTATTGTCCTTGTTGAAAAGGGATGCGTTAAGCTAAGCAAGCCTGGCGTTTCTAGGGGCCAGGTCCTCCATGGAGGTGGATAAAGGCCACTCTGCCAAGCTCATGCTTAACTGTCACCGCCTGACCCCGGACAGAGGCTGATCCATCGTAGCTCATTAAAGGATGATCTGGGTGTGCGGGGAGGGATTTATCGTCAGTGAAAGTTCCATGGCCAAACATCAGGGCTTCATCTGCTGAACACAGTGACATGTGGAAGTGGGAACATGCCCTGAAGTCCTTACCCGTCTAAGTTTGTGTTGGATAAAGGAGAAAGGATTTGGGATGGCTGTAGAGAAATCTGGTCATGTCATGTTTTCTGCATGGAGAAGCCGGTGGGCTTATCTGGGGGAATGCTGTTTTAGAGTTCATCATGGTAGTAAGGAGGAGACTGTATCCCCAGGGCGACCTCCACGTCCTTAAGGACATCCAAATAGTCACCATTACTCATTAGGACCAAACCAGGAGCTGGCTGGTAGGACTTGTTAGGACCAAGCCATCTCCGAAAGTGTCACAGCAAGCTCCAAACCTTTCAGATGGATTTTTCCATCCTGCTTTGCCCCTTTTGCTTTTGCAATGACCTGGTCTTGAGCAGGACGATGGGTGGGAGCTGCAAAGCTTGGTGCTTGGTACTTTCTGCTGGAGCACAGACTTCCAGGCCCAGCTTGGTGTGGGTTTGCATTTTTTCATTACAAAATACCAACACAGCTGAGCTGGGGCTGGGCAGGGTTCCTTCTGCTGAGCCGAGACATACCCTGCACTAATCAGTTAATCTCCGATGGCTTCGCTTTCTCGGGGTGTAACAGCCTTACCAGGGCTTTGTGAGAATTAATGTCTAAAAACTGCTTTGATGAGTGCCACCATTAAAGATGTTCTGCAGTTTCAAGGAATTATAATTGACCAGGTTGGGAATATATTGCAAGTTGCTGGCGGTTATCACTCAGATGCTGTATTTTCTGAAGAGCAAAGGGAGATGTATCTGTTAACCCCTTGGGTAGGGTCCAGGCCCCTGGGACTGAGGGGGCTGCCTTCAAGCCTGCTGCTGGGAGGGGACAATGTCATGCTCACAGCACTATAGCAGAAGAGACGTTGCTCAAAACCACCCTCCACCGGCCAATTATGCTTGTTTTCTGCTTTCTAGAAATCTTTTCTGCTCAGAAGACCACAGGTCACCAGCATTGCCTGCTTTCAAGACGGCGTGACTGAGATTATACTAACGAACCCTTCATTCTCCAGCACTTTCTTCCATTTTTGGCATTTAAATTAGCCTCAGAGTGCAGTTGGCCACCCCAGTCTTTCCCATGCCCTGATCCTGGGTTTACATGAGGGCCACAGTACTGTCTTATTAAAGTTTTACAGAGATGTTTCTTTTCATAAAGAACAACTTAAGAAAATAACGGTTTGTTTAATGAACCCCTTTTTACTCTGACTATCCTGTAATTTGCCCTCAGACCATCCTACAAAATGCCTGAGGAAGCTTAACGGCAGTGATAAAGAAATCATAAGCTAAGAGGAGCCAAGGATGTTGGCCATTTCTTCCCCAAGACCATTTGTTAGCCTACAGCATGAGTATTTGTGTGTTGGACCGTGGTGCTTGTGTACTTGCTGCCTTGTGTAAACAGGCTTTTACCCTGCTGCTGCCGCCGTTTGCTGACAGAGCTTCACATGCTGGGATGTGACCCTGTCTGGGGTGTTCCCTGCTGTGCTGGGTGTTGGGTCACCCCCACAGCTCGAACAAGGTGTCTGGGAGCTTGGATGTGTTAATGATTTGGCTCTCAGTGGACTGAGGCATCATCTAAATAAGGACCTGCTAAAGAAACATCAGAGGCGTCCAATTCTCCTTTGTGCTGGGTGACAGCTTGGTTTGGGGCAGTGCTGGGTTAACAGTTGGACTCGATGGTTGAAAAAGACCTTTAAAATCAAAACGATTCTATGATTCTGTGATCGCTGCATTGAGGAGCTTCGTTTGCTGGAGTAGAGGATAAATTACAGAAGAGTCTGAGACAAAAGTTTAGACCCTGGTTCACATACAATAGATTGAGGTACTCCCTCATTTCCACTCATTACCAGCCTGGCCCCTTGCTGGTAGAATGCAATGTCAAATCAAGGGATGGTAAAATTCGTACCGAAAAGGGAAATAAAAGAAATGGCAAGACATAAGTTGTAAAATACATATGAATATTTCCCACCTCCCGTTTATTGGCAAAGAGATTTCTGTTGTTTAACCGACAGAAAGCAGTTCAGGTGTGTGCCTTTCAGTGTCTTGGAAAGCTTTCAGAATGAAATTCCAATAATTTTTCTGCCTCCATCCGGTACCTGCCCCAGCGTGGTTGCCCCTTCCCAGGAAGAGTCCCCAGCTCTGCATCCAGCCTTTGCCAACGTGGATGAGTCTGAGATGAGACCGGGATGTCTCTGAGGTATGTCTCTCCTCTGGTGCTCAGCAGCTTGGGAGGAGGCATTCAGGTCATGGCTCGAAAATATGACAGCACGCACCCTCACCTCCCCGATATTTTAGACTAATTGGAAGAAAGAATTGATGTTTTTATGGAGATTTCCTTTAATGGTGTGAACCTTCTTCTCATTTCCATCCTAAATTATTTATGGCCAGCTCATTCCCAGTAGTTCTTGTGTTGTTAGCTTAATTATTTTCTTTTCCTGCTGTGACTCCTTATGTACTTGTAAACAGCGATTGTATCCTCTCTCAACCTACTCTTCCTTTTTTCAGCTAAACAAGCTAAACTTCTCTAGTCTCCTCAGAAACTTGTACTCCCTTATTTTAGGCACTAAAATGATTAAATCCATAAATGAAGGACCCGATCAGGAGCATGCTCACCAGTCCCAGGTTATCTCTGCTCAGGGGGTGAAACGCTGCCGCGTGGAGCTGCTGAGCAAACCTCCACTGGTTGGAACTTCACCACGATTTCCCCTGCCAAATGTAAGTGCTTGTAAAGTCAAACAGAGAAGCTTAAATAAATAAACTGCTTTCTAACTGTGGGGTTATGCATGTATAAACACAGAAAGGGGGTTAGCCCACTTGATCATATACAGAGCAGGTGCAAAGAAGAGCCATCTGCATTGCTGATGCCCAAGCCTGATTTTCAAAGCTTTGGTGTCTTTCAGGTTGCATTTCTGCTTAAATGTCACTGATGTAACTAATTTACACTAAATCGTATGCAACCGGGAGGATTTTTGTGAGAGCTAGTTCTACAGTGCCTTTCACAGAAGGCGTTTCCATCTGAAAAGGTAAGGCTTTTCCTTTGCTCCTTCATCAAACCCCTTTACCAAACCTTTTCAATTGTGTCCTGAGGTCTGCATGTTGCAAAATTTAATGTTTTCACGTGTTTTCCTGAGGCTTAGAGCAGAGTGGTTTGTTTTGTTGGCATCAGGAGGATGGGAGCCATGTCACAACACTTCATCCATTGCTTGATTCTCCTGTTCTCTTTCCTGGATTTATCCATATTTCATATTTTGAGCTATAAATGGATCATTTCAGAAAAGAAAATGTGTCTAAAACTCAGGGAGAGCACGTATTTGGCAACCATCTCCGAAGTGTTAGGTCTGTGCAAAATCTGCTGCTCTCCTTTGAGGCACCAAGACAACGTCCCCATTTCCCCTAGCAGCTGGCAGCACCCACCGAGCACTTTGGAAATCTGATCTATTTTCTCCTGAAAGTCTGATGGAGTGTTTGCAATACGTGACTGGGAATGCTTTTGAAAAATTGCTTTAGGCAGTCTTATTTGCTTTCTGAATCGTTTCTAAGCATCAGTTTTAGGAAAACTAACCTCAACCCTAGCAGAAAGATTAATTCATCTGTTTTCCTAAGGTAAAATAATTACTACGGATCTTTCAAAGCTCACAAGGAGTCAGCAGTAAAACCTTCCCCAGAGCTGTCATCTGTGACTGCAGATCTGGCTGGGATTCTGTAAAATCAATCATTCCTCTTCGCCGGGGCCAGCGAGCGGGAGGAGGCACCTCTGCGCTGGCATCTGGAGAGGCAAAGCTGCTGCTGAGACTTTCCCTTCGCCCAATACGTCGAGAGGTGCAGCATCTGCCATGGTAGTTGGCTATGAATATATATGAGAGAGATGGTTTTGATTTAAAATACGCCGCTTCTTCATTACTGGAGATGCATGATACCCGGAGGGAGGATGCCCCAAGGGGAAGGGAAGCTCAGCACCGGTGGTGGTGGTGCCCGATGGCGTGTGGGTGGGTGCACAGAGGGGGTGGGAAGTTAAGAATTTTGCATCTGATTGAAACCACCGGGG
>VXBO01008735.1:323778-342075 GCA_013400135.1 Rhinoptilus africanus
ATGGACCTCATATTCACTCATCCCTCCGTCAGTCTGATCCTAGTCTAAGATCAGTACATAAACTGGAAAAACTCTCATATCTTCCCTCTTTCCCCAGGGCACAGTAATGGTTCCAGCTGTACCTGCTCTGGAGGACTCAGTTTTTGAGCTCATAACTGTAAGTTCCATTTGCAAAACTATCCTGGAGGGGCTGCCACAAGAATGCCATTTGTTTTCAAGGGAATTAGGCATCCCAGCTGCTCCTGGGATTGCCGCTCCTGAGCTTCAGCAAAACTCAGTATTACACACATAACAATGTGCTGGAGCAAAAGCTGGGGTGGTTTTTTTGCCCTGTTTCTGATTTCATGGGCTTTATTGATTTTTTTGATCACTGGGGTGATGTTAGAAACAGGCTCCTGCTAAAGGTGAGCAGAAAAGTTGCAGCTTTGTATCCCAAACTCTGCACTTTTGCTCTCCCAATAGATAACTCTGCACCTGCAAAAACACGGTCGCTTTGTGCTGCTTTATTGTGCTTGGGGGAGAGTAAAAGAGCCCTCCTGAGCTTTCCAGGGTGGGTTTGAAGGTCAGAAGTCAGTGAGAAAAAGCAGATTTCCTCTGCCTGCTAACCTCCAAGGGCATATGGCTTGTCCCGGAGCCAAGGTGTGGTGCTCAGGATTGCCACCAAATACACAATTATACTTCTGTGGCTGAGGCATGTAATTACGGAGATATCCCGATGGTGTTTGTAGCCATGCAGTGTCCCTGTCCTCACTGCAAGCTCAAATGTGGTGCTAAGCTATCTGCACCCTGCCGCTGTCACCTCTGTTCTCCGAAAGGCACTTTCCCTGGGCGTTATACACATATATATATATACACANGCAAGGGTTATTGAACACACAGATACCAGCTCTAGAAAGTCCCTAACCACAAGCTGCTGCAGTCTGGTGGGTACAACCGACGCTGCCTCCTATTCCAGAGCCCCACTGAAGGGAAGGCAGAGGCATCCAGGACTTTTGGTCAGCCCCATTATCGCTTTTGCCATGTATTTAACTTAAAACTTCAGCCCTTGGCATCACATGATTTCCTGAGACTTTCATTTTAAAGGCAAATTAATTTCCAACTCTCCTGCCAAGATGAGTTGGGAAATATTACTCTTTAAATTGCAGAAGAGCAAAAAAAAAAATTATTCATTATTCAACCTCACAATTTTTAAGCCAATACTGCAAATTTTGGTGCCCAGCTATGTTTCTCGTCCACGTTGCTGCCGCTGCGCTGCTAGCAAAGACCTCTTAGCACAGAGCTGTAACGTGTCAGCCGTGGGGGCTGGCAGGCCTGAAAGGAAACATTGGGGCAATTTAAATTTAATAGCAGAGCTGGCGTGATGAGGGGGCTCCGGTGTTTGGTTTTCATTAGTATTTTGCAGCTCCGATATTGTTTCTCACAGAAACAGCTGTATATCACGGCACACCCGTCACCTCCAGAGGACTAATGCTCCCTGGGATGCTCTACAGAGCATCGCTAGTCCCGCATTCCTGAGGCTAGCTGGAGAAAAGACGACTAGATCCTTGCTTCCAGCATATACCCATCTGCACCAAAACCTGCTTGGGGAGGAAAACACGGGTCCCTGGAGCGTGTGGTGGGTGCTGCAAAGCCATGAGTGACGGCAGGACCCTCCTGTTTTGGGCTTTGCATTGATCACCCCAGTGGATCTGCCCCTTGCTGACCACCCACAGCTCCTACCAGCCCCATGCCATGCCCCATCGATGCCGGGTGACATGGGTCTTTCATACCCCACCCCCGGCGGTCTCAGTATCCCGGGCTGGGGCAGGAGAAAGAGTCCTGAAGAGGCTGCTGGGGGGGAGCCTGCTGTGTCAGCAAAAACTACCCCTATCGCAGGGCTGTTATCTTCCAACAGTGTAAATATTTTCTAAAGGAGCTGGAAGGAGGAGGACTGACAGTTTTCCAGTTTTGCTGGAAAATGTTACTTAGTTGGGAACAGGGATGGCTGGGCATCCCCTTATCCCTTATCTGTCCTGGCTGAGGAGGCGGGGGGGGGGCAGCTGGGGCTCCTATGGCAGCTGTGCTGTACCCAGAAGCATCTTCCCTTCTGCATTAATTTGAAGCATTTTAGTTATTTGCTTTCAGTTCTGCTGTTTGAGTGCCTTGAGGCTGATGCCTTTGTCGGCTTTGGCCCCCTGAGCCCAGGCTCAGAACATCCCGTCGGTGTGCGAGGAATATGGGTGCTGCTCTGTGGGCAACAGGCTGCTGGAAAAACATGCCCGATGTCCCGTTTAAAAATCCCAACTGAAAGCCTAGCCTTATGGCAAGAACATTGCAACAAAACTGAGACTTAAATCGTGGTTAATATTTGCTGTTTGTGGGGATGGGGTGTTTGAACTCTCTTGTCAAGTTAAACCTCTTTACAAAAAATCTGTTAATAGACTATTAAAGCATTTCACTCTTAATTGCTCATTGAAATCCAGCATGGGTGGACAGCAACGGGAAAAAAGTCTTTCCCAGCTGGTGGCTCTTTGGTACTTTGTGGGTTTATTTGTCCCCAGGAGCAAAGGGATTCAAGTGCAAAAAGCTTCTTAGGGCAGTTTTCAGGCCCGGAGGGGTCATGGAAACACCCCACCAACACTCAATGCCCTCTGCGAGGGCTTCCTAGGATCCTGCTTCAAGGGGTTTGGGGCATGTTTTAGCCACTTGGCCCAGTTATCCCGGGCCACTCCTCCCACCTATGGTTTGTGCTCTGCCACAGCATTTCTCTCGAGCGGCAGCCTTAGCAGGAGTTAGGGCTCAAATAGCAGCCACAATGCCAAGGCAAGCTGAAAAGCAGCTTTATGCCAGCATCCTGCCAAAAAAATCTACGTGCCATGGGAATTTAGCTATTCCTCTATCTGTGGGACAGCCGGGCAGTGATCCGGAGGCTAGCAGCAGGATGTGCCTTATGGATTTGAGCCAGCACTGTGCGCTCGCAGCCCAGAAAGCCCACCAGATCCTGGGCTGCATCCCCAGCAGTGTGGCCAGCAGGGCGAGGGGGGGATTCTGCCCCTCTGCTCCGCTCTGGGGAGACCCCCCTGCAGTGCTGCCTCCAGCGCTGGGGCCACCAACATCACAAGGACATGGACCTGTTGGAGCGGGTCCAGAAGAGGCCACGGAGATGCTGGGAGGGCTGGAGCCCCTCTGCTGTGGGGACAGGCTGAGAGAGCTGGGGGGGTTCAGCCTGGAGAAGAGAAGGCTCCGGGGAGACCTTGGAGCCCCTTCCAGTCCCTGAAGGGGCTACAGGAGAGATGAGGACAAACTTTTTAGCAGGGCCTGTTGTGACAGGACAAGGGGCAATGGCTTTAAACTAAAAGAAGGAAGACTTAGACTAGCTATAAGGAAGACTTCTTTTACGATGAGGGCGGTGAAACCCTGGCCCAGGTTGCCCAGAGAGGTGGTCTGTGCCCCATCCCTGGAAACATTCCAGATCAGGCTGGATGAGGCTCTGAGCAACCTGATCTAGTTGAAGGTGTCCCTGCCCATGGCAGGGGCTTGGACTAGCTGGCCTTTAAAGGTCCCTTCCGACCCAAACCGTTCTATGAGTCTGATGCTGGAATAGGATGGTGCTTGCACAAATCTGCGCAGAGTGGGATTGGGCTCATGACAGGACACTTCACCTGACATCATAGCTATTAAACTCCATGGGACAAAGACTCTACTTTCAATATCAAACCTATTCATATAAAACAAACCATGTTTTAATTGCCCTAAATGGGAATTTGCTCTCACATGGGCTGTGAGAATTAATAACAGTGGGAAAGTGGAAAAGGTCTTCACAGGCAACAGATGCCCACCTCGCTGCCCGCCTTCCTGCCACCATGGGACACAGGGCACCTGCCTGAGTGGTGGCAAAAAACCCCAGTCATGTCTGTGTGTCCCAGCACTTTTCAAGCTAATATTTGTGTGCTGCTGTGAGGGCTGATGGGCAGGGCAATGGGGCTGGTGGGGGATCTGGGGCACCAGGATGGGGCAAGGTGGAAACCCGACGGGGCATCACGACACAGGCAGGGTGTGGAGGCATTTGATCCCTTCTGATCTGCCCCATACGAAGTCTTCGTTTATTTTTTTTGTCTTTAAAAAGAAACAAAAAATTGTTCCTTATTTTTGTCTGTATTTGGTGTAATCAGATCACTCCCACCACTGAAGCTTGTTTCCTGCTGTTGGGTACATGGAAGCTATTATTGAGTATTTATTTTTCCACGGGCCTCTCTGTATCTAATTACTTTGTGCTGACGTTTTGTGAATATGTTGAGTCTGTGCCTCCTTTAATACCTGCCACATGCTGGGTCTATTGTATACGTTAGTACCCCGACACATTTTTCAGATATTTCCTGCTATTATTTATCTCTTCATTTCTTTTCTTACTACTCTGGGGTAGATGATAAAGCAGTTTTCTGATGGGGCTACGGGCCAGGGCAAGCGGACAGAAAGCATAGGGATACGTAAATTTTACTAGTGGTGGTTAAGATTGGTGAAATCCTGTGGGTTTTGTTGTGTTTGTTTTTTTTTTTAAATGGAAGTCAGTGAGAGTTTTGCTGCTGTAGAGGCGAGAAAAGACTGATGATGCAGAAATATAATATCTCTATATGCTCTATGTGGTGCTGCTGCTGCTGCTCGGGCAAGAGCCGCATAACTCTAGAGCTTGTAAATCTGTTTCTTTTTTTTTTTATTCGCCAGACATCAAAATTTTCCATGTGTGGGAGGTCTGATAAACTGATTTTATGTGGAAGAGAGCAGCAGCAAAACCATTTCTTTCAGAAATGCAAGGGAGAAACATTTAGGGGGCAGAAAAAATACATATAAGTAATTTTTGGCTATATTAAAGCCTTGTAAGAATTATGGTGCTGGTGCCCCCAGAGGCGCTGGCCCATCTGCTGTACTACCAGCGCAACTGGTGCTTTGCAAAGATCATTCCTCTTTCCAAATTAAACCTCTGGCTTGATGAACCATGGGGTCTCGGTGAGGTGGAGGCGAAGCGGTGCTCCCCAAGCATTCACTCCTGCTGGATTTCATGCTTATCCCTTCTGGAAATCCTAAAGCATCGTCAGAGCTCGTTACTGAGGAGCCAGGAGGACCGGACTTGGCAGCAGCCCTGGTCACCTGCCAGGTTTTCATGCTGTGGGCGCATTGTTTTTCCCAGCGTCTTCATGGCCCGGCTGACGCAGGAGCGCGTCCCTGCAGCTCGGAGGAGAGCCCGTCCCTCCCTCGAGCTGGGCTTTTCTGGGCCCCTGGCCAGCACTAAATATGGAAAATTCCGACAGTCAATCCTGTCCATTTTCAAGCTGTTCGGGATCTTTTAACTTTCAAAACAAAGAGGAACGAAACTGGTTATTTTACAGCAGATTCTAGTTGGAAAAAAAACCCAATTGAAGGTACCTGGCAGCTCCCGGAGCAGCAGAGCTGCCAGCTCAATGAGTTAGACCCTGCCAAAGACCAGAGAAATGCTGACCCGTGGCTTTCAAAAACGCTCGCTTCGATTCAGATCTGGATAATGTGTATTAATTGCCTTATGCGAACAATAACAGGCTCCATTTCCTGCCTGTCCCCTGCCTTACACCTGGCCTCTTCAGCTGTGAAATGCATGAAATTATGAGAGAACCACCATTTTTCTGAAGCTTTGTCTGAGGTTGTCTTCTCATCTGTGTACGCCAGCTATTTTTCTCCGTGAAACTTTAATAATCAACCATTGTACAGTGAACACTCCATTTAAATTTAAACCACCTCTGCTATCTTAAGAGGAAGGAAAATTTTCCTGTACGTACTAAGCACTCTAGAGTTGCACTTAATATTGCTATCAGAAACTTGGAATTTTATTTTTTTCAAAGCTTACCACGTTTTCAAGCATCGGGGAAAGGAATTCCTAGACTCTGTCCTCACCACCGTGAAGCTCAGTGAGTAATACAACTCACGCGAGCAGTCTGGCAGCTTTCCTCCAAACCCAGCCATGAAATAAGTTGCTTTGCTTGAAATCCCAGGCCTTGTTTTCCTATCTTTTGACTAATGACAATCTGTAGCTGCCAGGCTACCATGTAGCTGCCAGGCTGCTTTAAAAGGAAGGGTAACAAGGCAGCAGGATCCTATTAGCTGTGATTGTGTTTGTGCTTGTTCCATTTAATCAGAACAGCTCTGTTGTGACAGTCTAGGGTAAAGGATGTATTGCCACATAAAAGCCCAACTCTGAAAAAACAGGTGGGGATGTATTTTGAAACAGTCATGCCCTTCGCTTGAGTGCAGCAAAGGAAACAGGCCAGAGGTTTGCTGTTTGCAGCTTTGAAGAACAACGTATTACCTACCAATACTGTAACTGCTTTAAGAAAGCACTGTCAACCTTTTGGATTTCCAGAAAAGGAAGAACCCAGCCACCCTTAATTGTTGCTTCAAAACTGCTGGTTTTTCTGAAATAGGAAGTTCCAAGGCAGCACTGCGGCACTATCAGTGCCCCAGGTCAGGGGCAGGGCTTCAGGTGTTTTATTTCCACCGAAGCATATAAAGCTCTACACACGAGCTAGGAAATAATCCTTAGCCTTGCAGCCAGTTCCCTGCACCGCTCCTTCCTTTTGCCAGCTCTGAAATGGCAAAATGAAACAACAAGGCAGAGATGACAGAAGCGGCTGCTCTCCCACTGCTGCTTCCTCCCTTCTCCCCATGGCCACTTCAGGAACAGCTGCTCAAGCAAACTGCGAGATGAGAAATGGGACCCCAATGCTGCCGACAACGTCCATCTCCCCTCCTCCTGTGCTCGTGGGCATCACTCCGCCTGTTAACACATTGCTTTGTGTTTGGCAACTCTCTTAATATTAAGTCTGTCTCAGAGGTTTGCCAATATTGAAATAATAATAAAAAAAAATCATCAGGAAATTAAACAATATAGTAGGCACACTTCAGCCTGAACTAGCAGATGTGTTCAAGCCCTAAGTTCAGCATCAGAGCCTACACCCATCCCTGTTGATGATATTAAACAAATATGGCATTACCAATTCCAGAGGTCACCATCGCACTGGAACTTGTGAGTAAATATTCTAATTAATCACAGGCAGAGTGCACTACCAGCTTGACAGAACATGGTACTGAAATTCGCATGCATGCAACAGGTACTGCAGCCCCAGGCTCACAAGTACCTCTTGTTCATAGTGAAAACTAATCCAATTTCTCTTGATATTACATGAGCACAAGAACGTTTATAAGACCTGCAGTGATTTGTGTTTCAATGCATTTCACTTGCACTAAAGAAATACTGGTATCAAAGAAATAATACCAGAAGTCAAATACAAGAAGCATAAAATCCACCATCATAGAAGTACAAACATCTGTATGGACTTCATGGGATTCGGTCACTGTCAACATTAAAGCACGTCTCAGCGCTTCCTTTAAGGTGTTTTAGCTCCGTGCGGGTAATGAGATTTGCCTCCGCCTCCTTACACATCAAGCTAGTATAAACCCAGCTAACAAATCCTTTGTTATACTCCAGTTTGACTTGTTGTTATACACAGGAATACGACAACCAAATAAAGATTTATAAGCCTGTTTTTAAACTAAAATAATTATAGGTATACTGTTATTAAATATTGTATCATTAGCTCCACATAAATTAGGAGAAGGGGACGGTGCATTTAGTCACAAAAAGCTCTAGCATTGTTTGTACCAATATGATTAAACACTGGTGTAACCGTCCTACATTTGTACGGGGTGAAAGGCAGAGTTCTTTTCTACCTGGACTTTCACCGATGCCAGGTGGAACAGCTCTGATTTCTAGCAATGGAAGGAAAAATGCAAATCAAATGATCCCCCGTAATGGTTTTCAATTAGAACTTAAGAAAGTCTAGAAAACTAACCATGCTCTGTCAAACAGGGTACAAAATCTTTATTCACCAATAAGTTAAGTGTTCTCATAAACAGATGTTCTACTCTTTTGTACGCTGTATTGAGTATAAAGTTAAGCTTCGATTATTCCTCAGACTCTGATCCTTCTTCATCCTGGCTGATTTGGAAGTAGCGTAGTTCGTACGTCTCCTTGTCAGACGCAACGACACGAAGCCAGTCACGCAGATTGTTCTTCTTGAGATACTTCTTTGTGAGGTATTTTAGGTACCTTAAAAAGCGTAAATTTACATCAGAACTTTCTCATTTAACAACCCTTACTGCTGTCAGCACTCCACCCAAGACACAGCCTGAGCAGGGCAACACCACATTAATTATATCCAGAAATAAAAAATTATTGTATATAACAAACAATAAAAGTATATTTTCATTCCAGATATCTAAAAATTTATTATTTGATGCTTTTTGACTGCGTAGCACAATGCCAGTAACTCAAAACCACTGAGAAGTGGTTCAAAGCCTTGTTCTAACGTAACAGTTGCTGGTCCATCTGTATCAGCACACGAAGGGGGGGATGCAGGGGAGGAACTGTACTTCCCATCAGCGCATTTACCTGTTGCATGCCCTAACATATGAAGCAGTTTAAGGCTTCATTTCGCTTAAGGGGTTCTTTTGCAACAACACGTATTGCGTACACATCCGTTTCAAGACAACCAATTAAGTAATAAACCAGCTCCCTGTGACATGAACACAGTATGACATTTCAAAGCCTGCATTTCCTTGATACACTTCTAACAACCTTTACAAAGCATCTCTGTATTACTAAGCTTATATTAGAAGGAGCGTTAGTTTGCAATCAAGTCTTGAGTTTTAAAAAGCAGTTTTTCAAATATCTAGTATTATAAATATGGCTGAATTAAGCCTTTCACTAATGCTTACAAGCGCTACGAAGGTTGGAACTAACACCTTCTCTGTAGGTATCAGAAGTGCATCATGTTAACATAGCACAGTTCAAAACCCAGTCACAAAAACAGCAAAAGGAAATCTATGCCAACCTTTTAGAAAATTGCTTCTCGGATGTCACTGTGATCTTGTTCTTCAGACGTTCAATGTGAACGGTGTTGCCCAAGTTCCCAGTTTTTCCATTGACCTTAACCTTCTCCTTTAGGAACTGTTCCTGTTTCAACATTAAAGAAATAGAACACTAGGGAATGGCACCCTAGGTATGAACTAGGGAAGGGACCCTAGCCACAGAGTAATATTAAAAATCACTCTTTACTTATATCCTGATAGCAAATATTTACAACGCAGTAAGACTTTACAGTGTGTAATTAGGAAAAAAAAAGAAATCATCCCCATGCTAAAACAGGATTAAATTTAAAGTAGTTCTCTTCATGAATAGGTATGAACCATGTCATCTATAAAAGACATCTAAACCCAAAAACTTTTGAAAAGTGATGATAATTTGAAAAACAGCTGTTGATTTTACTAGTTTAAAAAGTAACTTTTCAGTTGTACTAAATTGCACTGTACTAAGACTGTATGTATATACACACACACACATATATATAAATACTATGCACCAANCGCCCCGCAGCTCGCGCAGAAAAGAGCGCTCACTCCCCACGCTACGCTTTTATACCCGGCCTGACGTCATCACGCAAGCGCGCGGGGCGGTGCACGGCCAGGGGCATGGCGGGAGAAGAGGGAGGGGCCCCAACCCAGGACGCGAGTTTCCTCAGAGGAACAAACAGGCGCCACAGGCTTTTAGCATGAAGGAGTCACCTTTTATTGAACTTTATTTCCCGATTTTAATTTTTTATTAGGCAGGAACGCAAGCTCTCGCTCTCGGACGAGCNAGTATGAGCAAAACCACGACTTACAAAATTCCCAGAATCAAAAATTCCATCTTCCACAGGATGGGTCAAGTCAAGGCAAAACTTCCAGGTGGACTTTTTAGATTTTCTGTCCTTTTGCTAAAACACACACACAAAAAAACCCCCTTTTAACATTAACAACCCACACCAGAAAACCTTCTGAGACCGAGTGAGGGCATCAGGGCAGAGGGTGCCCCGTCGGCGGCGGGCGCCGGCCCAGGCCGACACCGCCTGGAGAGCGGGGCTCACTGCAGCCAGCTCGCCCAGGCCCCGGCCCAGGCCCCGGCCGGCCGCCACCCACTCGAGGCCCACTCAGGGAGAAACCCGCTGGCCACCGGCGGCGGGAAGGCCGCCAGCTCGCCACCAGCCGCCTCACATCGCCCTCACATCGCCCTCCCGCCCCACAGCCGTCCCCCCGCCGCCCTCACCGGCGCCANGGAGGGACCCAAGGGCCGGAGAACAGGCCGTCCTGGCTGGGGTGAGTGGAGCGATCGACAGCTTCACCGAAGCATTAAAGACTCTCCAGCGGTCCCTGTCACCTTAGCCAGCACCCAGCTCCCCACAGCACCGACATCCATCTTAGTTCTGGAGCAAAACACACATTTACATGTTTCCCCCCCACCGCTTCCATGGTGTTGAGAACAATACAGCTTCCAAAACAGATACAGGTTTGAGCACAAGGACTACCATGCCCGGTTCACATGATTTACAGGGTTTGGTTTTTGCTATGATCAGTAAAATGAGTCATCGCCATCATTCCTCTTTCCCCCGGCATTTTGAAAGCCGCGCCGAACAACAATTACAAGGTAACAGCTTACAAGATAACAGCACAGGACAAGAGAGGTTTTCTGCGATACAGCAATACATAGCAAACGTTTCATTTTAAGTTCAACAAACCAAGTTACTCTCAGATGCCAAATACTGCAGGGCCAGGCTGCAGATGCTGGAGAGACTCCCGATGCTCTCAGCGTACCGTGATGAACTCTCCACCACATTCCCAGCACAACGCCTCCAGGATCTACGCCTGCAGTAACATTCTCAGTGTACAAGCGAGATACTTGAAATATCCTTAACAAGGTCCTTTCCCCCCCCCCCCGAAGTTTAGTTCTACTGTAACAAACTACATTCTAAATTACTCAACCAAAAAAGGTGGGATTTATTGAATTTCGAATTCTGTGAGACTGACCTGCAGTAACCATTAGAGTCTGAACTGTCAACAAATTTGACTTCTTTACAGATTATGTAAAATTACCTGTATTGTGAAACTACAGACTGTGCACCATTTCTGGGTATTGTGGATTAGAAAAACCTGCAAGAGGCTTGAAAGCAGTTACCTTAAAACAATGAAATTCAGCTAACTTCTTAAAAAAAACAGCCCTGAGAACATGGCTCAACTAGCAGGAGGCTAGTTGAAAAACCATCATTACAAGCAAAAATTAGAAGGATCTATTGAAATCCTAAAGTATTATTTGCCAACACTTGAGGCAGGAAACACTGCAGTCTTTCAAATTCTGTAAAGTAGTAAGAGAAACTCAATGAATTGGAGCCATAAAAAAATGCATTATTTGGAGTGGAAATCCTTTTCTTCACCTCCATAGTTTTCACAGCCTTTACTCTAAGCAGTTGCCATCAGGTATTAGAAGTTTATAGTTTTCATTTTTCACACAAATTAAGTGTTAAGACAGTACTACAGAACAAGTACATTGGTAAGATTTGTTTTAAAGTAAAGCTATGAAAGGAGAATTTCCCAAAGCAATGGTTAGGGATCTTAAAAACACAAATCTATATAGACTATTGATCACAAAGTTTGTTGCAAACAAATCTGACAGTAAACTGAAACATCTTACTTTGGAAAAAATGCCTCAAATACATGTTCTAATTTAGAAGCCACTTTTAACTTTGCTGAAACTCGGAGATTATGCTCAAGACTCATGCTTATGTATTACCTATGGGAAACTTCATGCATGATGAGCCAATGCTCTGCACTTCCATAGTGTTTGAAGCGCTTCACAAAAGACAACTAAGTATATAAGAACAAACCTATAATGAAGTACTTAATCATTTAAATCTTGCAGAACTGAAGGTTGCAATAGAAGGACATCCATATGTCCCAAGCAGGGCTCTTCTAGCAAGCTGGAGGACATAAAACCTCTATCTTTACATTGCTGTAGTACCTGAAAGCTCCAGTCAGACCAGGAGCCTGCTTGTAGGAATGGGACAAAACCCAGGCCTCGTCCTGGAGATCGTACAGTCCAAGTAAATGCTTAGATTGTGGGCCAGTGGCATCAAATACTTGTCTTCCAACAAGGTTTTAGAGGACAGACAGGCACCTGAAAGTAGACTAAAGCATTACCAGAACAAGGACAAATCCAGGCCTTGTAGCCTTCAAGCACATTAGAAGTATTCGTAATGTGGTGATAGCATTAGAACTTGCATTAGTTTGACATAGCGACCTATGACTTCCCATCTGACATCACACAGCTCAGCTTGCTGTCACGACCATCACTGAGGGTTTCACAGCCACCTCCAAAGCCAACCAAGACCGTCTTTCAGGTACCAGTCCGATGGAGAGGCAGAAAGGAGCACAGCAGAGACTAGCTTGAACGGTTAAGCCTGCATGCACTTCAAAACTGTTCTGAATGCACTTCCACCTCTTGCATCTACAGCTTTTTTTAAAAGCTGCTTTGCTATTTCAGTCAAGGTGCTATTTACAGAGTTCACCTGCAATGTGTATGTGCTCGACAAGAGCGCGTGGCAGTATCCTGCTTCTGCCAGGTGTCCCAGGTAACTGTGCTTTATTACCAGAGTGTATTTATTGCTGTCTTACCTTCACTGTACTGCTTTCCCTGTCAGGAGAAGTCTATGGAAAATGCGTGGGTTTGCTGTCTACATTAGACCTCCAAGACTTGCTAAGCCCTGCCACAGTATATACAAGGGCAGTTTAGGACAGTTGCCATGAGCCCTTTGGGGGATTAGAGAGTACATACTATTAAACTGGAAACATTTTAAGCGCTGAACAGCAGCGTAAAGTCTGACTCTCACTGCCCATAGAGCGTGACTTGTGCGTGCTGTCCAGGGCAGCGTGCCACCTATTTACACGTTGTCCTCCATCAGCCAACAGCCACTGAAGCTTAAGGCAAGTTCATGTAACAATTTAGCAACTGTGAAGACAGGTCTGAGCTCCGGGCTAAGGAAGTTTCCTACTCATGAAGAGTCACCAAGTCTTAGAGTTCCACTTGGACACCTTAAACAAGCATAGGCTAGTTATCTTTCCATGACTAGTTCTGTGAAGCCTTGCGTTTGCCTGTTAAGCTACTAAATAGTTAGAGGCATGCATGCGTGTTTCAATGACTTAGAACACCCTTGGAAAGGAGCTAGCTTTCACAACTACGCAGCAATTTATTTACTTTTATAGTTAAGCCATGGTTATTCAGTATTGTCTGTCATGTCTGTATTTTGAAAATACAATAGTTCCATTTATTTTAAAAAGAATCACATGCATTTAATTTAGGCTCAATGCTACAGTTTGTCCCACTTCTTGAAAAACGTGTGGTCCCTGTGCTACAAAAATATGGTCTGAACCTGAAGATTAAAACCTAAAGCTGGAAGCACTGCAACAGATTCCCATGGAGTTTGTCAGCCTTTTATAGTTTAAGATAAATACAATAAAGGAAAGCAATTGAACTGCATTTTTCTGTTTTATTTTTCAAGTCTGACAAAGGCCTCGAGTGAGTCTATAGCTTTAACATCCATTCTCACCTTTGTGTCCCCTTGACCTATCTATGTCTTATCTACCCAATATTCCAACTGCCTGCCTAAACCACAGGTAGGCTTTGACACCATTTTATTGTTACAATAAGCCAACAAGTTGGCAAAGAAGAATACAGAGGTAATACAGTTAAGTTGCACATGGCCACTGGGGCTTGGTCAAGCCAGCTGGCATTTTTGATCACTTGAGTTTCTTGGTCTAAAACTTGCGATTGGCACCTACAGTTCTGCAAGAGTCCCAATCCACAAAATACTTAAGCTTTAAAAAAAAAAATGCTACTTTTATTGTCAGTTCTACCTAAACATGTCAAGAAAAATACTATTTGTGCTCTAGGTCACTTTATAATCCTAGATACCTACCAGCTTATCTAAAAGCCCCTGAATACTGTATTTTGTCTGTTCATACAGACAAACACTGTTTTGCTCAAGCAAATAAAAATATATCCACTAGTAACACCTGATTGGTTTCTTACATCCATAGCTGAAACCCACAGGAATGTTAAAATAGTTACAATTAAGGAATTAAAATCTCAGTGATTTTGAAAACTGCCAGTTAGCCTGCAACACTAATCCAGAATCCAGCACGGCTTTTTAACAATTCAAAAAAGAAATGAGGTTGCTTGTGAAGGCCAGAGCTTTGGTGACAATAGGAACCAAATTTATAGATCTGTGGTTTGTCCAGACCTGAGCAGCTGCCCAAGCCTGGCGATCCTCTTTATTTGCAAGGCTTTATGGCTACAGCACATTCTTCATTCATTGCACTTATGACGGATATCTGGAAGAAAAGACGGATAGGTGAGCTCCAACCCAGGCCAGAGGAAATGCTCCAGAAGTTACAGACTTTCACACTTTAATATCTATCCCATCCCTCTTGATAAGAAAAAAGGAAGCCAAAGCTGGTCGGTCATTGGAAGAATTTCCACACTATCTGCCCTTCCTACTGATTTGCTCTTCTGCTGTCTGCTCTTTGCCATATTGCCTTGGCCGGCAGCTTGAGGTTCACACAACAGCGGAAGATGACCAAGCTCATGCAATAGAGCCGAACTAGCAACTGGTGTAGCCCGGTATAGACTACAGTCTGCAGAGCTACTTGCAGGCAGGTTTGCTAAGACAGCAAGTAAGACTACTCAGGCTAAATCACAAAGCTCAGCACATGGTTCTGATTAAGAGAGCCTCCACGGCTCCAATCCACACCATGCAGACAGCACTGTTAGGATTTATCTAGGCATTTGAGAGACACCCATATCACATCGCTGTCTACTGAGCCAGGCTTCAGTGCCCTATCGAGTGCTCCAGTACAAAAGTCCTTCTACATCTCCAACGACCAGTTCCCGTGCTTCTAACCTGCTCTTCACAAAGAAACACGAATGGTCAATATCAGAGTAGATTTCTTCATTGTGTAATCAAGTGGAATTAACCATAACTCTTCTTGTCTTCCCTCTATACTTACCTGCACATCTTCATTGGCATTGAATTTTCCTTCTATTTCTTTGCCAAGGTCCCCTTCTGGCAACTTTAGATCCTCACGAACTTCACCACTTTCTGTCAGCAGGGAGAGATACCCATCCTGAATTCCTATCAGCTGTGAAGAGAAGTTCACTTTCAGCAAATTTAACATCAGAGGTCACTAGTAGGCAGCAGCTGAAGGCACTGAACTCTACCTGTTACCTTAATTCTTTAGTACTGTGTTTGTAACAGTTAAGAACCTAATTTAAGTCCATTTTTAACAACAGTTGAGAGGACTGAGAGTTAGAGGCCACTGTAGCAAAAAGCCAGTTGCTATCAAGAATCTATCAAGACTCTACGCTATCAAGAATCACCAGAACCCTACTGGTTACTTCCTAGTACGTGGGGCACTGCAAAACCCATCCTTGTGAGTTGGGAGATGTATTCCTTCCAGGTCACTGGTTTGGCTTTTTACATCTGTGAATCAGAAACAATGACTGGAATGTTGTTCACCAAACAAAGTGTACAAAGTATACAACGATTGAACTGTACACTTCTGTATCTTCATTTGTACAGTGAGATACTATCACTTACATTAAAGGCTGATAAATAAATTAGGGAATATCCACCAAGCTCTGGACCACTTTTATGATGCCGTTTTCAGCCTATCCAAAGGCCTGAGCTAAGGAGAACAGCTATCTTGATACAGCAGGTTAGGAAACCTGGAGCACGTAACAGTAAACTCTAAACGCAGCCCTAACGAGCCTGATAAACAGCAAGAATTTCAGTGGCAATAAGGACCCAAGAACATGAGAGAAAGATCATCAAGACAACATTAGGAATCTCCTGGAAGGTCTGTGCCCTAAGACAGGCCAGTCACACTTTATTCAAACAGCATCAGTTGTCTTGAATAGTTGTTAACACTCTGAACTTGGGCTTTGTCCAGGCACTGCAGCTTTCCAACTGATGTGGATGCGTCAGTTCCCGACCAGAACTACTCCTAAGGCAATGGGAGGTAGCCGACACACTGCAAATCAGAACCTGATCTGTGCTGCTTCTACAAGCTCACTATCTGTATCACAGAAGGCATTATAGAAGTTATAAGATATTGCCAAGTTCCCTTCATCCCGGTACTTCAGAGCAGAGCCCAGGAGCACCAAAACCACTAAAATCAACTAAAGCCAGCTTCCACACAAGGAGCAGAAAGCACTGTAGCAACTCACAAGTATCATCAGACGCAGCTTAAGACTGTCTCATTGATTCATCTACCCTAGTGAGCGGTGAAATTGAAAATGACAATATATGCTTAGACTCAAGTTTACTTGAAGTGAGATTTTGATTATCCTTTAATAATAACTTGCAGCAGGGATAACCTCTCTCCAGGTTCTAAAGGATGGCAGCATCACAAAGAATAAATGACCTTACAACATGAGCTAGAAAAAACGTGGTTCTGAATCATGTCTATTACCTGTGGTTTCTAAAGATTACTACTGTAACATGAGGCTGTTAGTACAACAAGCAGCTCTCCCTCCCTGAGCTCTGACCATTTTAGCAATTCAGTAAATGCTACGAGTTCAGCAGTGTCATGCCTAGACAAGCAAGTTCCATTAATTCTGACAACACTACTTTATTAACTGAGAGGCAGGTTTTGGGATGAAGAGAGTTTACATGTGGAATTAGGAAAATAAAGCCTCTTAATGTGTGGGAGTGACTGTTAACTCACCTGGTAATCATTCCTCTTGATGTTTGGAACATCCATGTTATGAGTTGATGGGCAAATATCTTCATATTTTTTACCAGTGAAGATGTCAATACCAACCAGGTGGACCTATAAAAGAAGAAAAATAACATCAGTTACTGTTGGTCCTAAAGAAACAAGATGCTATTGGTATTCCTGGTTCCACATAGTTTTCCAAGGATCACGTGTAATACCAGATTCTGCCTAAACCCTTTGCTTGTGGTATGAGGGCAGCCTGAGCACTGAGAGAAAGCCTCTCACACCCTTTCAGAACACACCGTAGAAACATTATTACATGAGAAGTGAAAATTAGCCATTAGCTTCCACAGCCTTCTGTAGCTTTACAACAGCAAGCGAGAGTTCTGGGTACACAGCAGTTAGGAAAACATTTACTTCAGGTTCTAGCTGTTCTGACAAACAGAACAGTGTCGGTGATAACATGAAGGTTAGGAAGAAAAGAAGAGGTGGTTGTGAACGGAGATCAAAGCAGCTCCCACCTCCCTTTACGCGAGCAGCAGCTGGCCGCTGCAGCCAGCGCTTGCATTACCTGTTCACAGCCTGCTCTTCTCAGGCCCCTTCACTCTCACAACTGTTTCAGAATTTACAAAAACTAGATCTGTCTAATAAAGCAAGCCATAAGAAAAGCAAGGGGAGGGAGACAGGAAAAAACTAGCAAGGGCCTGCCATACTCTAGCTTTGACAAATCCTAAATACTTTACCCACCTACACATATCACACAAGGTTGTGGAAACTTACAACTCTCCTTAGTCCGTGCTTGTAACAGATCTGCCTCTGAACTCTAACAGCGCTGCTGAATGAATGAAGGGGGAGTCTAGCCTTGGTCCGAGCTCTGGAGAGCTGTATAAGCCAACCGCTTCGGCAGCAGGACTGCGGACCCAGACAGCAGCCCAAGAATGTCCCTGCAGGGACATGGGAGGGGACGGTGCTCCTCACTCGGTGCCGAGAAAAGGAAAGCAGCAGCCAGGCATGCCAGGAAAACCGGGGCAGAGAGGCCCAGGGAGGTACGGGCTGTCGCTGGGCTCCTCGGGTTTATGTAACTTCTGTGACGCCGAGCGCTGCGATAGTGACACTCCACCAGCACGGGCCGACACAGACCCGCTTCGGGGGGTAGCGACAGCACTACCCAACTGTGCCCAGGCGATTCCATCAGCCCCCCTTCCAAAACGTGCTCTGCCCCCCCTACAGAAAAAGGGGTTTATCATCAGTAAAAGCTTTTTAGTGAGTGAAGAGAAAAAAAAAAAAAAGCAACAAACCAACGCCCTTTCCTCAATCCTTTCCATTACCGGCAATTCCTGAGCTAACTCTGGAATGGGAGAGGAGACAGCGCTGCGGGAAAAGCAGGGGCAGGATGGAGAACACGCTGCCGAGGGAAAGCAGCCCTCCCTCCCTCGGGCCAGCCGGCAGCCCCGGGGCCCGCTCACCTTGGCGTGGCCGTGCTTGCCGGTCTTGGAGGTGGACATCTCCACGATCTTGCAGGGGCGGCCCTTGAGCACCACGAAGCCGTTCTTGCGCAGCGCCGAGCACTGCATGGGGTAGGTGGAGGAGGCGCCGGCATCGCCCGTCGTGAAGTCGAGCTCGTCGGCCATGGCGGCGGCGGCGGGGCCG
>VXBO01008735.1:342356-386051 GCA_013400135.1 Rhinoptilus africanus
CCTGGAGAAGAGAAGGCTCCGGGGAGACCTTAGAGCCCCTTCCAGTATGTAAAGGGGGCCTACAGGAAGGATGGGGACAGACTTTTTAGCAGGGCCTGTTGTGGCAGGACAGGGAGTAATTGCTTTAAACTGAAAGAGGGAAGATTTAGACTAGATACAAGGAAGACATTTGTCACAATGAGGCCCGGGTTGCCCAGAGAAGTGGTTGATGCCCCATCCCTGGAAACATTCCAGGTCAGGTTGGACAGGACTCCGAGCAACCTGATCTAGTTGAAGGTGTCCCTGCCTTTTGCAGGGGGGGTTGGACTACATGACAGTTAAAAGTCCCAACCGAGGCTATTCTGTGATCCTGTGAACACAAAGGTGTCTTGTCTGCTTAATGTTTCCCTTCTCAGAAAAAAGAGAAACGAGCATTTTGCAAGTGCAGAGTAATCAGTCAAAAGTGCCTGAAACTGCCGAGAAGCCATGGTGAAAGCTTGTTTTCGTTGATGGAGAGACCCAGGTGGCTCCGTGCCGTACCCCTTGCCAGCAACGCTCACGGTGCAGCCCCTGGCCTCCAGCCCCTGTGCTGTCCGAGGGGAGGTGTGTGGCAATGAACGCAGCCGCCAAGCCGGACAGATGGATCCCCGGCAGAATTAGGCCAAACAGTTGTTTCTGTTAGAACTTTCCAAGTCAGATGCTGTTACATCTTCAGCTGTTTGACCGAATTCACCTGAATTCACCAGTTCTGTGGAGCTGCTGGTGGATGGGGCCCAGCCCAGCCAGGCGCCATGTGGATAACTTGCTTTGCACACCAGGATAATAACAGAGAAATTCAGAGGCATGAGTGGCAGTGTTGTCAGAGCTGGCCTCTGCCGTCAGCACTGTAGGCTACAACATGCCGTCCTCTGTTTTCTGCCCCGACATCCTGTTTGTTTTCACTGTTCTAATGGGGTGGCTACAGGAGCCAGTTGTAAAGTCACATTTTAAAATGATTTCTAAGGGATCTTTTCTTTAATTCATGTTAATCTGTGTGATCTGTTTGCCTGTGGTCCTGCCCTTTGCCCACTGCAAACTGTACAGCATGTACCCAAGCAGACAGGTTTGGTTTTCATTGCCGTGGGGCCCTTTTATAATGCTCCACCTGGAAAAGATGGTGGCTCTTTTCTGTTACCAGGGGTTTCAGTGGATGTTGCCTCACCCAGCCCGCTCTAGAGATGATATGCTTTACCCTGGGGACCTACCCATTTTCCTTCTGTGTCAGTTGATAAGCAGAGTCTGGGGCATTCTGTTAAGTGTTTTTACATGTGCAGTGTGTGCTTGTTTACCTGCAAGTGTATGAGTAGTTGCACATGCTTTTTTTTTTTAATAACTTTGTGAGAGAGCTACCAACTGTTCTGAGCCCAAATCAGGGCAGCCTGGGGCTGAGCGCTAATGATAATGTCTTTTCTCAAGTATCAGATTCTATGTTTGGTTGATTTTCCACGATGAAGAGATTAATTTTGGATTACTTGGGAGGTGTCAGTCTCTTCTCCCAAGTAACAAGTGATAGGATGAGAGGAAATGGCCTCAAGTTGCACCAGGGGAGGTTTAGATTCATTATTAGGAAAAATTTCTTGACCAAAAGGGTTATCAAACATTGGAGCAGGCCCAGGGAAGTGGTTGAGTCACCATCCCTGGAGGTATTTAAAAGATACATAGATGTGACACTTGGGGATATGGTTTAGTGATGGACTTGGTAGTGCTAAGTTAATGGTTTGACTTGATGATCTTAAAGCTCTTTTCCAACCTAAATGATTCTATGATTCTATCTTTTGTGCTAAATCAAGTCTTTTTGCTGAAGTGCAGCTGTAGATTATATTTATTTTCAAGACACAAAACAAATATTCCAAGGCAGCCTTTATCAGAGATTCAATAAAAAAATTGGAAATCAGCTCCATCAGTCATTGCTTGCAGGCATCATTCCTTTGTCTGGATCAACATTTATTTTCTGAAATGTGTTTCTTGATAATACTAATGTGATTATCCCACTTTTCTGTGCAACAATAGCAGTTTTATTTCAAAGCATATTTGTAAACACCACGGCCTTTCACATTTAAAAGTGTGCATGTGTGTGTAGAGTGTTGCGCAGCTGGATCACACCCGCATCTTTTATTTCGAGCGGCCTCACTATGTTACCAAGCTTTTGTTCTGCTACCTTAGTCTTTATATGAATTGCTTTGCAGAAATGATTTGAGTTTGGAAATCTTTGGAAGGTTTCAAGTGAGCAAGTTGTATCTGTTCCCAGTTATGTTCTGGAGAATTTCTTGATGCCCTAAACCACCTTATTGAACCCTTGCTTTCACAGTATGCCTTTCAGCCAGCACTGGGGTAAGCATCCCACCTTGTTCCCAGCAAACCCACCAGGATGCAGGAGGTGGTGTTTACACCAACACGAGCTGTGGGTGCAGCCTAATTCACGCAGCCTCCTCCCTCCAGCTACTTGACTGATGCATCTCTAGTTTCAGGGAGAAATCTCTGTGGGGAATATCATGGAGAGCAGCCGTATCCTGGGACATCCAGGGGTGCCCCGAGGACAGAGGAGGTTGCCGGAGGAAAGGCCTGCAGGCTAGCCAAGAGGGAGCCAGTCCCAGAGCAGCAGTGAGCAGTTTACCCAGCCTGGCTCCCCTCGACGCTGGGTAAGCGCCACGGGAAAGCGGAGGGAGGCTCATTCAGCAGGACTTGGTTGAAGTCACAAGATTGGAAATAACAGGTCATGAGCAAAGCGGCGTAAACAGCCCTATTCCAACTTCCAAACGTCTCTGTTTCAGCCGCTGAACTCTTACCTGGGATCCCACCAACCTGTCCTCACCTGGGGGTGAGGGTTCACACTGGCTTCTGCGCACAGCTTCGAGCAGGAGGACAGGAGAGAGGCTGGGAACCTATGGAGGTGGGATCAGCCTCCCATGTGCCGTGCTCAGCAGACCCTCCTACATAACAGTCTCTCCAAGGTAGTGTGAACCCAATTAAAGAGCCTCTGCAGTGACCTTGCCATCAGCACCCCATTCTGCTGCAGGCACTGCTTTAATCCTGCCGTTCACCTTCTGCTTCCTCGGAAGAAGGAATGCAGTGCCGGTGAGTCACCTTGCATTTGCATTGGCTTTGAGAAAGGGATTCTGAAATGAAGGATGATTCCTACAATTATTTGGGGCTGCACGCCCTGGGGTGCTTAAAAACTACCGCAGGACTGGCTCTGCCTGCTCCGTGGTCACCCTTACCTCTTTGGTGGTCCACACAACCACCCAGCTGGACAAACGTGGTCGGAGGAGGTGTGCGCAGGGAGCCACGCCAGCCGAGTCACCCAGGGAATTACCCTGGGCATACGTGAGGTCAGAGGGAAGTGGTGACAGTGCAGGGACATTGAGCTGGCGGGAACAACCTGTAACTCCCAGGAGGAAGAGGGAAAGCACACAGTAACTCCAGCTGTTCCCTCCTCCTGGGGCTCCAGTCCAGTGACATCCCACCCACAAGCTGGGGGGCCTCTAGCGTTTCATAATCACGAGGGCTGCTCGCTCTCCTGAGCAGAACAGAGCGGGGCGAACCCCCAAGGCACTCGCTGCCCAAGCCTGGGCTCTGCAGTTACACCTACAGCCTGTAAAATGTAAGGACCGCTGATACACAGCCAGAATTTACTGCCACCCGGCTGGGGAGGAGGCTCCTTCAGCACAGCTCTTTAGGCTGTGCCCCTGGGTAAAGCTTCAGGATTTCATGAAACACTTGAGCACAGGCTTTAGTTACCTTAAATTAAATCTTGTGCTCCCATGTGCTGCTGGATCCAGAGCTGATGTCCTGCCTTGTAATTCCTCAGGCCCCGTAGATTTCAGTGAAAGATAAGGATGCCAGGCACCTCGGAAAATGCATGGTACCTCAAAGGCTTGGTCCCTGCGTGTGCAGTACTTGGCTCAGCATCATCCTCATCAGCTGGGACTCGGAGATGGAGGGTAGCGCTTCTCAGTGATGAAAAACAAGCTGAAGTGAGGCAGAAAAATCTGTGATAAATTAGTGTGGAAAGTGTTAATGGGGCCAAATGTCCTGAGTTTATTGGATTAGGGAAGTCAAACTAATTTTAAAATTATGCCTAGAGAGGGGGAAACTAGATATCGTTAGCCATTTGTCTGACACGACAGAAAAGTCTTAATGGCTGTCATCTCAGCACATTAGGAAAACACCGTCAAAGCTCTTGCTGACGAGATGCTTTCTCAGGTATTATTAATTATATTGCATTATTATCCAACCACAGTATGGGGACATATTTCACATGTTAACTAAAGTGCAACGACCATTTAGCTAATAAGTCTGACTCGGTCTTTTAAATTTTCTTAATGATTAGCAACTTAGTAAAACTGTAACGCTGAGAGATAAAAATAATGATTCAACAAGCCGTGTCTCAAGAACAAGTTTAAACTGGAACTCGCAGGTAGCAAGGACAGATAAAGTGTAGTCCTAATTACCAGCCTGATGTGACAAGACAGAAGTAAACACATCTGCAGATTTAGTCGACTTGTATGACCCCTTCCTGCATCGTCACACGTGGTAAAAGTGCACTTGTGATAGCTCAGCCCAGCGTATCGGCGTAATCCTCCCACCCCAGCGCTGGTGGGGACAGGGGCTGCCGCCGCCTCCAGCAGCACTGAGCTCTGCACATCCCGTCCCAGGCTGCAGCCCGCCCCACCGCAACCATGAGCAGAATTGATCTGAAACACCCCGGGATGAGCAAAGCATCATGTCCAGGGGGGTATACAAATAAATGAAATGACAACGGTAGGAGGCGTGAAGGCATGTTGCCCAGTTGTGGCCCAAGAGGGTCCCTGGTGGGAAGTCCCAGCCTGGAAGGAGAAGACTGACTTCCCTTATATGCAGCAGCGAGGAAGCACAGTCTAAAATTTGGGGTGCATCTCGTTAGCCCACAGAATTCACAGCATGCTGGAAGCAGACCGGGAAGAAATTATTAGTGGCACATGAAGCCTGCTAGCTCTGTGGCTCCTGCTTAGCCAGAACCTCCATAGAGGTGTGGGATGAAAGGAGGAGAGAAAGGCTGATAGGTATACACACACGGTCAGCTGACAGCCGTTTTCACAGGGTCATTTTCCTTGGGTGGGATCTTCCGGGAAGTTCAGGAATATAGCTATGGGCAATGTTAGTGTTGTGAGCTTTGTTAAACTAATGAATGTGCTACATTACAGTAATCAGATCAGGCTTTCTGTTCTCGTTCACTTTGTAAGACACAGGAAAAGAAAGACTAGCTGCTCGGAGTGACCCCTCGCTGCAGAGTTGCTGACAGTGTCACTGACTGATGCCCCCCAGGCATTAGGACGAAGCTCAGCAGAAGTTCAGTGAAGCAGTTTTCTCATGTTAAACCATTATGTATGACCATTACGTGGCCATAGCTCAGGCCATTTTGTTTTATGGACTGGCCAGCTGACAAGGACCGAGCGAAGACATCTGTGACCTCAATGCCAGGACCCTCCCTGTCTCTGCTGTCCCATCCTCCCATTCCTGGAGGGAACCCAGCCTGGCTTTGCCCCCAGAGCAGGGGCAAATCTGTTTCAAATCCCATCTGTCCTGCCTGTTGTGCCCAGAGAGGTCCCAGCACCAAGGTTTAAGATGCACTGGTGTCCGTGCAAGCAGAGGTGCGCTTTACAGGAAGCTTTTACAGGTGGCTGGTGGGGACAGCTGGGGTTAGACGCCTGCACACCTCCAGTGAAGGTCCATCCCGATGCAGAGCCCGCTCCCACCGGCTCCAGGGCTGCCTCCCAGCCCTGCACTCTCACCTCTGGACCAGCCATTTCAAAGGGATTTAGCTGAGGGGTTTGCACAGCAATTACCACCCATGGAGCAAACATACCCTGCCAGGAAAATACCTCCCATCTGGAGCTGGACATACGTCTGAGATGTGCAGAGGGAAAAAAAACCAAACATGTGCAAGCCAACACATCAACACATGCCGTAGACGTTGCTCACTGTCACTTTTATGTAACAGACATAGATAACATTGCTGAAAGCAAGAACCCATCTCTTTTTTGTCCCTTTTTTTTCTTCTTTTACATTCAGAGAATCGATGATAACATTTAACTGCCTGCACTAGATGCCATGGAGAGCCTCCGAGCCCGCCATGCTGGTCTCACCTGGGGAGACCTGTTTGCAGCATACGGACTCTGATGGCTCGACCCAGAGCCTGCGCCCCAGGCTCTGCTGCTCTCTTCTGTGCACCGGAGACCTTCCCTAGAACCAAATCCAGCCTACGATCCTCCTTGGTCCCTCAGTTCTCAGGCTTTTCATTGTGTTCCGTCCTCTGTTACAGTATTTTCACTGTGAGCAATGCTGGTGTTTCATCTCTAAATAAATAATGGGTTTCTATCCTGAGAAAGTTGCTAGAAAGTAACCTGGTATCACAACCAGGAACATGCAAATCTTAAAAGTCAGGCAAACAGAGAGCAGGCTTTTACAATGATCCCAACATATCCTCCCCCAAAAGGAAGAAAAATCTTTGCAGTTTGATTTGTCACATGAAAGTATCTCATAGAGAAGCAAAACGAGCACAAACAAGGCTATAGAAACAACACGACCCCCTGCTCACACACTCTCTTGGCTGAAGCACATCCAGCCAGCAAAACCTTAACTGGTGCAAAGTGGGGAACAGATCAGCGGGGCGCCTTCCAGTTAAAGCTGCAATATCCGTTTCCCCTTACCGTTATCATTAATTGCTATGGAACAGGGAGCCTGAGCTGAAGCTGGAGCCTGTGGGTCTAAGCACTGTCCGAAAGGCAGGGGAGGCAGAGGCGGAGGGTGGGAAGGAGTAGCAGTGAGAGGAGGTGACCTGGCAATGGTCACACCATGGGAGGGATGTCAGCAGGACTCATTGCATGGTCAAGGATGTGCTATGTCTTGTGCTTCAGCAGGGATTAAGGAGGGAGGAAAGGCTTCCGAGGAGGAAAGAGGAGGTAAAGAGTCTGGCTGAAACAAAAGGAAAAATAATGCACATCAGCCCAGCCAGAGTTTCTAAGATTCTCCAAAAAAACGTTGAGTCGAGAAATCCTTATGAGATTGGGCAGCAATTCCGTAATGCACAGATGGCAGAGCAAGCGAGGTGTGTCCCATCCGATCCAGGTGGGATCCACCTTCTTCCTCTGCACAGGCACGAGTAAGGGGGAGTTTGCGCAGTCTGTTTTCCTTAGCACCTGGGGTGATCAGTGCCATGTGCTGGTAGCACAACTGCACTAGCAGCTGGTTTCTCAAGGCATCAGCTCACTCAGCAAAAAGAAGCAGCAAGCATGGGACAAACAGGTGAAAACATGAGGCTACAGCATCACCCAACCCCTCTTTCCTCCATTCCTGCCGAGCGCTAACCCTGCTCAATGTAATGCTTTGCCAAGTAGTAAGATCATTGTCCCACTGGGCCCTTCCAGTGGGGCATGGAGACACACATGCAGTGTATATTCCTCCTGTTCTTTCCCTGGCTCTTCCCACAGCCCAGTTGTACTGAGTATTTCAGAGTAAAACTCCAGGTTAGCGTCCATGGCTCGGAGGCGTGAGCCGCAGCAGCCAGAAGGCCTCCGCTGGGTGGGTCCTCCTGGTCTGCCAGCTGCAAGGGTTTTGTGAAATGAGACTTTTCCCCAACGTTCTTCCCACAGCGCCTGAAGGAGGTCCATGTTCAGTCCCTCCTTTCTGGGTCTGTGGCAATGCCTATGCCTCCTCACTGCCTCGCAGGTCTTCCAGCTCAGTCATGGCTTTGGCTGGGAGCTTCTTGCGGCGGAACACAGCTGCGATCTCCTCAAAGGACTTCCCTTTCGTCTCGGGTACTTTGAAGTACGCGAACAGAAAGAAGACTAGAAGCAGAGCTGCGAAGATCGCAAACACGTACGGTCCGCACAGATCCTGCAGTGGGGTGAGTGAGAACAGGGAACACCACCATCAGCACCGCAGGGATGGCTTCACCTTCCTGCCCCAGGTGGCTGAGTTGCCCAGCGGGACTTGGGGATGGAGATCTGGGAGGCATGTGCACACCCCACACCGTATTTGCCTGGCTTTAGAGGGATTTCTTACCGCTATGTACTGGAAACACATTCCCACGATGAAGTTGCAGGTCCAGTTGCAGAAGCCAGCGACGGCGATGGCAGCAGGGCGCGGGCCTTGGCTGAAGAGTTCGGCTACGATAAACCAGGGGATGGGCCCCGGCCCCACTTCAAAGAAGATGATGAAGAGGAAGATCGCGACCATGCTGACATAGCTCATCCAGGCAAACTCGCTCTGCAAGAGGGTGCACTCAATGTTACACGACTCATTAATTATCACTAATTACTTTAATTAGGCTTCTTTTTCAGAAATTTCTTTCTATGCAGACAAGTGGGGACTGGATATGCATAATTAAAGCTCTAAACTCTTGCAAACCACTGGGGCTTGCACCAGTGCTTTGGACTGACTTTGACAGGAACTGGCTCCATCCTCTGCCTGTTCTGCCCCACGTCTCACAGCCGGACCCCTCTCCCAGGTGTCATAAGGAATAATTTGTCCCTTTTTTTATGGCAAGATGCTGGTCCAGCATCCTTGTGCCAAAGGCAGGGAGATGCAGGTTGAGGGTTTAAGGCACGTGGAGGTACACCTTTTGTTTTCTTAGCAGGCATGGGATCATGCTGTGGGAATAGTGCAGTTGCTGTGTAAGGAGCTGAGGTTGTCCATGGGCTCAGGGAGGGGACAGGGGTCACACATAATTTCTAGCAGCATTGGGATATCTCAGGGGCCAAAGAGTGCAACGTCCTCAGGCACTGCCATAACCAGAGATGGCTCCAGCTATGGACACCTCAAACTGTCCCTTTCTAAGGATGTTTTCCGAACTTATTTGAGATGAAAATGCAAAACATTCACTTTTAAAAGTGGTTTGTCTTCTTCTGTTTGCAAACCATGGAGAAAAAAACAGAGAGAAATCCTTACCAGGAGCACAAGTCCAACTGTCATGGCCACGGCGCTTATTAACATGCCCATCAAACCAGCCAGGAACAGGGACCGCCTGCCCGTCTTCTCCACCAGAAAGACCTGTAGAAACATGTGCGGCAGCTCAGTCTCCAGCATCGCTGTTCTCAAGAGGTTCAGTCAGGTCCATTAGCCTGTTACTGCTACCGCACGGCGCTCCTGCCCTGTTAGCTCTCCTGGTAGAGATTTATGTGCTGGTTTCCAAGTGTCAGAGACTCTGCCGGTGGCTGTTAGGGAGCCAGGCTGAGCAGTTGCCCTGCCAAGGGCAGGACAAACCCACATATACTCACAGCTCATGCACTGCCAAGCTCTCAGGACTTCCACTGCTCCGACACATATATTGCTGACTATGGACATTTTTCTCTCTTTTTTTTTTTTTTTTTTCTTTTTTCCCCAGGAGGAATAAACTGCATTAGTTTGGAAGCAACCTTCAAAATGCAGCATATATCACATCTCTGGCCATTGCACCTTGCCTGTCCTAGAGCAGGGATAGTTGTGCAGCAGCTGGAGTCAGGATTTTTTCCTCCAGTTTCTCCCAGACTCCTTTTGCTTCCCTGGTAGCCACAAAGCTTAGCTTGCTCCTTCTCAGCTCCTCTTGGTGAACGCCAGCCAACTCACCCGACTTTTGACATGTAAGGCTGTACCAACCACCTCCCCCAATGGGGAGGTGTAGATAACTGCAGAGGACAGTGCGTCTGGCCTGCTCTAACATACCGTGCACTGGCCTCTGAGGCTGCCTCCTCCTTGCCCTCTGCTCAAAAGGACACCTCTGGCCATCAGCTCAACCTTTCCTGCCATTAGAGCAGGGGATTTATGCTTCCAAGGGACCATCTGTTTTCCTGGAGGCAGTTCATCCTGCAGACTCGTGAAGCCGCAGAGGGCGAGCCTCTGCACTCCCTTCTCCCCTTGCCAAGTTCCACCCAGCCGTCAATGCTTCTGCCTTTTGATCGAGGTCAGTCATTTATTGACAGATGCGGGTAATTTTTAAGTGCTCCTGGCCAAAAGAAGCAAAGATCAAATGCCCCAGGCTGCAAGTACCACAGCCCCAAGGTGGAGATCAAACTGCGGGAGACCCTCCAAGCTGGAGAAAGACCTCTTCCAACTGCATGCCTCCATGCCGTGTTTCACAATAAACATCATGTTTTCTCCTCTGTGTGGGACCTGGGATGACCTACTCCTAAAGCAGGTTCACCCCAAGACCTCCTATCTCATGCGCGCTGGACTAAGATCTCCTAGAGCTGTGTATTTCTACCCTGCGGCTAGTCCTGCTTCATGGTGGGTGGGAGGCCTTTGCTCCCTAAGTCTCTCTAGAGATGTGAGGGAAATGGGCTTGGCATTTCCTGATCTTATATTAATGGCCAAATAAAAATAGAAATAATTGCCTGCTGATAGGGATTGTGTTAATACTCTCAGGAGAGACACAATGAAAGGAAAGGCTGCGAAAACGGAACCATCCTTTTATTGCTGCGGATACGATGAGGATAGACGCTAGATTAATTTATTACTGTGGAATAGCCTTTAGATATCACTTGTGCAGGCGCTATGTACATATGGAAAACAATTTGAAAGATAACAGGTAAGAGGGAGATTGCGAGCTACTGGCTTCCCCATCGCAACCCCAGGGGGAACAGGACCCGCAGAATTTCAGTCTCAAAGGCACCTTTTATTTTGAGGGGAAATGCAGAGCTACCAGAGCTTCCCTGAACACGGTGGTGCAGTTTTCACTCATGAGGCAATTAGCCATTCTCGTTGATAGCAACAGGCTGTATTTCAAGGATTGATTTTTCAAATGAGACTTGTCCAGGGAATGATCTTTCCTGCAAGGTGTGCAAATCCCAGCCCCAGCTCCAGGATAAAAAGCAAATTTCCAAACCACGTTCTAGCTTACCTGTTTTTGTAGTCTAAGGGGCAGAAACATTTACTTACAGAGATAACAGTGAAGACCGTGTTCACCACTCCAACGCCAATGGTTGCGTAAACTGGTTGGTCAACTCCAGCTCTCTCGAAAATGTTTGTAGAGTAGTAAAAGATCTATCAAAATACATTAGGATGAAGGATTAGGTAACAGGGCTGGTGGAACTTTTTGTTCTCTTGAGGGAAGCCTTGCACTTGCTTGGCTGAGATGTGAAATAATTTAATTATGATTACTTTTCCAACTTTTTAATGGCTTGTTGTAATAATTAAAGCTGAAACTTTCAAAGGAGCCTGAGGGAGTGAAAAATCCTATTGAAATTCCCCTCCAGAGCTATTGCATTTGCACATTTTAAACTGTTTTTTTTTTTTAATATGTAGTCCCGTGTTTAATCTTGAAAGCCAGATCACGAGCACCGAGCGCTGGAGACGAATACCTGAACATGACTGAGTTTTAAATGAATTTTAAGATAGTGCTACGTTGGAATGACTCAATTTTTTTCCTTCTCTCAACGAATAAGGCAATTCTGATCTGGTGGAAGTTCAGGGCAGGAGGTAAACGGGTGGCTGACCCCACAGGTGGTGGATGGGTCTGGGCACAGCATCGAGCTGGGTTAGCCGGGCTCCGTGGGGTGCTCATCCCCAGCTCAGCTCCGTGAGGCTGAGCATCCCCGCGGGCTGCTCCACGTTGTGATGCAGAAATGCTCTCAGAATTTTGAAAGCTGGTGGGAGAGAGGCCTCAGCCTTTGTAAAATTGCCACCAGGCTTCCAAAAATTTGTTGAAATGTTGAAATGCCAATGTTGAAAGGGAGGCTCGGTGCTTCTGGATATAAAATGGTAATTTCTGGTATCCCAGGAGATGTTGCAAAAACTGTTTAGCTAAAAATTGCTAAAAGATGGTGATTGTGTGGTTCCTGGGGTGAGCAGGTAGTCATTAAAGAGAGCAAACTGCTGACGAACTCAGGTTTGAGGAGAGTCATGGGAGAGCTCAGTGTGAACTCTGATGGTTGATGGTTGGACTCGATGATCTGAGAGGTCCCTTCCAACCCAGGCAATTCTATGATGATTCTATGACTCGCTGTGCCAGCTGGTTTCAGACTGAACTCCCTCGCACCCTTCTCCCCTCCTGCCCTCCTGCAGCCCAGCTCAGCGATGAGGTCCACCTTCAGCACCGATGGTGGTGGCCGAGGAGCCTACTGCAGTCACGGGAAAGACTTCTCTTCACCCCTACATGGCTTGGATGGAGCCAGCATTGCCTTTTCATGCTCAACGTGGATTTCATGGAATCACAGAATCACAAAATCGTAGGGTTGGAAGGGACCTCTGGAGATCATCCAGTCCAACCCCCTGCCAGAGCAGGGCCACCTTAGAGCAGGGGGCACAGGAACGTGTCCAGGCGGGGTTTGAATATCTCCATAGATGGAGACTCCACCACCTCCCTGGGCAGCCTGTGCCAGGGCTCTGCCACACTCAAGGTAAAGAAGTTCCTCCTCATGTTTAGTTGGAACTTCCTGTGCTCAAGTTTGTGCCCGTTACCTCTTGTCCTGTCCCTGGGCACCACTGAAAAGAGCCTGGCCCCATCCTCCTGACACCCACCCTTCAAGTATTTATAAGCGTATTTCTTTAAACGCAATTTCTTTAAGTGCAAACATTTTGGGAGACTCACTGCATTGATTCCTGAGAACTGCTGGGATATCTGCACCATCAGCGCCACGATGACAGCCTGCCTGTACTTCGAAGAGGTGAAAAGCTGCCTTATGGAGACTTTCTTTTCACTAGCAGCTTCTTGCTTTTCCTTTTCCATCTCAGCAATCTCTTTCATCGGGTCACAGTTTCCTCTGAGCCTTTTCAAACCTTAAGAAAAAGAAAAGATTGATGTTTTTTTTTCAATGGTAGATAAGGAGTAGAGTAAGGACAAGAATCTTTCTAGCCAAAACACATGGACAGCAACATCTTCCTCGGAGGACTCCTGTGGCACATCAAGCCCCAAAAATGTGTCTGTGTGGCAAGGGGCAACTGCACAATAGTTCTCTGAAGGTGCTGAGACACCACGCTCAAGCCTCATCCTTCTGAGTTTAATACTATGTATAGTATAAAGGCAACTCCAGACCAGCCCAGAATGTGTGTCTTACTTTTTTTAGCTTCCTCCACCTTCCCCAGTTTGATGTAAAGGTATCGGGGGCTCTCGGGGCACAGTAAGAGCAGGAAGAACTGCAGGAGGGCAGCCACACCGGAGAGGCCAAGGAGCAGGGGCCACATCTCATCGTTGCCCAGGAGAAAGTCTAGTCCAAGGACCTGGAATAATTGAGGCATGCGTGAAAGGCTTATTTTGTGCCCTAGAAAGAGAAAACAATTGACCACCATGGCATTTCTAAGTGACACCTGGAAGAAAACTAGAAGCAAATACCAATTCTCAGTCCTCACAAATTTGATTTCTTTAGTTACGATGCACATTTACAAAGAGGGAATGAACCGATGGCGTAAAATGTTCTGAGTGAGACTTTGGGAGAACTCTCTGCAAGCCTGTTCCCCACCCTGGGGTGACTCTGTCCTCATTGGGATGTGCCGCTGGCAGGAGACCTGTGCCTGGCCAGAAGCACTCAGCAAATAGAGGCACGCTGATGAAATGTTTTCTCCTCAGACCTTGCTATCCATTTTTAGGGTACGGGTTTTTGTGGGCGTATGTGTCCTAAGCACCTCCACAAAGGTGCAGAGCTCGGATGGATGTCCACATGGAGTGAGACACCGCAGCTGCCTGGCCACTAACCGTCACAGCCTGGACACCAGGGCTGCAGCTCAGCAAACAGCCTAACTGGAGCCCTGCTTCAGCGTGTCATTATGGCGTGGAAAAAGGTGCTCCAGAGGGATTGTGAGTACTTGCAACCTTTTTCCTTCTGCAATTTGCAACGTGTTTTTGTATTCCCACAGCCAGTGGAGCTGGCAGGACCTACCTTGCAAGGGTTTTTTTCCCCATGGTCTGTCCATAGTCTTTGGTTAAGTCAGATTAGAGGAACTTTGTGGTTAAGTTTTTCTGGGTGTGTTTGTTCTCGGTACAGTTGTGTGCCAGCCTGTCACGTAGCTGGGACTCCTGCCATGGTGGGCAATGCTGATGGAGATGTTGGACTCCCAGCTTCCTGACGCAGCCATTTTTGAGTACTTGAATTTCAGGGATCTCATGCTGAGGACCCAGCCTGACTTGGATGAGGTGGGTACAAAAACTTTTCAGTGGAGGGGGGAAATTGTTTGCAGAAGTTCTTTTTATTTCATGAGAGTTCATCTTTGCTAAGGACACCTCTGACTCAAGGTAGCAGTTTAACCCCCTTAGAGCGGAATGCTTCAATTTTGGGGTGGAATGGTGAGTAATACATCAGCATGTCCCTGGGGTATCTCGAGTCTCTAAAATGCCCTCTCTGGACTCATGTGCTTTCCTTCTTACCTGGCTGATGAGGATTCCCGTGACGATAGCGAGCTGGTGCAATGTCCCCAGCGCTCCTCGAAGGGCCGTGGGAGAGACCTCGCTGACGTACATGGGCACTAGTCCGGAGGAGAGCCCTGCAGCAGGCACACACGGGTGTCACCTCTTCTAGACCACAGCTCAGCAACCAGCAAAAACCAATTCCCAAATGGGAAAGGAAGATGGAGCCTGTGTGCTGCATCCCACATCCCACCAAATCCCTCGTGCCTGGCTGGGAACCACCTGCACCCTGCAAAGGTGCCGGGATATCCCCAGATTCCCGAGCCGGGAAGCCTTTACACTTGAACACACACAGGAGCATGGAGCAGAGGTCATCCCCTAGGAGAAGTTATCCCAGAGCAAAGAGCTTTCTTAAAACTTGCCTTGAACCTTCAGAGTGGGGTGTTGTATTTGCATGCCAGAAACAGCGATAATGAGCTGTTATTTCTAAACTAATTCTTATGTGATTGCATATTATTTGCCTACTATCTTATCCTTGCTATGTACAGTGCTCCTGCACTCTGTGCTAGGTAGTTCTGTTGTCTAGGGGACCTATTAAACAGCGTGGCTAATGACATGCTGTTACAACCGCCACCACAAAGACCGAGCCTTGAGATATAAAAGAGGGAGTTGTTCCTTTCTAGGATACATAAAGTTATACCATTTCATGATAGAACCAACCCAAATACTTCTGGAAAAGGTCCTGGATTGAGAAGGACAGACATAGGGAGAAGAGGGAAACTCACGCCTCTGAAACCTCTTCTGAACTAAACCCAAAAGATTTACAAACTGAAGAAACTCTGACTGCAGCCCTGAAGCAAGGCAGCACCCAGCAGCCAGCTAAGGGACAGATGGCCCTGCCTGGACTTACCGCAGTACAGCCCCGTGACGGCTCTCCCGGCGATGATGAGGATGTGAGATGGCCCGAATTTCGCCAGCCCCATGAGGAGGTTCCCGGCGATGGAGAGGACGTTCACCACCAGCATGGCTTTCACCCTGCAAGGCAGCAGCAGCACAGCTCGTTCTGGCTCCTCTCTCAGCCAGAGCAGCTGTCGCGACATACGATCGGAGCTATTAAGTGACTTCATCAGCACTACACGGGAAAAAGTAATGGTTGTAGGCACTGGAAAAACATCAGACAGGGATGCAATCAGAGCAACTAAAAGTACATTATACAGCCCATGCAAATGCCATTCAGATGCCCTCTTCTCCCCTTTGCCATGGAAAGAAAGAGGGGGAATTCGGGAGTTAGTCAGAGCTGCTCATCAGCTGCTTGTCTGAAGTGGGAAAAGTTGCAATAAAATGTCTGATTTATAATTGATGATTTTAATAAGCCAGACCTCTGTGATGGCTGGAACAGTATTTTGGAGGTTTGAGTTAGTTGGTTTTTTTTTTTCATTAAATTGTGGGAAATAACACAAATTGTATTTCTGCAGGGAAGAAATGGTTCCAGGGCAAAACTCAAGCAGAAAGGCTTGGGCTTTGGCACGCGAGTCAGAGCGCACAAGGTCCTCTCACCTCCCCAGCCGGTCGCCGATCCACCCCACGGTGAAGGAGGAGACCATGCCGCCGATGGCGAACACCGAGACGGAGAGGGACCAGTACATGGTGAGGATGAGATGCGGGGAGGTGCCGAGGTCCTCGCCCGCATCCGCCGGGGGTGCCAGCGTGCCCTCGGTGCCACCCCAGGGCTCCGTGGCAGGGGCGGTGCCGGTGCCATCCCCCCCAGAGGTGTTGGTGGCATGTCTGTCCAGGGGGGCGATGCCCAGCACGCGCCCGTAGTGGGCTTCTATCACCTGCGACGGGCAAAGAGGAAAACTGCCATCAGCTCAAATCCATAACCACCCCAAACCCTGTTTTTTGGGGCTTTTTTTTCTGCCNGGAAGAAGCCCAACACCGCGGTGAAGACGGAGAGGACCAGCGTTCCCGTGAGGTGCTGGGGGAGAAAGCAGAGAACAGCCTCACCCCACTGTCACAGCCCTGCCCAAACCCGGGGGGCTGCCCCCCATCCCCATCCCAAGGGACCCCATCCCCATCCCAAGGGACTCCGCTGCCCGGGACGGTGGCCCCCAGGGATGCTGCTGCAGCAGCGCAGGCGCTTTGGCTGGCTCCGAAGAAGGCGAAGCCCCTGGGGATGGGCAGGATGAGGCCCCCAGGACAGAGCGATGGGGCCCCACAAAGGGCAGTCTGTGCCAGGCAGCACCACCCCGTGCAGAACAGCTGGGAAAAAATGACCACAGCGGTGTTTTTCAGCAGTGCTGGTTCAAGTGTTATTTCCTTCCATCACAGTTAAAGTTATCTGATGAGCTGGCGGAGCTCTTAAAAACAAAAAATAATCCCTTGACCCCTTTGCCCCTGCAAAAGGGCAGACATCAAAGAGCAATTAATTAGGGCAGGGGATTTTTTTGTNAATCCATAACCACCCCAAACCCTGTTTTTTGGGGCTTTTTTTTCTGCCTCAGGAAGAGCTTTTCACCACAGGCTCTGCAGGGCTGGAATCTCGGGGTCCCCCACAGCTCCCCAACAGCGGGACCCCCAGCGGGGAGGGACCGTGAGGGCAGGCGTGGAGCATCCCCCCCCTCGCCCGACGCCTCCTCCTGGGGTCGGGGTGCACACGGTGCCCGGATTCGGCACCCGCAGAGAGGTGCCGTCCCTCGGTCCGGGCACAGGGACGGCGTGTCAGTGGGGACAGCAGCACGACGTGCAGAGCCCCGCTCCTTTCGCTGCGGGGGGTGTCAGCAGGGGGGGGTCTTAAATGTTTTCTCACCACACTGCCTTATCGCGGGGGCTTTGTACTGCGGGAGATAACGGCTGGGGAAGGTCCCTTCTGCGAGGGACAAACCAGCCCTTGCTGCCCTGAAGCCCTCACCCTTTGTCTGTGCCTGGCTTGGGAGGGAGGCGGGGGCGGGGGGGGGCTCGTCTTACCTTCTGGGGAGCATTAATGACACCCAGGCTGTAGCCGTACTGGAAGAAGCCCAACACCGCGGTGAAGACGGAGAGGACCAGCGTTCCCGTGAGGTGCTGGGGGAGAAAGCAGAGAACAGCCTCACCCCACTGTCACAGCCCTGCCCAAACCCGGGGGGCTGCCCCCCATCCCCATCCCAAGGGACCCCATCCCCATCCCAAGGGACTCCGCTGCCCGGGACGGTGGCCCCCAGGGATGCTGCTGCAGCAGCGCAGGCGCTTTGGCTGGCTCCGAAGAAGGCGAAGCCCCTGGGGATGGGCAGGATGAGGCCCCCAGGACAGAGCGATGGTGCCCCACAAAGGGCAGTCTGTGCCAGGCAGCACCACCCCGTGCAGAACAGCTGGGAAAAAATGACCACAGCGGTGTTTTTCAGCAGTGCTGGTTCAAGTGTTATTTCCTTCCATCATAGTTAAAGTTATCTGATGAGCTGGCGGAGCTCTTAAAAACAAAAAATAATCCCTTGACCCCTTTGCCCCTGCAAAAGGGCAGACATCAAAGAGCAATTAATTAGGGGAGGGGATTTTTTTGTGTTGGTTTTGGTCTTGGCAAGCAATAAATACCATTGCTTGGTGCTGGGCTCCCGCAGAAATTCTAGTGCAAAACGACCACCGAGCCACAGTTACCTTCTCCTCTTGCATTTTGCTTTTCTTGTCCATCTGGCAGCTCCTCCGTCGTCCTCCCGGGAGCGGTCACTGTCCTGGGCTGTGGAGCCAGGTGGGAGCTTGGGGCAGGGAGGGACAGGAGGGACAGCAGGGCTGGGATGGAGGCAAGAGGGATTGGGAAAACTGGCTGCTGGTGCGCCGAGGGATGGGACTATATCAACTCTGGAGTTAATGAGAAACTCAAGCCTTCCCCGCGTTATTTGGACACCGCTCGGGTCAGAGCGGCCGCTACCAATCCCCGCGTTTGGGGGAAAAAACGAAACAACGGGAGACCAGCAAAGGCATGGAGCGGACCTGGGAAATCCAAATGATCCAGCGGAAAGGCTGATTTGGGGCTTCCCTCCGTTGAACAGTCCGCGATGCGACATTCCAGGGACCTGGGAACATGCTACAGCCTATTTCGAGGTGTTCAACACCTTTCTTGTCTTCTGTGCTGGGTTTATGTGCTCCATCACGAACCCCTTGCTGAACTGCAAGAAGAAACCTTCCCAGCATATGTAGCAAAAAAGCTAGAAAACGTCTGTCTGGTTTATTTAGATGGCATTTGGCACCCGCTTTGAAATAGATTTTTGCGTGTATATAACATACACAGCCAAACATATATAAATAAAGATGTGTAAAGGTCTCCCTCTCTCTCTATGTACATACGTACCTGCGTAGCTGTAATGCTAGTACACCCCTGTGCGCATACATCCAGAGCATTCAGAGGAGACAGCTGCATGCGTTTATGGAGATAACAACATGGCAAAATTACCCAGAATATTACAATAACGTAACATTTTCATTAAAAAGCCTACAAAATGCGTGAACGCTGAGCCTTCCGTCCCCGCCAGCTGATCGCTGCGCTGTCAGCTCTTGCCGATGCTGGCGAATACCGCAGCCCTTTGGCTGGGCTCGCAGGGTAGTCCTGAACTTTGCACATCTGCCCAAGCTGGTCCCGCTCGGGCTTCTCCCTCCTTGACATCCTCAGCCAGAGGAGCTGCGGGGCCAGGGCGGGTGGTGGCATCCGTAGCAGAGACGTCAAAGTCTAAATCAGCCCAGGGAAGGTGATTAATGCTCATTAACCCTCCGATAAACTCCTGATGGGTCCGGCAGCGAAGTTACGGCGACTCATTGGATGGTGCTCTCGGTCAGCCAGGCTTCACGTGGGCACAAAATGTACTTTCTACAGAGGAAGAGGAAAAAGAAAAAAAAAAAGATGAGCAAGACCACTAATCTTTGCACTGGTCTCTTCCAGCAAAGTAAAACTTTAACTGGAGGAGAAAAGTTCATCGCTTTAATGCAGGCATTGATGCCAGCCACAGCACCTGCATTCCTCGTGGGCTGGCGTAGCTGCAAGGGGGAGGGCCCCGAGGCTGAGTTTTTTGAAGTTTTTCCCCAATATTTGTCCTTCCAGCTGAGATCTTTGCCCATCGCGTTTGTTTGCTCGCGCTGTGTGGATACCAGGCATTTACAAGCACCGGTTCTTTGCACTGTGGTTAAATGCCTCCGCCCGGGGGGCTGCCAGGGTTAGGCAATTAACTACCTCCTCAAGTTTGACGTGGGGAAACAAAAAAGAGAGACCCCCCTGACCCAACACCCCAAACTGAAACCCTCGGGCACTGTGAAACTCCTGACTGGGACTGATGTCCCACTCCGGGATCCCCATCCCATCACAGGTGCCTGGCTGAGGGAGGATGCTGTTTTTCCCCCCTGCTCTTCCCAGCCCACTGGAGATGGTTTGAGGGGATAAAGGCCAGCTCCTTACTGAAAGGAGAGAGCAGGGTGGCCTTGCCCTGGCCTGTCGTGCTCTCCCCACAGCGCAGAGCCCTCCCTTGGTCCGGCTTCCCAGGGATGGCTGCGGAGCAGCTGGGGCAGCGCTGGGGAGGCAGGGTGAGCATCCATCACCTCCCCAGGAGCAGCCTGGTGACTTCCACAGAAACTTTGGATTCTGAAGGCTGGAAGCCCCATGGCCACCAGCCTCCCTTGGCCAGGTCTGCTGGCAAAAGGCATGAAGTTGTCCCAGGACAATCCCATCCCCTCCCGGCCCCTCTTACCCTCCCTGTGGGGCTGGGTGCTGCCAGCGGGCACCGGGGGCTGCCTTGCCTCTTGTGTAGAGCGCCGGGTGATGCCAGCTGGGCTGCGATACCCTCCTCTGCAGCCTTGTCCCCTGGCAGTTTAAGCACATATTTAGCTCTCAGTGACTCTAACAGAGTCAAGCCCTGTGTTTTTCTGAACGGGGGGCTGGAAGGGGACGTGCCGTCGGCAGAGGCCAGCTCAGGGCTGGTCCCGAGGCTCAGGGTTGGGAAGGATCGGTGCGTAAATCTGCCTCCTGCTGCAGTCACTTCCCAGAGGGGCTCTCAGAGCATCACACCTTGACTGTCCGCTTGGAAACCTGAAGCACAACGCTCCTACACGCCCGAACACCGTGCCTGTCTCCACCAGGATCAATGATCAGCCTGCCTAATCTCTCTCACATGTTTGTCAGCCGGTTGTGGGACGGCAGGGCGCAGATACCAACGCAGCAGGGCTCAGGAACACCGCCAGCCCGTCCCATGGCCAGCGAGCCTCGCCAGGCAGCAGTTGAGTGATTTGAGCAGGGACACAGAGATCAAAAGGGCAAAGGGGAGATGGCAGCTGGCCCACGGGCATCTTCCCTGCAGGGCCAGCCCCGCCATCCTCATCCTCACCTGGGAGCTTGCCAACCTGGAGCCTGCTTGTGCTTTCTTTTGGCCAGTTCCGATGACCTGTGAATACGCTGAGGGTAACGAGAGCACGTGTGCTCAACGCGGCTTGTACGCACAGGGCTTTCCTTGCCAGGGCAAACAGAGCAGCTCAGAGAGACTCATCCCACGGGAACGCCGTGCGATGCAGAGGTGGAACACGCAGATGACGAAGGTGGGTCTCCAGGCGTGTGACTGAGCACTGCCGCGGGGGCAGGTGACCCCAGCGAGGGCATGGCTGCGGGTCCCAGGTAGAGCGCAGCAGTAATGCCAGTGTCACTGCTTTCAGGGCAGCAGCACACGCCGCACCCTCTCCGGGCTTTGGCCAGTGCCGTAGGGTTGTGTGGCTTTTCTCCAGGGCTCCTGGCAAGGAGTTCTTCCATCTTCATGTTGCCCAAGTGTGCAAAATACATAAATGCCAGGAATCCGAAACAGCATCCAAGCCCTTAACCCCGGCTGACTTCACCTTGTAGCATGAATCTTAACGTTTCATGATGGGCATCATTTATGTCATTTGCAAACATCAGCGCTCGCATTATTTCTAATAAGTTACTGATTAATAAAGTGTAAGAATAATGCTGCAGTCACACAGAATTGCCATGTTTGTTGCCTACTATACGTAGTGTTACTATAATTGGTGTTGTTCCTAAATCTAATGCTATGTGATAAAAGCAATGGGTTAAAGTTTATGCTTGGGCTTTTGCTTTTTTTTTTTGCTTTTGAACAACTGAGCATGCTGTCACATCAGTGGAAGTAATTCAAAGACTCCATAAGGAGAGTGAGGCTTTCTCTGTGGCCAGGGTAATTGGGTAATTTGCAGGCCCGTTTTACTGCCTTTGGGTCACATCCAGAGATGGCTTTGATGTTAAAAAAAAAAAAAAAAAGAAAACAAACCGAAACAAAAACAAAAAGGAAAAGAAAGGAAGATCCAGACCATAAGGTTGTGGCTTTCCAGGTAAGAGCAGGCTGATGAGGCACGCCAGAGGCTGGCACAAAAAGAACACGATATATGTTCATTTTTTGTCTCTGTACGTACAGCAGCCGGGGCAGGCAGCAGTGCTGGGGCTACCAGGGGACAGGGGCTTCGGGCCAACCAAAAACATTCGAGAAGGAGAATTTGGTGCATTTACAACGCAGTTGTAAAGATTCCAGGTCGACACAAGCAATTGCAGCACAACTTCAACCATTTCCATCAACCAGCCCAGCTCCGCGGCCAGGGTCACCTCAAGCACCCCCCTTTCTGTCCCAAAATACATAATACAATCAACCCTGAAATAATCTCCCAACAAGAAAAACAGCATTTGATAATCACGGTGTGAAACAGGTTTGAAAACACATTCAATTCCCAAGAGTAGCTGCTACAGCCTTACCTTGGAGCATCCTTTACCTCGGGAATGGTACCCGGCGTCTCCCTGGTGTCCGCAGTGTGCTGGGGGGTGACCCCCCAGCCTCCCACCGCCTCTGGGGCTTTTCTGTCATTTACCAGCAAGGGTACGACTTGTCCTCAGAGTTCATGCAATATTTCACAGCAACTCTGTAAATAATTCAATCTGCAGCAGGCCCAAGTGACTCCTGCACGCACAGACGTTATTTCTCTTTTTCCTCCTGCAGCACCGCTGAACAAGTAAGTTTCCTTTCCTGGGTAAAAACCTCCCAGAAACAGGGTTTTAAAAGGAGCCCAGGTTTTATTTCTTTGAACGCTAAAATTAAGTAGTTTCTGACAGCAGCGATCAACCATGAGCCTATTTTACTTACAACAAAAGTCAAGCAAGTCAAAGCTAGGAGTATTGGGAGGGGGATTATTCTTTAGAATAACCATGGGTTGATTTTGTAGAAGAGCAGAAGTTTTCAGGTGGTGATGGTCCGTTGAGACATCCCTCGGCTGCTGCCCGGCAGCGAGCAGGGGACAGTCCCTGTCCCCCGCACTCATCCTGCCCAAACCCACCGCTTCCCTGAGCCCCTCCAGGCAAAGGGCATCGCAACTTGGAGCCCTAAAAAGCCAGTTTACGGCTAACTGTTAACACCCCAGCTTCTATTTACAAAAATGTAAAAGGCATGGCTCAATGTTGAAGTTTTGTGGTTTATTGTGTTGGCACCAGAAAGGCGTCTGCTCTATGGTATGTCCATGTACACGCTCTGTAGACAACACTGCGTTAATATTGGCTGCTTATGCTTTTTGTTTCAAGTGACTCTACGGTTTTAAGGAACACATTCACGAACTACCTTATGTTTAAACATGAAAAGGGCCCGGGGGGTGAAGGGGACACCTGCAAAGCAGCTCTTGGCCATGCTCCTCTGGAGGTTGCGCCCTGCCAAGCATCCCTCCGCAGGTACCGAAGCGATGCCCTGCCCGCAGGATGCTTTGTCCCATCCCGACCCATCCCCACCCTCCCCGCATCATCTCCTTACCCTCGATAAAGATTCAAGTTTGACCAAGTCCTGTTGATTTAATCATTTTTTAATAAAGCCATCGTTACTGAGTACACCAAGATTGCCAGTTAAGCTCTCTATATGTCGCTGGAGGTAACAGCGCTGTGATCGACAGCGGAACGGAAAAAAAAAAATAAAAAAAATAAACCAAACCAAAAAACAAACCCCAACCGAAACGAGGTAGGTTAAAACCAGCAACACAGACCTTGTTATGCGACACCCCAACACCACAGGCGGCCATGCTTGCAGCTACTGAGAAAGAAAACCCCAGATACGCACCGAAAATGGAAATCAACTGAGCAGAGTTTATAAGGACACGATTCAACCTGAACTAAACACACACACACGGTTCGGCACAGATGTTGTCTTCCACTGTATGTTGGGTAATTCCTAGGGAGCAGAGGGGGTGGAAAAACGAGTAGAGATTCAGACCCTTGGCCGAAGAAACCACACATATATATATTTTTTTGTTTAAGCTCTTTACAAGCCCAATCCAGCAATGCCGGGGACGGGCAGCTCATTCCGTCATCGTCATCCCCATCCCCACGCCGGCTGCCTCCGGGTGGGGGGATGAGCACCCGCAGCTCACGCCGGCTTCAGCATGGGGGTCCGGCGCCCACGGCATCCCGGGAGCCGTCTGCGGCCACAAATCCCGCCTCGGGGGCTCCTCCAACCGCTCTGCCATCCTCTCCTCCTCCGATCCCCCGTCCCAGCGCCTGCGGCCAAGCCCTGGGGCAGGCGGGCACCTCTGGAGAGCAACAACAAACGGCACCTCTGTCCCTATTCAAGACACACCATTATGTGAAGATCCATATAGAAATATGGATTGACAGACTTGACAAAAATGGTAGCTGATTTTTATTAGTCTAAGGCTAGTAGTTTAGCCATTTAAAATCCATTTCCCAAAAGAGGGGAAAAAAACCTATTACGTTTTCTCTTCTTTAAAAATCCGTTAAGCCGTTGCTGCCAAAAGCAACATGTAAATGTTGGTGAAGGCAAAAGATTTCTAAAATTACCCAGCTATACGGTTATGGCCTTCATCACAAAGATAAAAGGTACATTTATTGTGCTGTCTCTCACCAGATTTAATTGGTAACTTTACAACATACTATATATTTGATGCTAGCAGGCAGACAGAATTAAAAACAGACTTTTTGACACTGTTTCTCTCCCCGTTCTTACAAAGTAGGGGACAAAGAGAAAGGAAAATAAAATTAAAATTAAAATAAAATAAAGGAAAACTCATAACCCACTATAACACAGCGTTATCAGGAGACCTCGGGGGGGTCCAAGCGCTAAAGTCCATCCCTGCCCGCAGCCCCCGTCCCAGGGCTGGCGGTGCCGGGGGAGCGTGGGGAGCGGTGTTCCTCGGGGCCCTCCGCTTCTGCCTCTACAGTGTTAGTCCACGTGTTTTAATTGTCCTTTAAATTAGAAATAATGCCATGGCGGTGAGTGCCAAGTGCTCCTCTGTTACCAGTTCATCATGGAGTTTCTGTTGAGGGTCATGAAAAACACTTGGCTGCTTCCTCCGGATCTCACCGATGCAAAAAATACCTGTTTGGAAGCAAAAAAACCCCTTATTAATAACTTTTATTATTATAAAAAAAAGTCTGTTGTCTCGGTGAGTGAAGAAAGCAGGAGGTGCCCCACACACCCCATGGTTTCCTCTGCCTAAGCCTCCCTCTCCCTGCTGGTTTTCTCCGGATGACGGCAGGAATTTTCTGCAGACCCATTATTGCCCGTTTCTCAGTTTTCTGTGGAGCTCAGGGGCCGGAGCTAACACACGCAAGACTCTGATCAAATCAAACCACTTATTAGTAAACACGGTAATAAAACCTCCCTCGCTATCACTACCAAAGAGCAAGGTTTGGAACGCCTTAAAAATACCAAGTTTATCACATTTTACTGCCACGGCATCATTTATTATGCAATATTAATAAGACTGCTGTCAGTGGTTTGGATCTTGCTAAACGTTAACCATTTGGGTCGATATCTGTCTTGGTTTGAGATGTTTTTCTTCGGGAAAGTTAGTCCTGGTATTTCAGCTCTTCCTGAAGTAAAGCTCGGGAAAACTGTTTTCCTTCAATATGCTGAAAGCATAGAAATGTATCAGGATTCTATATGAAGAATACGATTTTTGGTGCTTCTGTCAAGATCCACCAGCACTTGACCCCAGTGGAAGTCTTAAAAAACAAGTTACAATTTGCAAATATTGAAGGGGACAGTCAGAAGCCTCTGTCCTTTTTAAAATAAAAAAATTATTCAATCTTCACGTGACTTTCATCGTTAACCATTTCTGCAGAAACACCTGTATTTAGTGTTACAAACCCACCAGCGACCAGTTGGTTCCAGTATTTTAGAAAGAACGAGGTGGGTTTTATCCCTAGTTTTCTTAGAAAAGGAAAGAAAATCAATAGAAGCAACCCAGAAGAACAACCCTTAAGAAGAAAAAAAACCAGTATAAAACCTGCAGAGTGAAGTACTCAAAAAGTTAGAAAAAAGCAAACTAGGTGTATGTGGGCAACTTAAGTTCAGCTTCTTGGGCAGCTTCCCATGATATACTCAACACAGGGTTAGGACACGTGCAGAGCTCCAGCCTAACTCCACGCAACAGGCACGGCAATGCTCGACTAATGAGCAGCTGCTCAATAAACTGATGGTGGCCTCAAACCTTATTTATTGCACGTCATTAAACCCTGCTCCAGGGACAGAGCAATTGGTTTCTTCACGTGTTTCGTGATCGTGCTTGTTACTCCCTGCTGCATGGTCCTGATTTATCTCGGTGAAACCTTGTGAGATGAAATGCCAATAGCAGAAAAGGACCTCGGCATTCAACCATGTCTTCCATGTAAACGTTCCTTTTCCTCCAGCATTTCTCCTCCCCTCATTCCCTGCACCCCTTGCTCCATCAGCAACACCGGCGGTGGTAGGGGTCACCTACGCGACAGCCACGTTCCCCACGCAACCCTGGTGCCCCACCAGAGCAGTATTTATTTATCAGCGCTGCCCAGCCCACAGAAGAAGATGGGGCTCCATGGAGAAAGTAGTTTACAACGCATCAAAAGAAACGCATCAAAATGCTTCTGCACCAGAGCTCAAATCGGGGGCACTTACACATCCTTACTGCTACCATTTCTCAACTTTTGCACAGTTTACTCGGCAGCCTCAATAGTTAACGCTCAGATGCAAGACTTGGGAGGAAGCCAAGCCAAGTCAAGGCAGATCTCAGCCAGAGGTCAAAGAGATCTTGTAGATCTTCCCAGCCCAGGCTGACGTCCGCATCCACTGGAGAGAATTAATTGGGAGTGGGTTTATGGGCACTGCTTATTAAACAGGATCTTCAGATTAATTATTAACCTCAAGATAAACCAGATTTAAAGTCTAAAAGTAGCTGGTTGTAGCTTAAAGCATGGAGAGACGCTTTGAAGTGGACTTACCTTATCATTCCTTTCACATAGAAACTTTAACCTTTGAGCTCGCTTGTGCATAAATACTCCGTCCAAATGTCCCGTCTCCACTGACCGGATTTCAATAGCTTTCTCTCCCCAGCCCATTATTTGATTGGAATGAATGTAGGCTGTCAAAAGGAAGCGTTTGGTAGGTGTTACAAGGTGTGTTGAGCTAAACATTACGAAACGGGCAGAAAAGCTCTCATCAGCTGTTATTCAAAGCCCATGGAGACCAATGGCAGAGCTCTGACTGCTGGAGGCACAGGCGGCCAGGCACGTGCCTGCAGGGATAATAGCCTTTACCGAGCACTTTTCATCCAGAAATTGCTGAGTAATTTAAACAGAAGTATCGTTTCCTCGTATTTCTGCGGGCGAGGAGCTGGGCTGTGCACAAGTGGTGGAGCTGAGCAACAGCAGAGCCAGAAGAGCAACCCAGGCGCTTCCAGCTCCGCACCCAGCCCCTCTTCCACTCATCACAGTATCCCACCAGTGCAACAGCTTATATTATCTTATACTTAAGATGAACCAGAGCTCAAATCTTCAAGAAGTCACTTGCTTTTATTGCACAGGACCAAACAGTAGAAATTTAGCAATTGCATCTCTTACATGGCTGAGAAAAATCGCCTTTGATAAACTCCCAAAAGCTCAGCATCCTCGACTCCTCATCTTACTTGTCATTTGTATCTTATGCAGGTGAAGAGGAAGGGTTGACCTACCCACGGAAGTAGGCATTTCTCCCCACTGGAGCACCACATCTTTAGTTATCCGTCCATAGGTGTTCACATAGACGCCTTCATCCTCATAGCACACAAGCATCTCCATCCCGTCTGTTTTAGGCAGGATGACAATGGCGTGAGGAGTAATATTGCCCTGAATCTGCAGTTAAAATAAACCCTAAAAGTCAGAATGACGTGGCATGGGGGAAGGAGTAGGGGGAAGGGAGCAGAGCTTTGGAAAAGCAAAACCAACCCAAGAACAACCCCCTCCCTTGATTTAACAAACAGGCACTGGCTTTCAGAGATAAGCTTGAAGGGGAATAAACTGTCATGTTTACCCTACCGTCAAAGCTGTCTGATACGCCAAGGATAAACAGGTTCAGCAATTATAGAGAGATCACAACATAACCGCCCCCAAGACTGACAGCTGACACTTCGCCGTAACACAAATCAGCGACTGCTGACTGATGAATCCATCTCCTATTCAAATTCAGGCAAATCAGCCCAGAATATTACAGGTAGCCCCAGGGAGGAAATACTCCCATTTTTTAGCAATCAGGCTCTAGCTCCAAGGGCAGCTACGGCGACTTTCCACCTGTGTCTGCCCTTCCATAGCTAAGACATCACAAAACCATCCCAAATTGCCCCAGTATTTCTCCTTATGCTTCTTGCCAGCTCTTGCAAAGGAGGTTCTGCTGCTCAGATGAGATTCAGCAGTTCCTGGATTTGATTAGTGACACCATTTCTCCTAGAACAGTTTCTCATGTTGCTTGGGCCAACAGCACGGAAGGGACTTAACTGAGCCAACAAGAAAATCCTCACCTACAGTATTTTTTGGTAGCACTGTCTCTCTTGAAATAGATGGACTTGAGAGAGGTGCTGTGGCGAGGCCCTGCTGTCAGGGGGTTTGGGAGTTCTGAGCAGCAGGCTCACTGAGATTTGGGCTACCCTAATGCCGAAACCTTCACCTGGGCAAACGGTGCTGCCTCAGCAGGAACAAGCATTGGCGAGCACATCTGGGACACCACGCAATGGGGCAGTGCTCTGGGCATCCAGCTCTTGGTGGGTCTGTGTTGTCCAACAACCAAGAACCTGCTTTCATGGTATCTTGCCCTGCAGAGAGCTCCATTTCTGCTCCACACAGTGCACAGACAGATTCTGCTTCCTGTGGAACACGGCAACCTTAAACCTGACTGCTCGGGCACAAGGACAGAAGTGAATAATGAAGCATGTGATAGCTCCGAGTCCTCTTCAAGCGAGTATCAATGAGGATGGCATCAGAGAATGTCATACCCATAGCAAAACATCACCTGAGTGGTCACCATTTCTCAGCCACCAAAAGCTGTCCAAACCTTGCTGGTGACCCAGCGTTAGTCATGCAGCCGCACTCCCCTGCGTACTCACGTGAGAGGGTATATAGATATCATAGGAGTTCCCAGAATCTACATCAATCACATGGAAACCAGTGTGTGATCCAAAGATGACCTTGAGTCTCTGACCCTCTTCTACAGTGAGATCCACGAGCAGCGGCTTGTGCTGGAGATCTGCAAAAGACTTTTATAATCCCTTCAGTGAGTATCATCGAAAACCAACAAATCCCCATAGCAGCAGCCTGATACGGTTTTGAAATCATATTTGAGACTGTTTCCTTCTAAAGATGTGGTTATTTATATTCCTGTCTCTCTCTTCTTGTGTCAAGATGCCTCCAAGGGCACTACCCGCTCGCTCCAGCCATCCCAACAGATAAGCGCTCACCCTTGCCAAGCACAGTTTTTTAGCCCCAGGAGCCCAAGGCCAGGTCGAGGATTTGGTCTCTAAAGGAAGGCGACAGCTCGATTTTACAGAGCAGGCATCCAGCCAGCACGCGGGACTTGCCTGATGTTGGGATGGTGATGGGAGCTGCTCTGGGTAACAAGCCCAAAGTCTGCAGAGAGCTGTGACCACCCACCTCCCCTCTCGGCAGGGATCACCGCGCCGGTTTGGGTGGCTGAAATGAGTCAGATTAGCAAAGACCTACTTATCCTTGTTCTATTTAACCTGCTGGATGCAGGTTGGGACCATCTCCCTGGCAGGGATTGATCCAGGACAGAGTATCCCTCTATGGCTTAGGTCTTCAGCAGGAGGGTGAAACACCCCCAGGGAGAGAAAAGCACTCCTGCCTCTCTGTGCAAGGACCACTTCGACTCCCGACAGGGAAAATCAGTGGGTGGTATTTCCTGATGTCCCAACAGATCCCTGCCTACAAGGCAAGGAAAGGATGCTCAGCCCCCCCAGGCCGGTGAAGCAGCACCAGGAGCACCAAGCAGCATCCTCCCCGGGGCCCGCCGAGGCTGGATCCCAGGCTGTTTTAATGCTGCTGAGCTCTCCATGTCACTGAGCCCATTTATTCTGGCTTTTGTTCAGAAAAAGCAAATGTGACCTAATACTGAATAAGCCCATTTGTGCTGGGAGGATGCAAAATGAGATTACTCAGCATGAATGTCTGCAGAAGGCAGTGCCCCTTGTGACTTGTCTCTGTACAGAGCTTAGGACGAAAAGTGCTTTAAAGTACTAAGTACAAAATACCCGCTGGCAGGTTACAGAGGAGAAAGGTCTCACTGAAGGAAACCGAGGTAGATGAAAAGGGAGAGAAAAGGACAGAAAGAATGGGTCGTTCTCCTGGACTTTCTGTCTTGAAACAGAATCTATGTTGCAGAAGGGGAGAGGACCTTGCAAAAAAATGAAAAATAATGCCAACTGTTGTGTGTACGTGAAAAATTACTCAGAGGTTAAAAAAAAAAAAAAAACAACAGAAAAACACCCCACTAAAAACCCCAACTCAATTTTACTCATGGACATTTGCTCAGCTTTCTGCAAACTTCCCAAGTAAAGCCTGCCAGCATAAGATGATATTAATACTTAATTGCTAGCCATAAGCGTACTGCATCCCATCTCTTCAGCCAGAATGCACCCCGTTCTCATGCCTGCCAGGCACTCTGAATCACACACAGAAATCTCGTGTATATACAACTACAGAGCGCATTTTGGTTAAAAGACAAACATACCTTAAATGCCATAAACTTGTGATATGGTTTAGGAGCCCAAGCGTAGATCTCTACAGCATTCTTTAAGGCAATCACCAAGAACTTGATTCTTTCGTATTTCACTAAAATGAAAATAAGTATGTCTTAAATGAGTGTCTTAAAAAACATTCATTTTCTTTCCAGTAAGACTGAACAACTCATCTCCAGGAACAGCTTCTCATTTGGTAAAGTGTCCACCTAACACATACAGATGAACACCAAAGATATTTGTGGCTATGGTCTACCCGTAATTTAAGAAAAATTGTCAGGTCAGATCTAAACCTAGAGAACAAAAAGGCATCTCTTCAGACACTATTTTCCAGAGAGGCCACCCACCGACTTTGTAGTGGATGCATCCCTCCAGGTCCCCGACCGTGATCCAGCCCTGCTTCTTCTCCACTTCAGGGTCGTTGTGTAAAATCCTGTTTCTCAGCCAGGAGAGATAGTACACGCGCAGCTTGTTCTTCTTTCCTGTTGGCAAAGGAAACCTCTCGGTCAGAGCAGCACATGTGGGCACAGGCAATCTTGAGATTTCAGTGCCTATTTTCACTCAGAAGTTGATTAAATTAAAGTTTGTTTCACGATGAAGTTGAAAACAGGAATTTAGTTGCTGTGTTTTGTTTTTATTTTACTTGGGGAAAAAAGGTATGGAAAGCACAGCTTTCCAGACTGCAGCTGGATGCCTGAAGAGCTTGGATCTTCCTTCCTGCAGGCTGGAAATGTTCCTTTTCCTACAGATCAGCATTCATGGAGAGACGGCTGGGCACAGGGGGGTTGTGACCCCAGCTCTCTTACAGCTCAGGGCTTACCCAACCACATAACTACCTGTTTCTTTTCCTCTCTTCTCCTTCATCCAACATTAATTCCACCCTGGAGCTGAGACATGAGCTCCTTGGTCTGCGGCTGGCCCCGCTGTTTGCTGATAATCCTGGTGCTGGGCTCTGCAGTGCTGAGGGGTTGCCAAATCCATGCAACGCCTCTTGGATCTGGCTACAAACCTCTCTGCAAAGCCCCTGCTACAGGGACAGGACACAGCTTGCACCGAGGCTGGTGGGAGAGGACCCAAACCTTAAACCAGGGGCTGTGTCTGCTGGTGGGTTTCCACAAGTCCCAAGGGCTTGTCCTCGGTGCTGTCTCAGGGGCTGGTGCTCCCTGGGGAGCAATACCCCCCCCATTTGGATGGACGATAGGAAGTTTTCAAGGACAGACAAAGTTTTCTAGGCCAGGTTGGATGGGGCTTTGAGTGGGAGGTGTCCCTGGCCAGGGCAGGGGGTTGGAAGGAGATGATCTTTAAGGTCCCTTCCAACCTAAACCATTCTATGATTCTATATCAAGCAATTTTCCTAAGGAGCATTTCTCCCGCTGTGCCCATGAGCTTTGCGGGGCAGCCATCAGCAGGAGAAGGCTCTGCCCCGGCTCCACCACCTGTGTGCTTCACGGGGCCGCTCCGCAGGGAGGGTGCTGGGTGCTCTCCTGGGAGCTTGGACTACAGAGTTTTTGACTCTTTTTTCCCAGAAATAACCCATGAGCCTGATTTGACAGCTCCAGAGCTCCTAGCTGAACACAGGGACAGTGCGTTGTGATGCTCGGGACACCCTGAGCATAGACATGGTCTGAGCTGGAGCCCTGAAGCCGTGGTTCATGGCTCCCTTGGCTAGAGTCAAACAGACCCAAAAGCAGAGCTTGTGACCCCCTCCAGCTGTGACTACCTGCCTTGCTGGGGTATCTGCCCTTATCCTGCACCTTGCCTTCCCTGCTGAAGGAGGATGGAGCGTTGCAGATGAAGCAGAGCCAGCAGGCGATGGGAGCAAATTGATCTGAGAGGCATTCTTGCAGATCTAACATCTTTGATTCTGGAATGAACCACCTCCAGCTCCCCTGGGAGCTTCCCTCTGTGACCGGCAGACAGGTTTTGTCTAAGCTGGAACCGCTTGGGGTATATGCTGAGAAGGTGAATGATGGGGTGAGAGCACGAGAGTCGTACCTGATATTGTCACGAGGACGTTAAGGCCCTCAAGTACATCCATCTGTTGAAATCGCCGTCTGTTGATGAGGTTGTAGACCTTCCCTTGTCCGCTTCGATCCAGCAGCATCAGGCCATTTTCTGTGCCCACCAGCAGATTCACACCTGAAGAGGAGAGGGCAATGGGCACCGGGAGCCATGGATGCTCCCAAAGACAACACCTCAAGCTCCTCTCTGCTACCACTGAGTGACCGATCCCAGCTAAGGCCATGATCTTCCCATGAACATAAAGAGCCACTCTTACAGCGCAGGGACTCAGGGACATTAGCCTTCCCTGGGATGGAGAAGGGGACAACCCGAGAAGGGGCTCGGTTCTCCAATGACACGTTCACGTTTTGTCACCAGCCATGTGCTCTGGAGAGCTTTGCCCAGGGGAGGGTGTGATAAGGGCTTACCCCATAAAGCAGCACAGAGAATCTCGGAGTTGAAGCGCTTCTTGTATTTCCGGATCTCCGGGGTATCGCTGTGGGGACGGATGTTGGTGGGGTTGACGTTCACCACTGAGATCTTCCGGGCTTCGTTCAGCTTGGCCTGCTCCTGTCTGAGCAGCTCGCTGGTGAACAGGGCTTTAAGGAAACACAACAAAACAGCAAGGTGTGATGGATTAATTGTATATACCTCTACTGTCAGGCTCTTTTTGAAATAGGAAGACAATATTCGGTGTATTTTCTGATGTCATTACTGTGTTACAAGCTATTAGTTTGAAGAAGAATCATCAGGATTTTCTCATGGGTTGGAACAACCACCAAACCCATCAGCAGGTGATGTCCCCAGACCTCCAGCCCTGCCTACCAAGCCAACCAGCGCTGGTCGCTGCCCGCCCGCTCCCATCCAGCCATTTTCAATGACTTTTTTGGAGCAATTCTGCCAGGAACATTTCTCCTGGCTGCCCAGGCAGATGGGTAGGTGGATTTCTGCTGTTCCTTGTTTTCTCCTTGACCTTTCTGGTGGCATTTCACTGGTGGGGAAGAAGAAGATGGATAGAAACTGCAGAGCACAAGGATGCAGACACAGGCAATGTTCGGACAAGAGTAAGTGAAATGTAGAAGAGGTTCAGTGGGGTTATTTAGGCTCTGTAACCTGGTTTCCACAAGGCCCTCCCCTCTCAAACAGGTCCCATTGCCTCCTACCAGTAGCAGATGACTCTTCGTCCTCATCTTCATCTTCATCAGTAGGCGAGGTCTGATACACTCTGGTGTCCACAAAGGGGGTGAAAGAGGCTTTGGTGCTACTTCCCATACCATACTGAAAAATAAACAGCAAAGAGAGAGCTCAGAGCATGGAAATAACAGTAATTTTGTGTATGTGTGTATATGTAAGACTAATTAGACCCAGTGCCTGCTCCCGCCGTGCCCTTTTCAAGCCCTCTATGAACATTTGCTCCTCCTCCCCCATAATGAATCAGGAGAAAACATTAAATTGGAATTGTGAGTGTCCATGAGCAACAGAAGAGGAGCAGGGCCCGGCTCCGCTCTCTTCTCGCAGGCAGAAGCACAGCAGAGCCACGAGACCGGTTAGCGGAGAAGCCGCAGGGCCACAGGCAAAAGTCAATGCAGGTAAAAACCAACTTGTCTGCAGGTAACACACCTGCCTTAAAAAGCCCATGTCAGGCTGGAGAGGGTTTGCTCTTCCCACTCTTCCACCTTGCAGCCATGCAAGGATGGGACCTTGGCAGGATGGGAGCCCCTGGAAAGCCCGGCATGGGGCTGCTGATACGGACCAGCGACCACTGAAGTGATGGAAAAGGTGGGAGCGCTGCTTTCCTTGTGCCAAGCCAAACACTAATTAGCACTGTCTGAGCAAAGATTTTATTTCAACAGGTCGTGGAAATCTATTTTAGGACCTGTAACGCACAGGCAGGAGAGCTCATACAGCTTAAATACCGCTCTGCTTTTACTGCCCATTATCTAGGGGTTTGCTGGGTTAAGCCCAAAATATGGGTGCCCCTGGGAAAGTGGGAAAAGTCAGCTCTTTAGCAAAACACCTTTTTTTCGCTCTGCTGGGCTGTTATCGCTGGTCCTCACACGTATCGCCGAGGCAGGACCCAGCAATGCCCCTCAGTACGCCTGGGTGCTCCGTTTTTGGGAGGATCTGGAGTGCTTGGGGTGAGCCGTGAGATGCTTTAGGGAGAGCTTTTGAACAGGGGATGTTTGAAAATGCCTCAGGCTGGTCAGAAGATCATAGAATCATGGAATGGTTTGGGTTGAAAGGGACCTTGAAGACCATCTAGTTCCAACCCCCCTGCCACGGGCAGGGACGCCTCCCACTAGACCATGTTGCTCAAAGATGGCATCCCTCACATTGCTCCATCCCCCCGAAAAGTCTGGTCTTCAGCACACCTCGTGGGGACATCACGTACGGGTCACCTGCAATTTCAATAACGCGTTTTCAATTGCCCACAGCGTTTCAAGTGGGACTGCAGAAGGGGCCATTTCTAAGCTACCAAAACTTAACCTGAAGGTATTGCAGGGAATACCACAGCCAATACTTTGCCAAGGGAATTTGGAGAGCAACAAACGGCAGCATCACGTTGCTTTCTTTTTAAAACCATTGCTATGTTAAGGCAGAAAACGAGGCCAAGACCTTCTCCCAAGCAAAAGGAAATCCTTGCCCTGGGAATCAAGAGTGACGTGATTTTCCCCCCTCGTTGAGCAGCTAATTTTTCCTACTCCAGTATTTATCAGGACACACTTTATGCATGATCTCTGTTAGGAGCTGTAACAGCAGCAAAACCCAATCGCTCTGCAGCAGCAGCACTGCTCCCATTTTTCTTCCTCGGGACATTTTCCTTCCCTGAAATAAATCTTCCTCACTTTCCGGTCACCAAGCCACCAGAGCCCAGGCTGCTCCCCATGCCCATGGTGACAACTGCCATGGGGACAAGCGGTGGGAACACATGCCATGGGGTACCCCACCACATGGCACATCCTTACCAAAACTGGGCCGGTACCTGTCCTCCAGCGAGGTATAACAAAGATTTAGGGGCAAAAACCCATGGGGTGTGGGAGCGCTCTCATGGCTTGGGACTTTCCGTGGTGGCACCGAGCAGGTTTTGGGGTTGGTGGGCACCTGGCAGGGAGCTGGCATCCATGCCTCGCATATCCCGCTTCCCTCCCGTCTCCACGTCCCTGACAACCCGCCTGTTTCCATAGAAACGGAATGGATTTCCAAAAAAGTAGATGGTAACAGAGATCCATGGAAAGAGTTAGTAGCCTGCGGCAGGGAAGGCTGGAGGGAAGAGATATCACATTTACATACGCAGTACGGCCATATTTGTGTGCGCATGTAAGATATACTTGCTACTTTGTGCTTCTTCATATCCAAGAAATGCATTTTTTTTTCCTGCACTGAATGTCTTTCCCTGAAGCCCCAAATACTCAAGGAGGGGAAAAACTCAGTATTTACAGAGATGCTTTCCAGCCAAGAGCCAGGTGTTTTCCGACAAATGCATTACGAAGAAACCCTTCATCCCAGTGCACCAGGCATTTCTTTGCTCACATTCAGCTATTCTTCTCCTAAGAAGCTGGCATTTTGATAACTTACAAGTCCGTTAATGAAATACGAAGACCTCATGTTCCTCCAGGTCCTGTTCAACCACCTATAAACCTCCCTGGTGGCCTACAGAGACAGCACCAAGCCACAGGGTGAGGTCATGCTTGCTCCTTTCTTTTCGCTTGCAGCCACCATGACTCACCCAAAAGCCTGTGAACTACATCCCCACGTTTCCACTTACACCCACTCCTGGCTCAGCCAGCCCTAAAAATGACACTTTAGAAATGGAAACCATCTTCTTGGTTGGTATTCTACAAATGAGTATATTTAAACCCAGTCCTTGCCCGCATTTAAGCTGTCCCAGGATGACCGCGGAAGGTGCTACTTTCAGGATTCAACTCTCTCATCGCCGCTTTTAAAGGCAATGAGGAAACGGAGAAAACCTCGAGGCCAAGTCACACGCCATCTGTTCTTATGTTTTATCAATGCCCAATTCCAAGCAAATTTTATTTTTATACTGCTAGTAAAAGTAAACCATAAAATGAGTACATAGTTCCTACGTACTATGAAAGAGAAGATGACAGAACTTTTGATGTATAACCAACAAAATGAAAAGAAAAAAAATTAAATAGAATAGCTTATTTAGCACCAAATGGGTTGATTTCTCAGGGGAAAACAGAGAACTATGTGCCTGGTTCCCACAGCTGGTGATGGTAAGCAAGAATTCCCTTGTCTTATGTGTCACATCTTGTACTTTCTAGGCCTTTTTACATCTTACACAATGTTAATGTTCGATCGTGTCCCCGTAAAACAGCTATTGGGGAGAAATACTTTGCCATGACTGGAGAAACACACAATTTTAAAGCTGTGCAGATTTTTGCTAGCCTGAAGAACGATCCAGAATTTTGTTGTCTTTGGTTTTTTGCTAACCTTTTGAGTCCCATTAACATTAAGTACCAGAGATCGCACAGGTGGAAGCTGTGCCCAGTTGAAGTTAATGGCATCGCTGGCTCTCATCATTTCCTCATTTTTCCAAGTGCCAAAGAAAATGGGATTTTCACATCAGTTGGCAAGCATTCAAGCCATCACCACCAAAACTCCAGCTGGTGGGCTTAAGAAAAGACCTAATACACATTTCCACCGCCAGCTATAGACCTACAGAGCAGTAACCCATCAGTTTCCCTTATGTTTCCACTACGCTCACCCACGTGGACCAGAAACAGAGAGAGAGAGGAGCAAGAAAAGCCGAGGGGAAAGCCGGGGAGCCCCTTTACAGGGCAGAGATGTTAATACTTGTTTAAAGCGATGCAAAGGAGACGGAGGAGCCCCCCCCTCCCCACCACCACCTACTTCAGGCACCGAGTCCATGTCCTGTGCATGCGTGGAGACTCGCCCCAGGGCCTCGGTCGGCGTGCCCGCTGGCGAGTGGCTTTGCTGCACCAGGTCAGGCAGATTGATGTGCCCTGCAAAGCCATTGCTGGCTGCGTGGCCAGACCGCTTTTTTTCACCAGAGGTCTGCAGAGACACAAGGCATGAGGAAGAAAGAGAAGGGGGCGGGGGAGGAGAGGAAAAAAACAAAAAAAAAAGAAAAAGAGAAAAAGAAGAGAAAAATACCCAAACAAAACCAAGTCGTTGTCAGTCCCCTAGTTCCCAGAGCAAGCGCGGGAGAAGGACCCTCTCTGCTGTTTCCATCCCCATGCAATCTGGCAAGCAGCAAACCAACCCACCCCCCTGCCGCCCCTCCCCGAAGAAATAAAGACAGGATTAATCACAAAGTCAATACAGAGTAATTAGCCACGTTACAGCGAGAGAAGCCTGATCATTGTCGTTTTGAGACAAGGAACGCAGGGCAGATTCTGCTCTTGCCACTATGGGTGCAAAGCCCATGGCCAGCTCTTCTCCCACGTGGCCCCCGGCCATGGTGACTGCAGAATCTCACCCCTCGGATCAGCATTAGCCTCAACGGCTTTGCACAGCTACGGCGGCAAGTAGCCTGACTGCAAATGCCAACACAGCCCCTGTCGCATGTTTCTGTAACCCAAACCAGCAGTGAACAGTGGCAGCATCGGCAGAACATCGGCAGAACGACCGGCACCTTGCTCGGCACACAAGGTTCCCAGGGTCTTCCCGGGGTTCCCCTTCCTCTCCATCCCCACCTCGAGCAAGGCAGGTGCTGGGAAGTTTCTCCCTTCCCTGCTTATCAGCTTGAGGTATTTGCCATTTTGATGATCCCATCTACCTGCAGCACATTGAGGAGATCGTTACAGAGACTTGCCTATTTACTGGGATTCGTGGAAAACTCTCTCTGAATAGGCTCACCAAGTTTTTGGCCAGTCTTGGCAACATTTATCTTTTGATCACTCATTACCATTGCCTTCAAACACCTTGGCATCGCACCAAAGAGTGAAAAGCCCTTTGCCCAAAGCCCACTGACCTCAGTGAGTCTGTCCTCTGCTGGCCACGACGGTGGTGGGGAGCAAAGTGTAAGCACCCACCACAAGGCTGAAGTTTGGGCTTCTTACCGTGCTCTCTCCTCCCCAAAGGGATTTCCCAGCTGCATGTCTCACCCGTGGCTTTTAAACCCTTCTGCACTGCTGCTTTCTCAAACGGCCTTGCTGGTGTGGCAGATGTTTTACAGCTGTGACGCTTACCACGGAGCTCCTTGCAGGGATGGCTGCCTGTTACAGCAGTGACTTGTTCTCCTGCCCAGTCCTCCCTGCTAGAAGGATGCCCAGGCTGCGGGGATCCCAGTTCCACGTAAGTGAGGGGTGAGGTGGGCTCTGCGCTGCTGCCCAGCTCCAAAACTCAGGGAGGAAGGCAGCAAACATGCTGTGACTTCTTTTGCCAGCTCCTTCCTCTCTTTCAAAGTTGCATTCATTTTTTTGCCCCTTCATATGTGAACATTTTATATAAACAGAATTAAGAATTAAAATGCTGCTCAGGTCTGGTTTACATGTGATCTAAACATTCCTCCTTTATGACTGCTGACTCCAAACTCCCCTCCTTCTCCTCTCCCATCCACCTCCTTCACACGCCGGCAGGAGAGTGACCCTCCTTTTTACCAAATTCCAGAGCCTCCTGCCCCCTCACCAAGAGACCCGCTACCCCTCTGTGTTTCCAGCAGCATCACCAGCGTGTTCCAGCACCTGGGAAACTGAGAAACACTGCGGGAAGATCTTCCACAGCCTTCCTCTGCCTCACTCCTGCAGTACCATCCATCAGGATCGCTCCCACCGCAGCCTTACCTCCACGATGTAGGAGCTGGGGATGGGGGCTCGCATCCAGGCAGGATGCCCAGTGGCCCCCCACAGCCGGCTCGCTGGGCTGGCTGGTGAGGATGGGGATTTGGACCACCCTGAGCAGGACCAGACATTGGAAAAGCCTCCAAACGCTCTACAAACACTGCATGTCTCTGACGGTTACACGGTGGCAAAGGCTGGGATGAAGAAGGGAACTTTGGGCCAGGTTCCAAGTGTATTAACGAAATACTGTAAATTGAAGATCACTTCTGCTGCCTGGAGCTAGTGTGGGATTACGGCAGAATCATTTGTAGGAGCATCCTCCCCGCCGTGCCCTGGCATTACTATTCACTGCTGTTTGTAGTTCTGAGAAACATTTGCACTTGTCACATTTGCTCCGAGTGTAAATTGTATTATGAGAGCGCTAACGAGCACAATTTACTCAGTCATTTTGTGTTCCGGACACACAGCACTGTTAGTTTTTGTGCTTACATGGGCAAAACCTCCTGAAGATGCTCCATGGAAATTCTGTTTTGCAACTTACCTCCCTCACCATTAAAGTCCCTTCCCTTGAAATATTGCTAAACGTATCTGCATGGGAAGTCTCTAGCCCATGGGTTGTCACCATTCCCATGTTGTACGGCTCATTGCTTCCAGGAATTCCTGTTGGTCTGAGAACAGAATGGAAAAGCATTAATGACAGAAATTTTTTCTGCTAAATGAGATGAAAAATCCTCTAATACAGTATTATTTCAGTAAGGGTAAGGCTTTGTATCTCACAGGAAGAAAAATTAGAAAATATATCCATTTTAATTCATGGCAAAATTATGTATGTTGTCAGAAATACAGGTTGATACGCTACCAATAAACCACAGAGACCTTTCTCATTTCAAGGTGCCCCCAGAGGAGCACTGATGAACAGGTAAGGAAGACTTGCAGTCCTGCTCTACCTTGCATCCTTTTTTCTAATTAAGAAAGTTAAAAAAAAAAAATTCACTCGCTTTATTCCCCATCTCGAGCCTTGAAAAGGAAGCAGTGCATCAGAGCATCTGATGACAAAAGCCAACAAGGGAGGGGACGGGGTCTCTTTGGAAGAGATGTGGGCAGTACAAGTTGTGTCCTGTTTTTCTCTGCTGTTTTCCATGTGGAAACGTAGCCCTAACCCATGATTTCGCCTTGAGTTTATTTCTGTGCTCCTCTATCTAGAGACAGGCTGGGACAAACACATTCAATTTTAGGACCGCCTGAGAGCGGATGTTGCAGGCGGTGAGAAGCCACCGTTACTTTATCATTACGTTCTTAGCAACCAGCTGCTTGAATGTAATTCAAATGAACCTAAAAGCAAATGCTGACGTGCCTCTGGATTACCCAGCCCTGTCTGTGTGCTGGAAAATGCCAATGGTGTTATGAAGATGTCGCTGATGAATCCTGTTACTCTGCATTTAAAAGCCATACAGACCGGCCGCTTTCCATTAATATGAATTACTCTTTAACACGCCATCCCCATGCACACCTACTTGTTATTGCCCAGAGGCTCACGAGGGAGCCTGGTAGCGTGAAAAGCCAAAGCAAGCTTGTGTTAATCGAGGGGGTTGCTGGTCCAATATGAGGTGCGAGCCCCGGGGACTCCAAGGTGGGACTGGCTCAATGATGGATCCTCGCCTGCGTCGTATCAAACATACGACTTGCCAGGCATCACTCCAAACAACAGCCTGCCACCCTTCTGCCGCATCTTTCACCTGAGGAGCTCACACCTTCCTACCATTAGTGCTTCAACACCGCCAAAGGACAGGATAATAACACATTCCAGTTTTAGAAATAAGAAAGCAAAGACAAAGGAGGTCACGTTAATTTTGAGACCATACAGCAAGTGAAAGAATGGCTGCGGTAGCCCTGAGGTCTCAAATTTCATGAGTGTGCAGTTTCCATGTCAAACTGCAAGAAATCCCTGGACATGGGAAAGAGCTGGCGCACACAGCCCAGAAGAGAGGCAGTCATCATAGTCTTCGGATGGAGAAAAGGCATCTGCAGAGGTGGAAGGAGTCAGCGGTCCCTCTCACCCGCTGGAAGACAAAGTGATGGATGGGCTTATCCTGCAGCAGGAGAGACCTGGACAGGGCTGGAACAAAGAGCAGCCCAGTGCTCAGGGAGGATGCCCAGAGAAGTTTAAAATGAGGTATACAAAGATCACTCGGAAGGTGCTGGAGAATATGAGATGATCCCTCTTGGCCCCAGTTTCTAAAGCAAAACACTGAACATGGGAAAAATAAAGGTTTGATAGAAAACTGCCCAACTACATCTAGTCTGAACTTGAGTTAAGGTTCCTTTTGTGAAATAAGGGCGTAAAGCCAAGCATTCACTCCTTTTTCCCCAGACACACAGCAGTGCAGCCATGCCCGGGGATATCCATGAAGGCTTAGATATGGACATAGCTCCTGCCACCTCACTGTAACACCATGGGTTTGCATCTCCATGTTCTGTCTCTGGGGCACATCCAAGGATGGGACCTTACGGAGCAAGCAGTGCTTGGCTGGTAGAGGGTTGGGGCATCCATCCCACGTCTGGCTGCAGAGTGTTCAAGGAGATATTCCATCCACTGAGAAGCACTGTGTCAAGCGCAAGGTGTTTGGTGGAAGGATGTCAGCACAGATTAACCACTCCTGATTGAACCCTTCTGTGAGCAGATGGAGGCCACTTCTCGCACCCGTGACTGCCCATCCTTCTGATGCATATTCATGGCCGTCCCTCTGTCTCTTGATTTTCTCTGACAAATTCCAAGAGCTGTTTTTTCTTCTGCTGGGAGGAAGCTTCAACCCAGGAGCTTGGCACTCTGCGTAACATGGACCCCCTGGGTCTCCTTGCCACTTTGCTGCTGGCTCCATGCCCCACCACTATGAAGCCATGTACACCTATATTGGCTAATAATTCATTTAACAGGAAGAATGGAAATTAACTGATTAAGATGCAAATAAACCCCTAAACCCTTCCCACAACTCCTCTGCCAATTCTGAGGGGCAGGAGTCAGACCTTGCTGAGAGCAGACCTTGCTCAGACCAGGCAGAGAGCCCCAGAAAGCCCCCTGCAGTGCTACTGCTGCAAAGCACCAAGTAGAGAACCCATGCAGATGCTCCACGAGCTCACTTTGCCTGGTGACAACTGTTTTATGTGTGTTGAAGCTACACTGCCCGCCTCAAGAGATCCTCAGAAGCACAAGTGTCCTAGGACCTATAATGGGGATGCAATAGCATAGTCTGCTGAGTTTTTCATTTCAATGTTTGACGTCCACCACATTTTGCTTCCTGGACAGTGACGGAGCCAGACAAAAACCAAAGACAACGATTAAGGATTATGATAATCCTGGCTCTACCAGTTGGCACTGGGCAGAGCCACCAAGCCCGGCGCTTCTGCATGGCTTGATGTGGGGCAAGACCAGGCTCTGACACGCCAGCCCCATGGGCAGGACCAAGGTGTGGATGAGGTCACATGTGTCCACTCTGGCCAAAACCCCTCCCTTGCTCATCAGCAGCAACATGTCTATCAGCTTGGAGTCCAAGTTCAAGTGTAAATAATTCAGTTTTTCCCATTCAGTATCTCTAGTTTGGACCAGGAAAAAGACCCACCTGAGCAAATTATCCCTTGCAACTGTGAGGCCGTTCCCAGTGCCAGCCCCCAAACACCGACACGCTTTGGCCATGTCCCATGTCACAGCTACAGCTCCTCCAGACCAAGACACACCGCGGTTTCACTGTTTGCCCCCCAAAAGAAAGCGCTTCTTACATAAGCCGTGGGATGTCACTGACAGGCACGGTCCCATCGTGTGTCTCGTTTTCCCCATCCTCCTCCTCCTCCTCACTGCTTTCCGACTCCTCGCTGGAGGAGGAATAGTCCGTCACCTTCTTCAGGGGGCGATTGGTTTCTTCAATGCGCAGCTCCCTCAACTCTTTGGCTAAGGCCGTCAGATCCTACAGGGGATGGGGGCAAGGGAACAAGAAAGCGATGGCTATTATATTTAAAGCAAGGAGGATGTCACATACATCTCTTCAAAAGCCAATGCTAACGGCACGAGCAACAAGAAATAGCTTTACAGAGTTGTTACAAACATGAGACGAACGTAAGACAATGTTTGTAGCATGTAGCATTTATTAAACAAAACAAAACTGATTTACGCTCACTGAAAAAATCAATAGCCAACCTCTTCTTTTTCTGTTTGGAACGTGTATGTGCATATATATACACACACTTATATGTATATACACGACAAAATCATATTTGTTGGAAAAGGTGAAGTTCAGTCACCATCATAGTAAACTGGAAAACAACATTGTTTCAAAGATTGGCTCGGAGAATTTCTCCCGCAGGGTTTTCTCTTCTTTCATACTTCTCAAAGAGACCCCGTAATTGTATTTATTCTGTAATAAATGCATTGGGGAAGGAAGCAATGACAGCATCTCCCATGGAGTGGTGCAATCCCCACGTCAAGAGCTGCTTCCGTGGCGAGTCTCTGCTGTGGGGCGGCTGCCGAGAGGCGGTGAGAGCACGAGGAGAAGCGCCCAGCTCAGCCAGACTTTGGAGTCACAGCTCTGAGTCAGCCACACGATCCAAAAA
>VXBO01008735.1:386185-528817 GCA_013400135.1 Rhinoptilus africanus
CCTTGAAACAAGAAAAAAAAAAAAGTAGGAGCAGTCCCAAAGCCTAGTAATAATTTTTCAGTTTACCATGACTTTGATGAGGTCTCAGACCCGACAGTCATATAAAATAGACACCGCTATTTCAAAACAAGGAACATGGCAGGCACCGTGTAGAAAAGAGACTTTTTGTTATCTTACATGCTTTTATAGCAATGCAGGGGGAAGCAGTAGGGCAGAAAAGCATGAGAGCTCGAATTAGAATGGGTTAGAGAACTCTGTTGCACAAGACATGCACATGACGAACAAAGCATCGCAATTGTCAGTCTTACCATTTCTCCCTATATTAGTGACCGAGGTAGGCATCAGTGCATTCGGTCAGAGATAAAGGATTAGGGAGAAAGAAACTCATTGAAAAAGACTAAATTCCACAATTGTCTTACGGCCATACTCTCATTTACTGCATTTCCAGTTTACCGTTCCAGCAGGGCGACTAACGGCAATATTAATTACGGTTGCAAAAGGGAGCTCTTAAAAACCTATCCCGTCGACACGTGAAGGAAAGCGATGGAAAACAACTTCTACGGCTGAGATGCAAACCCAGTTTATTTTTTTAAACCGTGAAGCAGGAATATTTTCGCAAGCCATTTGTACTTTGGTGACCCACACCTCCCGGCAGGCTCCCACCGCTGGGCAGCCCCACATTCTGCTCCCAGGTCTGCCCTCCCCGGCCCCTGAGAGCTGGCAGCTTTGCATCACACCCCTAAAAATTAGCGTGTTTTTTAAAAAACCTAATAGATAGGGGTTTTTTTTCAAAGATAGTGGTTTTTTTTTTTAAAAAAAAAGGATCAATCCCTGTTTCACAGCAGGCACCTGTGATAGGTATTTAATATCCCTCCCCAAACGCTCCCTGTACGTTTAAAGAAAGGATCTTTGTGGCGCTTAAAGAGAGAATGTGGTATTTCAAGAGTTCATTCTCGATGCCAACATGTTTGGGATTGAAATACAGTCAAATCTGCAGTCACGACAACTAATTATTTTAATTAGCGCTGTAGTAGCTTCTATGATACGATTGTTTCTTTCCCTGCAGAAGAATCACTGAAAATCTCAGCAGCTTAACAACGCTTCCCATTTCGAGTGAAAAACATGCTCTTTTTTGAGGACTTGGCTTTGAGTTGGATTAGACCCTTCTCAACTTTAAAAAGGACTTTAAGACCGTGTCTTAAATTAGCAAGGCTAGCACTGAACCCTTCCCTGCAGCGATGGACTGTAAAAATGACTTCTTTTTTGCACCTTCCACTTCTACCGTGCTTCAGGGCCCCCTACCAGCTTTCTTTGGTCCTTGCTGGAAGATAGTCAAGTATTTTAAAGATCAGCTTAATTAGTTTTTAATAACTAATTTGGAAGTTATAACAGCAATAATATGCCCAGACAATATCATCAGACAACTCGTATTTCTGAGTTAAAGCTTTGCCTCGGGATGGTTAATTCTTTGATGTTATCATTTTCTCTAAGTAATGAGCACTTTGTAGGATTAAACGGCTTCACTGAGTTGCTCTTGGACCAAAAACAATCTGACAACTAGAAAGAAAGTGCTCTGTAGTTCCACATGTGTTTGAAATGTTATTACTGAGGGTGACATAATACATAAGTTAGCAGTATCAGGGCTCTTTAATTGCGTTTAATTACAAAGACTTCTCTAGATTTAATATTTGCCAGAATTGAGTCAGATTGGTTTCCAAAATCACATAGCTCATTGAACTTGAATTTAGCACACACGCTGCCTCTCTTTAGACACTGATTTATGTGCTTTTTACTTAACAAAGCACCTCATTAAACAAAACACATTGCTCGTGTTCTACCCAAGAGAACAAGTTAACTAACCAGCACATCTTCCTGCTTTCCTCTCTTCTGTTTTCAGAGGAAAGCGGCTGCGGGAGAAGCTGCAGATACTGGTGCTTTCCACTACAGCCCCGCAGTTACCAGCATCAGCAGGGTGTGCTCGGCAACGCGTGTGCAAGGCAAGTTAAAAGCTAAATCAGGAATGTTTGGTCTCTTCCCATCAACATTTAAACATTCACCATCGCCAAATGCATGCACGTTTAAAATATTATCATACGGTGATTATTACAATTATTAATTACACTTACAAAGGTGTAATTCAGGACTGTGATTTACATTTTTTTAATGGGATGGACAGAGACTGGCATTGCCTGTCAACATCCGTGAGCACTCTGCTGGCTCTGGCTTTACAGCTGATGGTCTGGTCCTTAGGAACGAATTCCCCACAGTATCCCACTGCTCTGTTTTCCTTTATTTGTCAAGCGCCCTCGTCCAAATTAGGCTTAAAAATACATTCCAAACAGCGTTTGATGGCCCCGCTGAAGTCAGCGGGTGGGCCGGGGGGCTGTGGCTGAGAGCAGAATGCAGTGAGCGGTGCAGGCTGCCCGGACCACCTCCAGCAGCACCAGAACCCTCCGCTCCGGCTCATTTTCTTTCCGATCCGCCGAACAACGGCAGCACCCTTCACTCTGCACGCTGAGGTTGGGGTGCTGCAGGCCATGGCCTCCATGCAAGTGGTCCGGCCAGTGGGTTTTGGGCAGCCCGGGGCTGAGCAGAGCACACCGGCAGCACCGCTCCCCTCCCCACGCTGAAACGCCACCACTTGGGCTCCCAAGATTGCATCGCCACCTTTTTTCAACATCCACACCAAGAAAAACCCGCTTCGACATTAAGCGCTAACTAGTCAACCTCGCATCGGCATGACCCACTGAGAAAAGATATCACTAACCTCATCTATAGCTTTCTTATAGCTCTGTGGGTAAAGGAAGAATAATCATCATCAGAGGAAACAGATCGGGACAGGAAAAAGCCAGAGGAAGGGCAAGCAGGTTAGAAATAAAATTAGAATTGTTAGCTCAACGCTGTGGAGTGTAGAGAAGAAAAACACAACATCAACAAAACATTAATACACATTAAAAAAAGAGAAGCAGTGGAAATTCATTTTGTTATTAGGCCGACTCTGCAGTTTTAAAAATACAAACGTCAACAGCATTAAACCAGGAGGAAACACTTCATACGAGATTTTGCTCAGAATAACATAACGGGAATGTAGAGAGACTGCTACCGGGGCTTGGTTTTTTAAGCTGCGAAGGCTGTCGAGGGCCGGTCGCCCAGCCTTCCCGAGCAGAGCATCCCTCCGCTGGGCTGCTGCGGGGGGACATGCAGCACGGAACACAACAATGTGCCATCGGCAACCACTGCGCCCAAGCTAGCAAAGCCCTTAAGCACCTGCTTCAACGCGAAAACACAGGCTTAAGTGCTTTCTCCTAGGCTTGGGCTCCTGATAAGAAATTCATGCACTCCTTTAAGCATTCAGATCTCCCAGGGGCTCTCATCATACCGCTGTTTTCCAGCCTCTCCGCTGGAGGAGCAACAGTACTAGCCACTTTTTGGGGGTCCCTGCGGTTGTGCTACCCCGCACCGAAGGGAAACACGGCCAAGCTGGCTGGCAACATTCCCACGGGAAGAAATGTGAGACTCACAGCGGGTCGGCTGGGCCGCGTCACGTCCCTGTTGTCCTCCTGCTTTACCTTGGCGGGTTCGTGGGAGAGCACAGGGGACCCTTCGGGCTTGGCATTCCCTGGGCGAAAGGCAAAGGGGAGAGAGTGGGAGTTAAAATGCTGCTGAAAGATGTCACTGCATCCCATCGCCCTGGAAAGGTGGGCATGGGGGGGCTTCATCGTCCTCCTGCTTGTGCCAGGGCACTGGCAGCCCCTTCCCCAGCTACTTGCCCACGAAGCACAGGAAGATGGTGGTGAAAGCATACAAGGACTTCCCAAGCTCAGGACTGGATGCCCTGTATATAGGTAATTTTTGTCCAACTAATAAAGTTTCACTCCGTTTTGCTTTTGTTGTCTCAAAAAAATCCTCCTGCTCCTCTCCACTTGGAGCATCCCTCCACAGGTCGACAGAAGCCATAATCCAGCCAAGCCTCCACAGAGGCTCCTCTTGCAGCATTACTGCCCTTTTTTCTACTAAAGAAACAAATTCACTCTGCAAAAGAGCAGGGCACATGATAAATTAAAAGCTCTGCAGCATCTGACATTGCTAGGACATTATTTGTCACAGGATTCCTCATTAGTAAAACCAAAACCAAACCAAAGAGGACAACTGGCGATAAACTCCTTTTATTGACTACCTAGAGAAGTGATGGTTTCAACAACAGACACGTCGTCTTACAGCTAAGTCATGAAAAATTCAAAGCATGGCGGCAGCATTTGTTTTAATGCACTTCAGCCCCAGGGATTTATGCTGCAGGGTTGTGCCAGAAATGCAGATGTATGGGCTGTATGTGCTTTAGCTACTCCTACTGCCATTGAACGGGTGAACTGAGCATCTTTAAGAGTGGCTCCAAGATGACAGGAGCCAATTCAGCCAGGAACATAAACCCAGTGTAAACATGGTTGGTGAAAGCATTTTAGAGAAAGCTTCTTATGGGCTAATTCACTCCTCTGCTCCCATCCCGGGCTTTGCACAAAGATGAAGCTCAAAAAAACAAGAAAAGAAGAAACACCCAGAAAAAAGAGATACCCACCCAAAGTGTAACGCAATCCCAAAGAACTGTCACAGAAGAAGTGACAGCTTGGGTCAATGAAGATAGGAAGCTGGTATTCCTTCTTTTTTTAACCCTACAGCATAACTCCCATCTCTTTTTCTGTAAGTTACTTGACACTGGGATGCTTCAGTAGAGTGCGGGAGCAGCGTACACTGCCATGGGCATCCCACATCAGCATCCAGGCATACGGGAGCATCGGCAGAACTCTGTTTGCAAGGGGGCCGGCTGGTCACAGAAGTACATCAGAAATGAGGAATTCGTTGATTTTTTACAATTTTTTTAAGAAACATGTATGAGATCACAGACCCCTTGCCCTTCCTGCTTATCAAATGAGCCTCAGAAAGCGCGCCCGGTGCCGAGGGATGTTTTCAAGAACCTCACCTCTGACTCTGTTGCGCTCGCTGGAGCCAGCCTGGGAGCCGGGCTGGGATCCGCCCTGGGAGCTGGGCTGGGAGCTGGGAGTGCTGGAGCTGGAGGAGCTGCCGCTGCTGGTCCTCTGCAGCGGGCTCTCCACGATGGGCTCCGTCCTCCTCAGGTCCGGGTTGCTGTGGGAGCACAAAACAGAAGGGCACCATCAGCCAAAGCCACCCACATCTCTGAGGCCTTCAGATCCATCCCATCCCACCCCAACAGGGACAGCTGGAAGGTGAGGAGACACATCCTCTGATGGGGAAGATGGGGCTGAGGTCCTCCCTTCTGAAGCTATTGAGCCTGCAAGCCCCACTGAGGGATTATGGAGAATTAGGCGCTGAACATATTTATGGAGGTACACCACAAGGAAAATTGGCTAGAGAAGCTTTCTACTCTTATTTTGCCACATTTGGCAAAAATTAAAAAAGATTCTTCGCTCAGAACTCCCCTTCAGCCCGCAGATGCGCAATGCTGGAGTTATCTAAATTAATATTCATCATAAAAGGAGGAATTTGCAAATTGCTGTTAGACAGAGAAAGAAACATTTCAGTGAAGAAAGGATTGCAAGTTTGCAACAAGGCTGCAGATTGCTTTTACCACTTATTCACACTTCCCAATTTTTATGTCTTCACTTCAAACTTGCATCAGATATCCACTTTTCTTCCTTGATTTCTTTCACCCTTGTGAACATACATAAATCTAGAATAAAAGGTGTCCTTGATACACAAAGAGTGACTAATATCTCTCTGGGTATCAGATGCCTTTAGGAAATTAATTCTTATTTGGCACTGAAATGATATCAGAAGGCAAGTTCACGCAGAGTTACGCAATTTGGTTTTATAGGATATTTCTGCTAAGTGATCTTATTATTCAAAGTCCTGTCAAAAAGGTAGAGAAAGCTTTCTCCACCGAGTCCAATTAGGACTTTGTGTACATAAAAAGGGTATGGCAATAGTGCCATGTGCCACATTTCAACTGCAAGCGGAGGCTGTGACACCAAGCAGAAGGTGTGTGGGGTGGGCACGGGGTGACCGTGGTGGTGCCAATGCCCACTGCCATAATACCTAGTTTAATGGACATGGTGGCATCCTAATAGTTTCCAATTTTCATTAGACTGAAGGCCTCCAGCTAATGCTGTACAGCTGACATGCCCTTAGGTAAATTAATTCGTTAAATATATTTGAATAAAATAATACTAATCTATTTACTAGGACTGAGTGGGATTGGGGGGCTGAAGAAAACGCTGTGCATCCTTCAACTTGAATCCCAGACTCCCATTACCCCTTTGACCTTCAATACTCTCACTTACTAGGACCATGCAGCCCAATACCCCTCCGCATTTTAAATTGCCCTTCAAGCAAGAGCTAATGAAATGAGCAACATTTCCAAGAACTCAAAATGCTTCAGCCTTGAGCAATAAGGAGGAACCACACACTATGAATGGGTTTTGTCTCATTTTTTAAAAAAAAAAAGACCCAACAACAAAAAAGCTGCTGGACGTGAGTTTGCTGATGCACATTTGGGGCACTGAGCTGGAAAGAAAGGTGTAGCTGAAAAACGGATGGCCGCACATGGCTACGAACATCCCAGCGTTTGTCTTTTGACCTCACCCTCAGAAGACAAGGCAGGAAGAAGAAAGCAAAGCGCTCCATCATGCAAGGCTACGTGGAACATGCATTTACCCTGAGATTTGCCTGTCTGAGGTCTAGATCTGCCCACCAAGCTCTGCAAACCAGAGACAAGCTCTTGCATGACTAAGCCACGTTGTTTCCATCTGGCCTGTCATCTTCCCTGCTTGTTTACATGCACTTGGGGGACAGCTCTGACACGGCAGAGACGGGACCACTGCTGCGGCGCAGCATCCTTCCTTGGGGTGGTTACGAGCACATCCTGCACACCGCTGTGGTGGAGAGCTGGACTTGGCCAAGCTAAAGGCCCTAGAATCCTAGGAAGCCAAAAGGAATTTAAATCCTTGATCTACAAATAAGGAAGATCTCACCCAGCTGCATCGGTGTCTGTCCCCCGGCACATTCCTCAGCCGTTATCTGTGAAAAGCTGCTCTGATGCACGTCTGGTATGCACCACTGAGATCTCCCCACTGTTCATATCGATCCCCTTACATGCAAGAGGCAACACTGGGAGAACCAGAATCTAATTCCACTAAAGGGAATGCTCAAACTCCTGTTTGACCCCACAGCAGCAGATGCAGCATCCACCTCCAAACCCCGCAACGCCCAGGAACACATTCAGCCCAGGAAGCAAAACCTCCAGGGACCAAAGCGCTCATGGCCTTTGCCGTTGGTACAAAACACTAACGAATGCAAAACCAGTTCATCCCAGCAACAAGAGAAGCACTGCAGATCTCGTGTTGTCACCCATCAGCAAAGGCAGGTCGAAACCCCAGCCCATGCTTGGGCGATGCTAGGAGGAGTTTGCAGCACACCGGGATTGCCCCTGCCCATCCCCTTCGGTGTCCCTACCTTGCCCGAATGGGCTGGGAGCCCAGCCGGGGGCCCAGGGCGCTGCCGTTGCCCGGGGAGTTCTTCCTTGCCAGAGCAGGGGATATGGAAGTGGTTCGTTGAGGCACCTGGAAAAGAACGGAGACATTTGCCATCACCCAGCCTATCCCACCATCTCCGGCAGCCACTGGCACATCTGAGAGATCAGCAGTGCCTCAAGACTTGATTTACAATTGGTTTCCCACTATGCAGTATTTATAGCACTTCTTATGAAACACACAGCTTTCAGCTTTTAGAAGGAATTGCCTGAGTGCGAGACAGGAACGAGCTGCAACGGCGGGGTGAGGGATGCTCCCGGCAGAGGAGCCCCAGGCAGCACACAGAGCAGCCCTGGTACCATCAAACAGGGCGTTTACGTTTTCAAAAATGAATGCATGCACACACACATAAATAATATACATAAAATGTAAATCTAACAAAACCCAGAAAAGTAATTTTTAAGGTACAATTCAGACTGAAGTGCGTTTCAGCAGCCACGGTGCAGTTTTTAGCGTCTCTAGTTCAGATATAACACATGCCAGCAGAGAGAAGGTGTTGACCGGTGGACGAACAAGAGAGTTGACAATGGGAAGATCCAGACCGATCCATCAAATGGATCCCTATGACCTTTGCCGAGCTTCGGATACTGCTGACAAAACCTCGCTGCTGGCAGGATGGCTCACCGTCAATGCCACCAGCAGGAACCCAAAGCCAACCGCAGCCTACAGGTGCTACAGTGGGGACCTGGAGCCCTGCCTCATCCCATGGGAGCATGGGCATTGCCGGTGGTCTCATCCCCAGATGAAGCATGACGATACTCACCACGCCATACTGAACACCAGGCAACAGAGAACCCAAAGGCTCGGTGGGATTGGCAAAAAAAGGATTAGGCTTTTTTTTTTTTTGAGAATAAACACGCAGTTATGTTAGGCAAGATAAAAAGATTTAGAGAGCAAGTGAAGTTTATATTTTGTGGCGTCGCTAGCTACAGCTTGTCTCATTAAAAAGCAATCTCCCCTCCGGGTAGGATACTCTGCAGTGGGGACCTGGGGAGTTTTTTACCTTCCTCTGAAGCATCCAGCTCTAAGCACTGGCAGAAACAAGACCCCGGACCAGAGACAGCCGGCCCTGCCTCACGGGGCAGTCCTTTCGTTCCCGCTTACAAACACATCAAACCCACTTTGGGCAGTAAAACGTGAAGTTGGAGCCCCTGTGGGTGTTGCTGCCGACACAACGGCCTGAAATGCGTGGTGGGGACCTCTTCCAGAGCTCCTGTTCCCTCAGCCGAGAGGGAAAACAATCCATAGTGCCAGAAAACACCTCTTATCCAAGGAGCAGGCACTGCGGTCCCACCACATAGCGCACTACTGCAGTGAAGAGATGCCCTTCTCAAAGGGCTCAAGGCAGAAGGCAACCTTAAATTGCAAGGTTTTTTTTCAAAATTAGATTAAAACCAGGCAGCTACCTCCCTGCAGTAGAGAGGAGCAAAGCACAAACATCTCCAGGAGCTGCTGGCTTGCTTATCCTCTTAAGTAAGCAGCAATACCTCTTATCACTCGGTGGTAGAAGAAATAGGAATATTATTAACATACGTGACACGCCACCATAGATGCCCTGCACAGGGAGGCTTACCTCGTAACTGATATTTCCCTCTTAAAAAGGCCAGTCACTTACTTTGTTAATACACAGAAAAAGTGCCTCTCAATCAGGGACAAATACTGCCTCACTGTCACTAATCAATCTGTAATCATTTTTTCTCTGCAAAAATCCTCCCAGGCTGAGCACTGATTCACTGGAAGAGGAACTTTAATGGCTAAGTTATAATTCTTCCAAAATGGAAGGTGTATAAACAACACGATCGAAATACTGGCCCAGAAGAGTCTTAATTAAAGAGGTACTGCCAGGCGCTGCCAAAACGTCAATGAAGGTATAAAGCTGCTGGAGCCCTTACAAGCCTTCCATCAAATATTGATTGCAACTGGAGGCATGGCCCCAGACTAAAAAGGACCCGTCTTATTGAGTATGACAAATTTTATGTTCCTATAATTCTATTTAAACAGAAGGTTGTTTGGGTTTGTTTTTTTTTTTTTAATCCTAGGGAAAGGAGAAATTAATTTGCTTTGGCCTCTGTCCGGGCTCAAGAACTTTCTTTGCTGGAGGGCAACGCTATTTTGCAGTGCTGCCTGCGCACCCGAAAGCAGCTCGTGCAAAACCTGCCTCGGGAAACGCAGCCTCCCTCTGCAGGTGGGGACCCGCCGCGGCGCCACGGGGATGGGCTCCATCCTGCCCGCTCTGCTTTGCTGGAGGTGCTGAGCACAGCACCGTCCCGCGGGGCCTGGGGCTGCCCCTTTGATGTGCTGAAAGCGAGGAGCGATAGTGTTACCTTTGGTGGAATGTCTTCCTCCTGCCGTAACCAAGAACTTCGGTCAAACTTTTCAATGCGAGGGGGCAGAGGAGGGTTTTCTGAGGTGGGGTCCGAGTTCTGCCTTGGCATCTCAGTGCGGTGAGAGGTCACCGTCAGAGCCTCCTGAAACCCAGCCAGTCCCTTTGCAGGCTGTTCATGCAGTGACTGAGACCCAGACAAGGAGCTTCCTTGGGATTTCACAGTGACCAGATGTGGAATCTAAGCACCAAGTCAAAACAGAACTATCAGTACAAAATGGAAAAAAAAAAAAAAGGAATCAAAAAAGTATTTAAAAAATTGATTCTTTTTTTTTTTATTTTTAAAAATTCGATTAGCACTTCGGATGCACTAAAAAGCCCCCTCGGTTTGAGATCAGCGCTGCCTTGGTTTCAGGACCTTCTGGCTTAACATCGCTTCAACGCAAGATCTACTAAAAAAAAAATTCATGCTCGCACAGCTCAGCCTTTTAAAATCAGGCAATGTCATGCTTCAGAGTCCTGCCAGCTCCTGCGTGCGCACGGTGGTCCGGGCTCATAGCCACAGTCCCGCACCGCTCCGTGGGTACCACCCCAAGCGTGGGGGGAAGATGCTCCCTCCTGCCAGCTCCCGCACACGCCGTGCCCGCCCCAGCCTGCAGCTCCCGCGCCTGCGCCTCTGAGGCTGTGCTAATGAGGTTTGGCATGGATTTTCTTCCTTAAAAATGGAAAAGAAAAAAAAAAAAGGAAAGGATAATAAATAATAATTAATTTAAAAAAAAATCGTCAGGAATTCTGAGGCATAGATGGCTTACAAAAATATCTTGAGGCATGAGTATCTATAGGTCTGGGTAGCCCCTATCCTATGGATTTAAGGGTTACGAGTGAAAGGAATACTGACATTTGTTTGGGGAAATCAGAGAAATTCACAAAGTTAGACTTTGTGCAATCAGATCTTCTTCCCAGGACCCTGTGAAGCTGCACTTCTTTGATACAGTGGGGTTGTAACTTTTACTTGACATTTCCACACACGCATCTATGTACACGTACCACATGTATATGTGTATGCATGCATACATTTACCTGGGCCACTGGGTCTCAAACAACCTTTTCATCAATATTTTATTGCCAAACAAAAGTCTTTGTAGCTGTTGACAATAGAGGCCATCAAAATGTGTCTGAAAAGTATTTGGCCAATCAGAGAGATTACAGTGAAGTGGGTTTTACCCACTTCCCAGCATCTATAGACTACTGTACACTGGGGAAAAATGAGCTGTACGTTTAAGGGCATTCCTGCGTGTATTTTGTTTTTAAAGCTGGCATCGTACTGTTGACCTACAGGTGCGCATACCACATGTGGCACGTTTTCCCACATAAGCCCATGTGGACATGGAGCGAAGGCTTTGTACTTTGCTCTGAAATCCCCACTGGAGCCTGCGGATCCACAGGAGCACTTCCAGGGGCCGGACCAGAGCCAGCACCGACGCTCAGTGCAGAGCTTTCGGTGGCAGAGTACTGACAGCCCTCGCGGCTGGGAGGAATTTTTGGATGGTCATGGTGATCTATGCCCTCTCCAGATGTGTTTGTGACTGGTGTCAACTCAATGGAAAAAAACCAAAACAAAACCTTGAATTAAAGCGGCAAAGAAAGCAAAAACCTCTTTTTGATGATCCTCAGCATCAAAGCGTCCCGGGGCTTTTGTACCAGGCGCTGCAGTTTTAAGTCCTTTACATAAACCAGATCCAAAGAGGAGCAGAGCAACTGCCGCACTGGAGCAGACCAGCAGTTCCTCTCAGTCCTCCAGCTTGTTTCTGGCAGTAACCAGTACGTGATGCTTCAAAGGAAGGTAGAAACCAGCGTGATGTTTCTAACACATGGAGGTGACAAGGGGAAGCCACTCATGAATGTAGATGCTGCTCTTACCCACAAATACGTTTAAGGCTGAGAAACCAGGGAGCAAGACACTATTTCCCTTGAATATGCTCTTTTTCTTGTTACCTTACCAGCACCCCCAGCGTCCTGGCTCCGGTAGGTGGGGGTCCATTACCTGCGGGTCCACGGGTCGGAGCAGGGGTGGGGTCCGGGCCTGTTGAACACCGCTAATGCTGAAAGACTCCGACCGAGGAGGCAGGTTGGGGTCAGAAATCCTGTTGGCCACCTTATGGGGCATGGCTGGCGAGCTCTGGCGGTTGAGCCGGGAGCGCTCCTCCACCTGCGGCGAGACGGGGAGGGTGGGTGAACGCCCCATGAAAAGCCATTTCCAGTTGAAAACCAAGGTATGATTATACATGTAGGAAGCTCTTTTCTCTTCAGGTACATCAGGGTATTGTACGAGCACAGAATCCAAGCTGCCCAGCAGATTGGGCAATAAATGCATTTTAAATGCATCGAAAGGACTATTTGTATTTATGTGCATAATTCATTTCTGAATACGACATGGAAGAATAAAGAAAAAGCAACAGGCCTCGGAGAGGTGTTCCTACAAGATGACTCCTGAGCAGCTCTTGCTTCTTCTCAAATGTATCTTCAAGCAAGGGGACCCTTTTCCTTCACAACTACAAATGCCACGAGTACTGCTTTTGTTTGATCTGAATAAAAGAATAAATACGGCAGCCAAAAAACAGCTGGCTTTGATCTAGATTTAGCGAGTCTGGCACCTTGTCATGTAGGGAAGGGGAAAAGCTCTATTACTGATAGAGAAATAAACCCGAAGCCCACTGCTTTCAGTTACTCTTGCTGGAAATAGCGCGGTCTCAGCTAACCCAGGCATTCCTGTGATCTGGGTGCTCCTGCAGTGAGACTGTATGCGTTGATATTCACGCAGCATACGCTATGCAGGATTTTTGATACCTTGCGATCTGACGTGTATTTTCATTTATCTATCATTAACGTGTTAAATGCCCTTAGCATGGCTCGACTCCACCGTGTACAAATGTCACGTTAAAAGGCAACCTACAAAAGAGGTTTGCTTGCAGAGAACGACAGCTCTTCTCTAAACAAATAAATGTACAGGAAACAAAAGAGCCATTATATGAATAAAACCAAATCTTCTCCTCTTTCAGATACTGAGCAGGAGCCAGAGTAGAATTTAGGTTAGGGATTTGTGTCATGGACTCTTTCCTTTCTAGTTCATGAGGGACCATCTGGACCGCTGTTGTGTCCCAAGAGGACTTGAGAACTTCTCCAGGCGAGCAGAGGCCGTGCAGAGCTCGGTTCAGTGATGCCCACGGGAGCAGACAGGAGGATGGGAAGGAAGGAGGGCAGGAAGGAGAACTCTGAACAAGGGGACAGCAGCATGAGTGCTAGGTTGCAGGCCCGATCCAGCACATCTGCTTATCAGCCAAGCCCTGGCAGGAAGGGCAGCAGAGAGGGTGCTGCCGCCAAGTCCTCCGGCTGTTTACAGGCGCTCTGGGGCACGCTGCCAAGCCGGAACGCATGGCTGAGTACGGAGGACTTCAAAGCTTGCATGGAGAAGGCAGGAGAGCAGTGAAATGGGAATGTCTGTGTACTGGGAAAGGAGAAATGCGCTTGGTTTTCCCAATGCTGGCATCTCCTCGCTGGCACTTTGTTGCCCCAGCACCACAAGAGGATGCTCTTGGGACTCTCTAGCGGTACTTTGTGGAGCCTTAGTGACTCCACCATTCGGCAGAGACCGGGGAAAAAGCAACCAAACCCTGCAGGAATTCATCATCGCTCCGGTTCAAGCCATCTCTAATTGAACTCAAGATTGCTCTCAAACGGGAAACATCCTTAGCAGGTTCTCTGCAGTCCCTGAGGAAGGCTGCTAATGTTTTAATACATCACTTCAAAGCGAGGGAAGGATAGAAGCCACTGGGACCAAAGGAGGAGCTGACGTGCACGTCGGCTGCTACAGAGAACAGCACAGCTCGTGACGCACAGACGAGCCCTGAGCCCTCGGGAAGCTCCGAGCTGCAGGAAAGCACCGCAGGGCCCGGCCATCATGTGGAAAACATCCGATTAAACCTGTCCCCTCCTTTATGCATGGTCATATATGGCCTAAACCTGCCCAAATCCGTCCTTCAGCTGACCAAGCTTCCTTGTCACGGAGAAGTTAGACTGGGCTACCTGCATCACTTTGTTTAGCAAATACTGGTCCGTTACAGGAGAGTCAGTAAGGGAGAGAGCTGCCACGATCCCGGCTGGATCATCAGAGGGTCCCAACGTGATGTCCAAAAGGCCTGGGCTGTAAGAAGAGATGTGGCTGGGTGAAGAGGGCAGGTCTGGGATAGCAGCCAAGTTATATCCCAAGTTAACTTCCACTGGATAACCGCTTACTCAGAAGAAGATGAGTAGAAGGAACAGCAGATGGGGATGTGCATCCATGTGTGTTGGCGGGAGTATGTGATCAGACTGTTTTCTTTAGCATAAATAGCATAAAAAAGAGAAATCCTTGACTGTGCTCCAGGGAAGCTATGAAGGATGCAGCACAGCCCAGTTCCTAACCCAGAGCTTTGTCTTCACCAACAGGCCAGTCCCTCAGCAAGGGGGCACAGGGAACACAACTGCAACGTGAGCGGCCACAACCTCACCTTTATGATTTGCCCCATGTCTGAGGGGTCCTGGCGTCACCATGTGAAGTCGAGTGAGGTGGGAAAATAAGTGCATAAAGGAGAGGTATGAAAAGCAGAGGAGGACACGGCAGGAGGAGAACTCAGCTGTGGTGACCAAGCTCCAGAGAGAGAAGACTTCAGACCAAAGAACATAAAAAGAAGGACGGTATGGGCTATCATGCAAAATCCTCAAGAGATATCCCATTAAGCTCTTCAGAGCTTCCAGAAATTGTAGGCTGAGCACCAGACTCGTGTCTTCCTTGTTCCCAAAGTAAAACAAAGTCTCAATATTTCTGTTAAATTAGCATGTATGGGTTGGGTATGGAAATTGCTTAACTATAGCGGGAACCATGGCAGGCTGATCGAGTATCAGCACAAGTCTATCTGTATGGCCGGCAAGGATGGTACTTCAATATATGCAGAAAAGTAGCTGAACTGTGCTAAAAGTGGGACTGTGCAGTGGATAAAACAGGGGATGGAGGCAGGAGTAGTTTCGGGAAGTTCCCAAGGGTGCTGAGTCAAGGCAATACATCAAACTACTGTTCCCAGGAGCAGAAAGGTGCCACAGTCGCTGCTTTGGGCATTTTGTTAGAAACCAGATGGAGTGACACAGGTAAAGAATAAATGATTTGGAAAGCTAACTGATGGAAGCTGGAGATGATCCCCAACCACAGGAAACCTCATCTTCCCTATGATTTCAGCAAAGGGTATGAGGCCGCATTCTGCTGCTCTTATTGCCATTGTACAGTTCCCAGTGCCCCGCTTCCAGTGATGGCATCAAAAGACGCCGCTTCCCCCATGGAACAGAAGAAATGGGCCTTTATGTTTGAAATGGAAAGCTAAATCCAGTGCTTTTCTCCTTCACCTCAGATAAAGAATAAAAGTCCTCTTTATACATCTTTGTTACAGTTTAGAAGACAGTGACAGAGGTACTTTAGCAACGTGCTAGAGGATTTATTTAAAACCAGGCAACCAGAAACAGTTTACTCCCTTTTTCCTGCCTGCTACCTACTCTCGGCACTTCTGTGGGTGGACAAGAGAGACCCGGACCCACACAAAGCCGCAGAGGCACCCCCCAGGTGGAAGCCTCTCCCGTCAGAGGCGGCTCAGCACATCCGGATCGTCTCATCTGCAGACCCACTTACCAAACCTCTTCTTCCCCTGGGAGGGCTGGAGAATGGCGCTCCCACTCTGTGAAAATACGTTGGCTGGCACATCGCCACCAAAAGACTCTGAAGACTAAGTTGGAAGGGAATGAAGGAGAAACTGAAGGTAGTACGAAGAGGTGAAAGCAGTTTTTGACACCTGCATCTATCTTTGTGATGGTTTAGACAGGTTAAGAACAGTTTGTATTATCGGCCTTTGCTTAGCAATAGACAGTTGATTGAATTTCTTGAGTATTTGATGCTTGCAAGCATCCTTGATAGGAAAAAACAGGAGACAGCTGCATGTTGTATGCACATCGCATCTCTGCCAGGACTAAAGGGTGCCAGACATTTGGCAGCAGAGCAGGGATCCTGCTTAGTAGAAAGAATAGGCGAGTTATTGAAAGATCTTTCTGCCCAGGAGTAGGATTACAAAATTAAACCAAGTAAACGCAAAGAACTTGGAAAAAATTAATAGCAAGAGTGAGGATCAGTCTTACTGGAGCCACCACAAGGAAATTAAGGAGAAAGAAAGTGTTTGCACATGATCCTGAAACCGCACTGCAGACAATGCATGTCTTCATATTTTCAAGACTATTCAGCCAGGCAACAATTAATATGCAAGATCTCACAATTGTTACAACAATCCCCTCTTTTTGCTGGAGAAAAAAAAGAATACTGGTATTGTGGCTTGTCTTTCTAAAATTCATGAAAGAAGAGCAACCCCAAGAGATACAGTCCTGAGCATGGGAGGAAAAACTGTCTGGTCCCTGTTTGATTATGGGGAAATTAACTAGTGCTCAGCAAGGAACCCTGTACGACTACCCTGTCCTCCAGCAGACCAGAAAGGAGCATCAGGAGCTCCTGGCACATCTACAAGTCCCCAGCTATGGCTGAACCCCTCCAGGAGGGATCCATCCTCCTCCTTGAATGCCCTCATGGAAAAACCTCCTTCCTCCACTCCCTTTCCTTGCACAAACGCACACGCAGACAAGTTGCATTGAACTGGGAGTGCTTCCAGCACAGCTAATGGCATCTGCTGGAGGCCAACCCAGCAGAGCGCAATCTGCCGTATGTATTTCGGACCGATCCGCATGCCCAGCCCTGCGGATGCAGGCAAGCATCGCCACGCTCCTCGCTCTCGCCTACCTCCTTGGCCCAGGCTGGTTTCTCGCTGGCATTTATCCCTTCTTTGTAATGGTAGAGGGGTTTCTTCTCTGCCGGCCTCTGGTCCTGCCGCTGCTGCTGCTGCTGCTGCTGCAGGGACACCAGGTAATCCCGCTCCTGCTGGAGCTGCCGCTGCAGCCTCTCCGCCTGCCGCTGCTCCTCCAGCTGCTTGCGCTTATACTCCTACCCAGGAGAAAGCACAGTGACACAGGTGCCAGGCCAGCGCGAAAACACAGGGCTGCAAACTGCAGGTTTATCTGTTCGGGTGGAAAACGGGGCCTGAGTATCCAAAAGGCTGTTTTCTGGCAAAGCTCATTGACTTGGAAAACTCTGGAGACTCATCTGCGAAGTATCCCGGAAGAGGGACAGCTGGGAGGATAGAGCCGGCAAATTCAGAGTATCGGGGGGTGCCAGCCAGGGAAACCCCCCTGAGGGTTCAGATATCCCCTTACAAGCTACCATTGACTTTGCCCAGATTTTTCTGGATGGGAAGAACAAAGCATCAACCCGATGAGGTGCCAAACACCACCGGGACAGACAAAACTCAGCTGAAGCCAAGTCCTCTGTAGGACCAATTTATTGTTTGTGGGAAGGGCCGCACAGCAGAGCCAACTGCATGATCCTTCTGAATCCCTACGGCTCTATGAGGTTTAATGAGTAAATCATTTTGAAAGGGCCTTTTGAATAGGCAAGGGCTTGTGTGAGGGTTTTTCTTTTCCCTAAATAAAATTAATAGCCAGAGAGAGAAAAAAAAAGAATAATCCATGCAGATTAAAAGAAAACACAGCGAGAGTAACAGCTACCAGCATTAAAAAGGAAAACTCAAAACCAAACTTAATAAAAAAAGAGGACATCTAGAATGCAACCAGCATGAGAGGGAATATACAGCGTTCCTGTGAGGAAATTAAAACAAAAGCCTTCGCTTGGACTATGAAAACCCGGCATGGCAGGGTGGGTTTGCCAGGTGCAGGCACGCGACATGCTCCAACATGCTGCCAAACCTGCGCGGCAACGAAGAGGGCTGCTCCTCTCACAGGGGCACGAGCGTCCCGATGCAAGGAGAGGGTCATGCACCGCGAGGGGACCCAGCCACGGCACCGGCCATGCTCACAGCCACGCTGTCCCCCACGTCTGGCACGGCAGGAGGCACTCGGGGGACGCGGGTGTACATGGGCACATGCGGACGCGACACGGGCAGCAAATGGCAAGCGTGGCCGGGGGCCTCCCATTTACCAGAAGTAGCGCTTGCTCCTGCAACAACTGCTGCTGCAGGATCTCTAACTGTCTCTGCTCCTCCTCTAACTGTCGCCTGATGTACTCCTGGAGGCACGGGCAGCAAGGATCAAAGGAAAAAGAGAGAGAAGATAAAAGAGACAGCGTTCCTCAAGAGGAAGGAGAACTGAGGTGGGCACCCGCATCCATCCCACCCAAGAGCTGACACCAATCAATCAGCCCAGGCACCCTCCATCCCTGCCCGAAGAGCCCGGGGTGTCCACCACTCTACAAAGGACCTCCCAGGGCAAAGGGCAAATGAAAACCACTGAGGAAAAGCAAACATTAACACAACAAAACCAACCCCACCCCGGGAGCCAGCGGGTGGGAAAAACCTGCATCAAGTGTCTCCACACCAGCGGGCAAGCAAGTGGATCCACACGGCAACAAACGACAGCAGTGGAAAGCGACACACGCAGTGTTAACAATTAAGCAATTTGCTCTCAAGTGGCAAAAAATACAAGTGTTTACAAGAAAATCTCTGACTAGAGGCAGAGGAATCCGCGCTGAAGGCGATGGCCCCGCTCCCTGCGGGTTACCTGCTCGTGCTCCGCGCGCCGCCGCTCCTCCTCCCGCCGCATCTGCTCCTCATAGTGCCGCCGCTGCTCCCGCTCCTGCTGCTTCCGCAGCTCCTTCTCCCGCCTCTGCTGCTGTGGGGGCAGGGGGCACAGGTCAGCATCCCCGCTCCTCTCCCCGGGTGCCCAGAGTCCGTTTTCTCACTGTTTTGGGGGACCCACCTTGCCCAGTGACCTGCAACGTTCTCACCCGCCCGATGAGATGCCTCACCAGCAGGAAGGTCCGTTTGGGGTGGTAGAGGGGCTTGTTGATCCCACCCCATCTTCACATGCACCAGTGCCCAACACTGGCTACGGAGAACCCACAGCATCCTCCAAACCAGCACTGGACCATGCACACAGCCCTGTTTCTTCTCCCACTTGCATGTGAAGCCATGTGGGCAGTGCATGGTTCCCACTTCCCAGTGTTTTGGATGGGTGGGGTCATCAGGCCCTGGATTCACAGGGCAGGGAGGGGCTCACCCGGGGAGCCCACAGTTTACAGGGAACTCATGTCTCAGCTCCAAACCCACTCGTGAGGATGAAGGAAGGTGCCGGGGGAGCTAATGCCTACCCAGAGGGGAATTCATCCTCCTTAGCTTCTGGTCTCAGCAAACGTTAGCACAGAAGACCCAAAACCCAAAGGATTTTCCTTTTGAAAACACAGACTGAGCTTCTCTTGCCACCCTCAGGCCACCCCAGGCCCCTGCTGCCTGGGTCATATCCCTGCTTGCTCGGCTCTGTAGCATCTTTGCCCACAGCAGCACAGGGTGTTTTGGGGGTGACAATGACCTCTGAGCCATTCAGGGTGTCTGTGAGCCACGCGGGGTGCGCTGGGCACCCCCTGCTTTTAACCACACGTAATTCCTGTAATTCCTCCAGCTCCCCCAGCCTGGGGCAAGCTGCTGCAACCCTCGGCCATGAGGCCACTCCGCACGGCAGCCCTGCAGCGGCAGAGGGCACTCAGATGCCGACGTTGGCTAGCGGGGCTCTGCAGCCTGCCAGAACTCCATCACACGCTGGGTGCAGCGACACGCGTGCAGCCCTGACAGCGAGGCAGCCTGCTGAAGCATAAACCTGGTCCTTTTTTCTCCATTTTCCCCCCTTATTTTCCTCCCCTTGCTGACACACAGCGGCTGAGCAGACTGCAGTGGGAAGGTGGGCACCGGAGGGGCTGGCGACGCCGTACGCAGAGGGCTGGAGCTGGCAATGGCGGCTCTACCCAAGGCTGAGCTATCTGGAGACAAAGATGCATCCACTTGAAACTGCTGCGCTGCAGTCAGCCTGCGCTGTACATACAGATGGATTTGATATCTATATAGAGATCTATCTCCATAGGTATCTTCTATAGAGACCTGTCTCCATAGGTATCTTCTACAGAGATATAGGTATCTTCTACAGAGATCTCTATTCCTATTACAGATATCTATCTATAGACATATTATATAGATTTTATATAGATCTATCTCTAGTGTCTAATACAATAGATCCATCTCTAATATATATCTTTATAGTAGATATCTATCTAATAGATAGATCTAGTCTACAATTCTATTTTTTTATATATATGTATGTATATAAAAACCTCTATAATTCTATTATGTATTTATTCTACATTCTACCCTGCAACCTGGGCTGGTGGGAGGTGTCCCTGCCCAGGGCAGGGGGCGTTGGACCTAGATGATCTTTAAGGTCCCTTCCAACCCAAACCATTCTGTGGTTCTATGATTCAATACCTCCCTAGAGACAGGTATCTATAGATATCTTTATAGATAGATACCTATATAAATGTATAGATAGATTTATAGATATTTTAACGAACGTTTAAAGACATCCACACTTCCATGTAGGGAGGAGCTGTTGCCTGCCTTGCTGCTCTCCCCACCCACAGGTAACATCCAGAGCCAACCCTGCACAGGAATTCTGCTCATTTCCTCCGGCTTCGAGCCGCAGCACAGCTTTAGTGCCACCTATAGCCATATTTACCAGTGCTGTTCCACTTGCCTCAGGAAAAAAAAAAATCGCATCCAACCTGAAATAACCTGCCAGCTCCAGACTCCGGCGTGTCCCACGCCAGGCGCAGCCGCTTGCGCTGCCCACGTAAGCCGGGGATCCATGTGTTACTCCGTGCGTATGCCTGTCCTCGCTGAGCACAATGCGAACGTGGGGCTGTTTGTAGTTTTTTGAACTCCGTACTAGAAATCGCAGAGGATACGCCACAGGGACGTGGTAACTCTGCAGCAGGAACAGTAATACATGGGATTTCGTGGCTTTGCCAGCACTCCCTGTCCTCCTTAGATGAGCGCTGTTGGTGATGGTCACTTCTCCCATGCACGAAGCACAGATATTTTGACTAAACGGTTGAGCGTTACCCTGAGCTTCCAATCGCTGTGTATCACACTGTTTTTTTGGTGGGTTTTAATGTTGGGGTTTTTTTTTAGTGAAAATAGCACGCTGCTGAATAAAGCACATAATGCTCGTTTAGGCTCGGCTTGGCTGGCAGGAGAGAAAGCCCTGAATGCCACAGCTATTTCTCAAATAAAAAATCACCTGATAGGTCTTTATTCCCAATCCAGCAGGCGAACAAAGCCAAACCTCTCCAAGGAAGGAGACAAAAGCATTTTTCTCAGGGAGGGAGCAGCACACCAGCATCCTTCCAGGGGACACCCAGCCAGGGGTCCATTTCCACACCGAAAAGCCTACTTAAACCCAGGAGCTGGGAACTGAGCCCCCCAGGCATTGTTTTCTTTCAAAGCCAGGTCTGATGCTCTTCTGGATATTTAAAGGACCTCTGCACCCTGGCGCAGTCAGGCTCTTCGGGCTGAGGCTGTGAGGGGGATGAAATACATATATTTATCGAGGCTGGGAGTAGAGAGCTTCCCTCCAGCTCGACAGCGTTTTTGTCAGGTCACATTATCAGCAAAGTCATTTGTCACGGTTGCATTACGAGCACCTTGAGCTAAAGCCTGCACCGCCATCTCAGCAGAGCGGGGCTCCGCACAGCTGGCAAACATCTGGAGAGGACCTGGCACTGCAGAGGGGTGGGCAAAGCCTCCAGCAACGCCCCCGTCTCCCCTCTGCGCCCCTGCTCCCGTTCGAGCAGTGCTGGAATGATGAGGACCCTGTTTAAAGCAGGGATTGAGCTCAGTGAGACGCAGCTGAAAACTGTGTCTGAAAAGTGCATGTGGAAAGCAAAAAAAAAAGGGGGGGGGAGAGGTTCAAACATCTCTATTTTCCTCCTTTTTCTCCTTCTCTCCCTGTTTTCTGCCCTCCCCTCTCCCACTGCAAATACACACTTCCCACATTTCTCCAAGCCTAAAACTACTGTGTGTATTTACACTATCCACATCTGTTATTCACGCAAGGCGAGAGCACCAATTAATTAGGACCGCATTTATATAACTCTGCAGGTAAAGCTATATGTAGCTGCCTGTAAGCCAGAATGGGATCTTACTTGCGCCGCGCTAGAAATGACAGGTTTTAAATATTGATGAGGGAAGACACATGAAGGCAAAAACCTCTGGTGGGAAGGCCCTTGGAGGCCTGGCACGAAACAAGGACTTCAAAGGAGCAAGCTCGCTTTGGAAGATCATACGGGCTAAGGACTACGAGCAACCGGAAAACCGCAGCCGCTCCATGAACCCGATGAGCTTGGAGAGCCGCCGATGCTTGCAAGAAGAGGCTCCTGGAAACCTTGGCTGCTGCTCCCCAACATGAGCATGACCCAGCAAGGAAGTGGAAGAGGAATTCCAAGTGACAACCGAAAACAAATATTCTAGGTGGTTGCATCGTTGTGACAGGCTCATTTATTTGAGCCACCAGGGAAAGAGCGACTGTGGCTGGAACATCATCTTTGCTGACACACCAAGCACTGGAGCGGAGAGGTGTTTCCCACTGGTAGAGGAACTGGGTCAGAACTTCCCACCATGGATAACAGGGATCTGATACACTCTGAGCCATCGCAGGAGCTTTCAGTCGGGCTGATTGTGAAGGGATGCTCCATGAAGGAAAAGAAACTATAAGTTCTGCATGATTTCTAACCAAATTAAAACCAGAGAGACATAAGGCTTAGCATACCCATACTCAGGAGCTGCTGTAATGCAGCTCTCCTTGGAAGTGGGTCCAGGACTGCTGCCGGGGCCACTGTAGTGCCACCAGTAAACCATATTATTGCCAGGAGGCTGTCATCTTAACGAAAATATTCCTACAAGCTATATGACACCTGCATATGCAGAAGAAAATAAACCCCACCATTTTAGCTAGGCTAAGTTTATCTATAATTAATTGCTGGAATTTATTTTTTTTTGCGTTGCTTTATAAGAGCTTCCAGCAGACTGTCTTCTGCTGCTTAACATATAAAGGAGCTGCAGCAATTTTTTATCCCCTGAACATCCAGCTCTATAACTGCACCAAACGAAACCTCACATCCAAACAGCAAGATGCTTAGATTTGCCACATATGTTCCCTGTAAAGATCTGACCTTCATTTTATACCTAGAAAGGAAGAAAATCCACAACACGGCAGAAAAATGAGGTTACGCAAACCCCTCCCTGACTAAATCTGCCCACTGCTGCCAAGGGGTCTCACAGAGATTTGTCTTGCAGCATCCCTAATGCTCCTGACCGGCAGATGTGTTATTCCTGCAGCTCAGCTGGAGTTTTGGTGGTTAAACTGGTGCAGGAAGGCTCATTCTGTGCCAGCAACAAATGGAGGGTTTATTAGGGAACTATATATATCTAATATATGTACGTACAGGGAAAAATTAAAACATATTCAAGCCTATTCACCCTTCCGCATCACACAAATATTTTCCTTGGTACTATTTGATCTATTGATATTTAAATCTATAATTCAGTGGGGTTTTTTGCAGTTAGTGCTGGTGCACATTTTGAATTCACGAGATCAACCTTCTGCACGAGAGGAAACAAAGCTGCAACCCTACTCCCATGAAGGCCCCAGTTTCAAAGCTAGCTCGGGGATTTTTTACTTCCACCGCAATTAAAGACAGCTGCAAATCCCAATCTCTCCGGCTGCCTGCAAGAAGATTCAGCCTTAGAGAAGGAAACTGGTCATCAGTTGAGAAAGGGGACTCAAGTGGCCGGCAGATGCAAGGAGGCACGCAATGGATGGCAGCAGGTCTCGGGGGCAGCAGGAGGTGCACCAGGAGACCGCCAGTAGACTCCTCAGTTGACTTTGTTATATATGCATTTGCAATTATTGCCAGAGCAACATTATGAGATGGTGGATTTCCCCAAAAAGGCCCTAAAACAAGAGGTACTTTGTGAGAGGTTCAGAAATCCTGGGTTTGGAAGATCAAGATGATGGAAGAAATGGGATTCCTTCATTATGAGCTCTCTGCTGGGTGAGGGAACAGAAATGGTGGAAGCTCTATCCCCAGCAGTATTTAAAAACAAGACTGGAAAACCACAAGAATATCTCCCAGAGGTCTGCTCTGACAGAGGAATGGACCAGTTATTCCACTAACAGCCTTTCTCCAGTGCATCTCCAGTATAAATTAACTCCAGGCATTTCTGAGCTTGGCGTCCTCTGAAGTCAATCCTTTTGGAGCTGCGCTCGCTCAGCCTGGCCACCTTCACGGCGTCTTATGATGAGTCAGAGCTCTTTCTATAAACACAGTAATAAGCCTGGCAGTACTAAACAGGCTGACTTAGGAGCCCCAAAAGCCACCAGACTCCAAGTGTTTATTTGTCCCGGATGCTCTATTGGGTTTTAAAGGTCAACTTTATTTTGAAAATACAGTAATCTGAGCCTTCCACTGGTCTCTCCTCCCAGATATCTGCTGGTACAGTGCTGCCTACTGGAGGCACACCCCATCTTAGTCAGACCCCATAAAGAAGCATGGAAGAAACCATGTTCTCATTAACCAAAATAAATCCAGAACCAAGAGTCAGCAACTGAAGCTGGTGCAAAGCTAGCGGAGGAGAAAGCAGGGGGGCCAAAAGGCAAGAGTCCGGCTGCTGCCGAAACCTCCGAGTGCCGTCATGATGGGTACAAGAGCTGGAGCAGCACTGCTCTCTGGAGCAGAACTGCAGCGACGTGGATGGAGTGAGCTGAGTGCCCCTGGGCAGCAATATCAAACTCGGCACAGCTGTGACGGCCACTGTTTAGTACCTCTGTCTGGCCATCACATCCTTCCTGCCCCAAAATACATGGGAAAAATACACAGGAAGATCAAACTATATCCACTGCTGGCTGGCTGTGCTAGAAACGGTGGGACAGCCTGGGGGTACAAACCCCTCACCGTGTCCCCGAGCAGAGAAAACACCCCTCCCCAGGGCAGATGCTGGGACTTCTCCAGGAGCAAGAAGCTCAAGGGGAGGATGCCCAAAGCTGCGTGTGCAGCTCCTCTGGCCCATCCCCTGCAGCAGCAACAAAACTTTCACAGAATCACAGAATGGCAGGGCTGGCAGGGCCCTCTGGAGATCACCCAGTCCAACCGCCTGCCAGAGCAGGGTCACCCAGAGCAGGGGGCACAGGTGGGTTTGGGATGTCTCCAGAGACGGAGACTCCACCACCTCCCTGGGCAGCCTGGGCCAGGGCTCTGCCACCCTCACAGTAAAGAAGTTCCTTCTCGTATTTAGGTGTTTGCTCATCTTTGCCTCTACTATTTTTCAGGTGCTCCTACAGAAGCCCACGGCAGATGCGGACACCTTGCAGCCGGCCAGGCTGGGGAGCATCCCTCCGAACCGCTGCCACAACCCACCGTGTTTGCAACAGCAGGTCTGTACCTCTTCAAGGACTCCTGCTTTAGTCCTCACCATAGCAACTCCGCTGTGTTTCCTCCTCACCATGCAAACGGTGTCTAATAGAGAGGAGAGCTCATTTCACTCTGTGGCTGGAGATGGAGGTGAGACTAAGCCTGGCTAGATGGACTGGAGAAGATGGGCTCCCGAGAAGATGCCGGGGCCACTACAGCCACCAGAGCGCAGCCGCCTGCTCTGCCCCAGTCCTGGCTAAACCCACGGTGGGTCATGCCGGCGGACCCGTGCTGGGGAGGGCAGAGGATGCTGCTTCTCTCCCCATTTCTCTGATATGGCAGGAGAGTGAAAATGCCACTTCACCAGCTTTGCCCCAGAAAAATCTCTCCCTTTCAATTCAGGTCTGAGAACTGTACGGCAGCTGGGAAGAAGGCGATGGGTGAAGAGTCTGGGGTTGGGGGGGAAGCTGTTATAGCCACCAGAAATGGCGGCATTGGTTTTAAATCCTGGCTATGGTGGCATTAGCTTTTAATGACATGGGGGAAAGGACAGGGGGACCCGGCAAAGCCCATGGAGGGGGGCTGTGCACAGCCAGGCCCCGCAAGGCAGAGCCTCCATAGCTCAGGGCAGAGCTCGCCAGCTTAGCAAGGGGATTAGTCCTCCATTCAAAACCTGCCTGGGAAGCAGCAGAGAGAGAGAACAATTTTCTTCCATGTGAAGAGAACATATTAATACCGCAGCAAGCATTGTATTCATTACAGGATTGCAGCTAATCTGGTGTCTGCTTTTATTCTGCTGCTGTTCTGCTCCTGTACCGCTTGCAGCAAGCGGGCTGGGACAACGGCAGAGCCAGGCTTCCCCACCGCAGTCCTCAGGAGCTGCTGGGGCAGGGGACTGCGGGGTGCATCTATGTGCAAGCCCCCTCCTGCCTCAGAGGGGCTGGCTTTGTGAGGGGTGCAGGGGGCGAGCGAAGCCTGACCTACCACGTATTGACCGCGCGATGCTCTGTGCTCCCACAGTGCCGCAGACCTACATATCTACCAGACTGAAAAAACGCTCTGCCCAGGAGTCGCCCGTGTTGGGTTTTGGCCCGGAGGGGCTCAGAGGACCACCTCGAAGAGGGGCCCATACCATCACCATCAGCTGCCTGACATTCCTTCCTGTCTGCGCCCCTGGCCTGGGGGCACTACCCAGCACACTGAGAGGCAGGTTATATCTACGAGACACTCTGGCTCGTGCAAATTAAAGGGGTGGCTGCTCCAATAGCCCAGTTACTGCAAGTCCTTTTTTCAGACATATCAGTGTCCTCTTTGGAAAGCTTATTTAATTACCCTTAACATATGAACCCTTCATTGAGACACTTGGGATGAGTTCAGTGCAAGGCAATGGGTTTCTTTGTGAAAAACCACATCAAAACTCCCCCAAAAAAGGAGAAAACCCTTCTTGTTCTTTGGTGGATTTCTGCAATCTGGGAACTAAGAGCTAAACCAAAAGCGAGCACTTTGTACAGAGAACGCAACCAGGCTGTGCATCTCACGGACACCCAAAGTCACCCGGTCAAATCCTGCAGCTGGATTTTAAATGGGGTGGATAATTTTATGACCGATCGCATTTGTAGCTGGTATGTTAAGACAAGGGCAATGAAATCTTATGCTTCAGGGCATATATGGATCATTGCACACGTCAGGCAGGCATCTGCCCCTCCCCTGCCAGAGACATTGTAATTGGCGTGGACGGGAAGGACGAAGGTTGATATTGGGGATTAAAGGGGACACAAGTGGCACATGGATCTGGGGAAAGGGCAAATGGAGCTATTCAGCTTCTTCTCAGCTGTAACAGTCCACAGCAGCAAATAAGGATAATGAACTTGACAGATGCCTGGACCAGGAGGAGTTTTGCCCACCTTGCCTGAATGCTGCTATCACCCCAGTAATGGGCTACCTCTGCTCAACAGTTCCAGGGATCCTTTTAAGTTTGGTATTTCAAGGTTTTATTTATGGCAAAGCAGCTCTATTACCTTCACAAGAGCTGGCAACACTTCCTAGAGTGAGGAGAGTGGCTGGGGGCTGGTATGCAAAAAGCAAGAGCTGGGGGTTTGTCCAGTGTAACAAAATATTCGGGGTTACCCACTAGAGGGATTAGGACATGATCTTTTTAAACCAGGCTGAGAACAGTCACTTGGGACCTGCTACCAGAAATCCCGCTGTTCCGCCCAAAACTAGCCTTTGCCAGCCTGTTGCTCGACTCCGGCCAGTTACCTCCTCCAGCCTTCGCCTCTGCTCCTTCTGCTCCTCGATCCGCTTCTGCCGCTCAGCCAGCAACTGCCGCTTGTGCTCCTCGTTCTCCCGCTGCTGCTGCTCCAGCTGCTGCCGGCGCAACGCTTCCGACCGCTCCTTGTTTGCCAGCTGCAGCCGCAAGAAATCCCGTCTCAGCGTGGACTCCCCGGGCAGGTTTAGGATGGAGCTGCAGAGGAGAGAAGCACCTGAGAACATCCTCTCCTACAGTCTTAAATCTCTCGCCAGGGGAAGTTCTGTGTGGTTTCCCAACATGGCTCATCCCAAGAGCATCCCATCACCTGCCAGAGCTTGGGCAGCAGCGGATGGAGGGATGGGAGGACCACAAGCATCAGGGCATGGCTCACCAGGAATTTATTTGCCTAAAGTTTCCTTTAAGTTTCTAACCAAAGCCTCTTGTGCTGCAGTGGCACCCACTATATTTAGCTGTTCACAAAGCACATTTAGCATGAATCATTGCCAGCTATTAAAATACTATATTATCTCAGTGAAATAATGGAATAGCCTAATACTAATTACAATGGTTCTGAAAAATGTCACTAAAGAAACAAAGTTCCAGCCCTACCGTGCTTGCAGCAGCACCGGGGAGGTTTCATGTTGAAAAGTTACATGGAAATAGGGAGTTACACTTGGATGTAGGAACCGCACTTTAAAAAGTCTTCTTTAATTTCACTTCACATTTTTTCCACATCTAAATACCCACATTCCCCATGACAGCACCACACCGTGCTGCAGATCCCACAGGCGACGGGGTACCCAGGTCTTCTTCCCCAGCTTTTATCCGAGGTGATCTACAGTATCAGTTTATACACTCGCACATGGGGGAATATCCTCTGTTCTGCCAGAGAACATCACTCAGTGCTCAAACTGTCCTTTTTCCATTTCTAGTTCTCGTGAGCCTGTAATCCGAGCTGATTTTGTACAGACTAAAAGAGACATAAGGGCAGATACGAAGTGCTGATTCTTACCTGGGCTCTCCAGAGTCATTTTCCTCCTCCTCCTCCTCACTTCCACTGTACTCGTACTCCGTCTCATCTAGGAACAGAATTGCTCATCAGTGCCCTTTGCTGGACTCGTTTGTTTTTCCAGCAGCTGAAAACCCCAGAGCTCTGAAGGCAGAACAGACAGATCTCTTTTTCTCACATGACACAGAACAAGCAGTGTTATTTCTCCACATTTTCTGTTTTTACGGAAGGCTGCGAGGCCAGGGAAGCGTGGGTGGTCTCCCTGGGTGCTGGCGGGCAGGAGGGCTGCATCCCGGCCAGAACACCATGGGCAGGACCAGCACAGCGGGCAACGGCCCCAACAACCAAAGACTCTCGATGTAAAGATGGGGAGGGTCCACAAAATAAGAATTTATCCCCATATGACAGCAAGCAACCCCCTTCTTCAGGAGGATTCTTCAAAGGGAGGTACACCACAAGCTGCTGGAGCCACAGGCACTGGAAGGTGGGATTTAACTATGGCTCTGAAGGCACCAACTCCTCTCTCCCTAAACATATACTCTTCCTATGCAAATCCATGAATTTTCCAGGCAATGAAGACATCTACATAAAAGCCCAACTGCAATGTTGTGCTACATACTGCGATTTCTATTGGGATATCATCTTTATCGGACGAAGGGAATGATAGTAAAAGAAAGGCTTACATTTATCCAATTACTCTCCATCTCTAGGGTCCAACCTTCATTTGCCAGACTAAACACATTTAATACTTCACTAGGATCCCGTTTTATTGTTTTGATTGCAGTGAAATCTATTACAAGGGGCTGGAAGGTACGCATGAAAAATTAATACTGCTACCAATAAGAAGAGAAATAGCGACATATCAATTTGCTGGATTCAACAAATGAGCTTTCAAATTAAAATTCAGTTCACAAGCAGCTGAATACTTTAACTTCGTCTATCTGATCTTCCTCCTTCAGAGGACTTTGATAGGGCCCGGAGAGTTCACTAAAAACATTCCGTTTAATAGGTTATTCCTAGTCAACGGAATTGCTTTGGGGCAAGGGTCTTATCTAGATGTTCGTTTGCACAACTCTGCTCATCGCTGGTGCAGCATGAATGTCACGTAGATCAACCGACTTGGCATGAAATGCGTGAGCTGGGAAAAATTCAGCTTAGCAGCTTCTCCCTCCCACACGCCAGCACGTATATATGCAGACGTAAATTTTATACACACATTTTAATGAATCAAAGCTTAAATGTCCCATGTGGAAATTGCCACCTGGACAAAAAGAGACACCATTTTTATATCAGGAAAAAAAAGAAAAATATTTAAAAATATGCTTAGCTCTAATGACAATCACCAACTGTTTTGCTATGGATATTTATTTTCATTTCAACAATGGATAGGCATCAAATTAAAGAAAATAATCTGACCTCAGAACCATAAGATGCATGGTCACACAGAAGCACCACACTTATTTAACTCCACCAGACTGCAAACAAACTTAGCCGTCTGAATAAGGGAAATTGGTACTGAGACCATGAGCAACCCAGTCCTCTTTCCCTTACTTCTTCCAGACGTATGTTTTGGCCACACAGATGCGCCATGGTCTACCCCAGGGATCTCCATGCACTTGGCAGAGGTCAAGGATTGCCCAGAGCGCTGCTTCTCCACTTACCTTTCTCGCCTCGCTTCTTTTTAGTCCTGTCGATGTGGTCCTTGAGCTGGATGCGGACCTGCCTTTCGTTGGGCTGGTCTCGGATGAAGGGGTGCTTCATCAGCTGCTCCGTGGTTGGTCTCTGGCTGTGGTTCTTCACTAGGCAGCTCTCAATGAAGGACTGAAACTTTTTAGACCTGCCCCATGACACAGAAGGAAGGTATTGAGAAAACACGTAACTGTACCGATTCTTTTATTAGAAAGTGAGAAACTTGTGGGTATTTGAGATCGTTTGGCTGCTACACAGCTTTTGCTCAGCTGCAGCCTTCCAAGTGGATGCACGCGACTTCTCTGTTGATACTTAGAATGGTCTCAAAGCAGCACCATCACATGTGTCCTCTCTCACTTTATCCTCTCCTACTCTTCTCACACATGCTCCTATCTGTGCCTTCCTGGACACCAATCTGCTGAGTCTGGAGAAAGCTGGGAACCATCAGTATGACCAGGGAATCACCAAAGCCAGATGTCATCAATGGCAACCAAGAAAATGCAAGGAGGTCTTCCTCCTTCTCCTGAGAAAGTGCAGGTAGAAGTGAGAGACAACACATACAATCCCTTAATAGATTGTTTCTCATATTTTGTGGCCCTGGGTGGTGTTTCAAGAGATGTAATTTTCTGAAGATGAGTGGGACAAGCTAGGTTGATGGATTTTTCTAGGTTTAACCACCCAGTGTTACATGGCTTGTTAAAGCTCAGACAACCTCTGGGTGATGCTTGCTGCCTACAGCCCTTCCCTGCTCTCAGAGGGACACCCAGCAGCATTACTGACCCGCCAGGTCCTGTGGGCCACCGTGCCCTGGTCCCCCCGATCGCAGACCGAGGGAAATGGGACACAGCCTTCGGGCAGCACGACTTGGGCAGAGGTGTGAATGTGGCTGCAGGTGTCAGAGACCAGACCCTCCTGACAGCAAACGGTTAAACTCAATCTCAGCTAAAACAATTTCAGCCAAATCTTTAATAAGCAAATTTTTCTTAGTCTCAGGCGTTGCATATCAAAAGTTTTCCCAGAACTAATTTCACCATATTATAAACCCAAGAGAACAGGGATTTACAAGAAAGAAAGATGTTGACAGCCCAGTATACTCTATGTTGCTTTAGCAAATAGGAAAATGAGTGTAAATTAATGTCAGAAGCCAACAGATACTACAGAATTGCATTAGAAGTAAAACAATAAGCTTTCAGGGATTTTACTTTTAAGCTGTCAGACTAAAAGTAATTTATCTTTTAAGTGCTAATCCACACAAATTGAGATGCAAAAATAAAATATGCCACTGGATCCAATTAAATCCTCCCTTCAGCTTTATTAACAAGCAAATCTTCCTTCCCCACCTTGCCTCAAGAAACCCTGTGTCTTGGTGTATTCCAGAAGGGACAATCCATGTGATGTCCCAAAAAAATCTGCTTCTAAAATGTGATCCTCCCCTATTGATATAACGCTGGAGGGACTCTGGTCCTGGATGTGTGGTCCAGGGCACCTACAAACATGGTTGAGGTGAAGTAGCTAAAAAGTTATCCTCCAGTAAGTGATGGGTTAGCCCATCTCTTAGGGATGGGGGTCCCAGTGTCACCTTTGCATCCTGAGCAGCTACGCACAGGGACCAGCTCATGCCTCTGAATTTCAGGTTTTCCTGAAATATTCCTCTCCAGTGACCAGTGGCACAGTTCAGCCCTCACCACGGCTGGAGCAGAAGATAAGGGCTTTCTCCCTGACTCTGATGCAGGAGGACACCACCACACATCCCATCCTCTCCCCCAGGCGCAGATCAGCCCATCTTCATGAACCACGCGCTCCTCCCGCTCCTGGGCTTTGCAATGCTTAAATAAATGTTTGCAAAGTCTTTGCAGCTGCTTGGGTGAAAAGTGGTATCATAGTGCAAATATCACCTCATTAACAAAGAGGTTTTGTCCTCTCTTACAAGGCAGGGCTAGGGAGTGTTTACGGGATCAACATCACTAAAGTTCAAGTTCATTTTACCTGCGAAAGGCAGGAAGAAGAAAACAAAGCTTTGTTGCTGGCTGGTTTTAGCTGAGAAATAAAATGATACCAAAGACTCTTTAATTTCATAGGAATTCGGTGCTATTTTAAAAGAAAGCTCAAGGATTCAGTCGGCACCAGAAGTGTTTTCCCCTCTGGGATTTTTCAATCCAGGGCAACTCCTGTGCCTGCTTTCCCTCTCAGATATCCCTGACTTTCCCTCAGAGGTGCTGGAGTCACTTTGCTGTTCCTTTCACATAAAGATGCTCTGCCCACTTGGTGTACTTTCACGGGCTGCTGTGCACAGAAGCAGGCAGGAACTCAAGGTTCAAGCTGGACCTTTCTTCACTTTCTTTTTCTTTTGTGACCTGTGCTTGTGAAAACCACTGTCCGGCAGACAGCCACTGTGAAAGCCAGGTCAAACATCTCCAGTCTTCTTGGGTTGGGCTTCCAGAGCTCCAGGACCCATTCTGGCCAGGTCCAAAACCTACAGCTGAGAAATTAACTGAGGACAGCACGTTTGCCCGGTGTCCCACTGAAAATACTGAAAAAAATTGTTCTTAAGGAATCAGTGAGTTATAATGGCTTGGAGCTTCATCTAGGTCTTTTGGAATTTCTCATAGCAATGAAAGCTTGGAAGATGGATATAGGTTTGAGTTGCCTGGGGTACACGTATCCCAGACCAGGGATCCCTGCTTGCTCAAGGAGGGGCAGCAGAGGCCAGGTGAGCACCACACTCCCCTAGAGGGGTTCGAAGCTGGAGTTTCATTAAACTACAACTTCTAAAGTAATCCCTCTTCTCAAGGAACCTGGAATCCCCTCCCTGGTGTGGGCAGAGAGCAGCCCTGGACAGACCAGCCGACCCTGGGCAGACACCACCCCAAGATGTACAAACCTGAGACAGCCAACTGGCAATGTAAAGAGAAGGTGGTGCCTTGACTTGCACAAAGCACATCCCGGTATCTCAGAGCAGGGAAGGAAATCCAGCTTCCACCCCAGATCCATTTTTACTTTAAGGAGATGGGGAAATGTTCTACTCAAAACCTGCTTTCCTGAGCCCCCTCTGCCTGGAGGCTCAGGAAACCTTTGCTGAATAAACAGCACTTTCATATGAAAGAAACCCTGAAGTCTCACAATCCCTTTTGTGGTGCAGCAGTGAGAGCATAACAAAGTAGGAGACTGGTGACCTAGTAGAAAATAAGCATATAAACTATCTTCTCATCTGACTAATGATATCCTCAAAAGGCTGCGCAAGGAGAGCGAGCATCTTTGACACCTTCTGAAGAGCCAGCTGGGAAAGGTTCCTCTCCTCCTGGTTTGGTACTGGAGCAGCTGATGATCGGACTGACAAAATTAAGATGCCTCCTGCCAAAGCCTGGGTGAGTTTTTAGGGGCCTGACCCTAAAACCCAACACCACGTGTCTGATGCAGAGCACTCCAAGCCCCGTCTTGCTCATCTCCTCTCCCAGCAAGAAAATACCTGCTGCTTTGGCACAAAGTGTTTTCAATACCTAGCAATTACTCTTCTCTTTTTTTTTTTTTTCCCATCTTCAAAAGGATAATAAACATAATTTCAAGGAATAAGGCAAACCTTCCCTCCACAAGCTCAGCCCATCTAGGGCCAAGGGGCAGTGGTGTTTCTCTGACATCTGGTAGATCTTTCCTGACCAAACCACTGCTGAACCTGGAGCAGGCAAACAGCACAAACCAAAGATGAGTGTTTTTAATGACTCTAGCTCCATTGGTACAGAACATACAGTAACAAAACAACATCTGCTGGGCTTGAGGAATATTTTTCCTACGGGTTTTTGCTGGCATGCCCTGCTTTTTTTTCAAAACAGTGATGTATTTTTTTCCTGCGAAATTTTAAAATAAAGCCCAAACTAACTACAAATCTCTGCATTCCTGGGCCTTCAAGATAAACTATCCTTTTTTTCTGGCCTGGATTCATGTTTCCACTTGAAAACGGAACCTGACTGGAAAGAAACAGGAGCCAAGCGAAGTGTCATCTGACTTCAGGCTCCACGAGCCGCCTTGGAAAAGACGACTGTACGCTGTGAAATGGCAGCATCAGAGAGCATTCCCCTCTCTGCCTGCCTGGGAAGCTCTCCATCCCACGGCGCATGGCTCCTTCAGACCAAATCAACTCTCCGTAGATCAAGATCCAAACCTGCACTCACCGAAGCGATGCTAGAGACCATCACTGGCCCCCCAAAGCCACATAAACATAAACACCTAATCCCCAGCGCGCCTGGGCTGCGGAAACAAGTTGCTCCAGAGACCTTTTTTACAGCCATTAAAGACTGAGGAAGAGACTCACCACTTCTTCGATTTCAACCTCGGGGCCGGGTTGCGGGGGATGAGGAAGAGGGCTCTCATGGGGTGCATGTCACAGAGAGCTGCAATGCACAAGAAAAGGCATTAAACACAGCACGGCATCTCACAGACACCCCCCGGGTTTCCTAAAGACAAGCTCCACGCACAAACAGGGAGAGACGGGTTTCCTCTGAAGCCAGAGGACCCGCATGGCGGGAGGATTTGCAGTGACGACCTCCTGCAGACCCTGTCCCGGTGGCAGCGCGGAGCTGGGATGAGGGGCGATGTCCCCAGCCAAGCGGCGTGCGTGTCCCCAGCATCCTGCCAGGTGCTGACAGCAACGGTGCAGCTGCACCACGTGCCACCATGCTCCGCTTTATTTACTCGCGTTTGTAAACCCATCAGTACATACTGACCAGCGCTGAGGAGCTGCGTTTTACCAGCTTCCAGCCCTCCCTCCCTATCTTCATCTGTATTTTATTTGAGGAAACTGAGTCCCAGCATGCTCAAGTGACACATCAGGAGTCATGCAGGGGCACAGAATCATAGAATTGCCGAGGTTGGAAGGGACCTTCCAGGTCATCAAGTCCAACGATCAACCTAACACTGACAAAAACCATTACTAAACCATATGGCTAAGCACTACATTTACCCATCTTTTAAGTACCTCCAGGTAAGACAACTCCACCACTTTGGTGGTCGTGTGCCTTTGCTCCCTGCCCATCCTGTCCCCTGGGCCATGCTGCCCTGCCAGCTTTGTCCCCTTGGACCCTGTGAGCTCCATCTCAGCGAGCCCAAGTTGCTTGGGAAAACCTTTGCACGGTGTTTCTTGCACAGAACCGAGCGCTGGCTGGGGCTGCGCAAACCCCGGCACGTTACAACCCAGGGTTAATTAAAGCAGAGCGATGCAGCTACTTACGGGGAGCGCCTTCCGCCATCTCAATGGCCGTTATCCCCAAAGACCACAAGTCGCTCTGTAAAAGAAAGCAGAGGGACATATGTGATGCAGGGGAGCATCGTCACAGCGGCGGGCACTGGGCGAGGGGTGGGAAGTATCACCCAGTCTCTGTGTCCTCTGCAAGCCCGCAGCTCTACACCTTAGGACCTCATCTCATCCTCCCTGCCACGCATTGGGGCTTTAGAGGAGGCTCACAACCCCGTTGTTTATCCCAAGATTTTATTTCAAAACTTTCAAGGCACTTTCGGTGTGGGACATGTCCACCTCGCTGGGGCACCGCTCCCAGTAGCTGTGGTGAGGACACTGCCTGGGGAGATGCTGATGACCTGAAGGTCCCCTGGTGGGGGCATCTTAATGAGCCCTGCACACTAACGAACAAACCTCCAGCTCCCAGATGAGCTGGTGACAAATTAACCCCCAGCTGCATGGCTGGAGTAAGCAGCAAACCCAGCTGCTGGCTCCATGCTTAAAGCTGGGAGATACATCCACGGATTTGATATAGCTCCACAGGAAACAGGCTGCCTGGAATAGATTAAAACCATCAAGTATCTTGAGATACCACAGGAGGCTCTTGTATCATGGACTGCTCATTAAATGGAAGCCTGAAAAGCAGTGTTTTGCCAGTGGAAGGACAAATGGGCACCTTTCTTTACCCTGTTCCCAAGCCCTGCTCAGCCCACGTGGCTGGTTGAGTCTCCTGAATGACCAGAGCATGGAGCATGTACATATTTGGGAAACTCCTTTGATTTCACACTTGTATCACTTTTCTTCCAGTTTTCTCCCTTGCAAATAGGGATATCTCTATCCCCAGCTCCCTGCCAGAGAGCAGTTGTGAGGTCCCCTCCAGTGCCCGCTTCCCACCATCACTGATGAGCTGTGGCACCTCCAGATCTGGCAACGAGCCCCAGAGGATGGATCGGCAACCCCGGACAGCAGAGGAAGCACAGACAGTACATGCCTGGCGAGAGCTAACAAGTACCTTCCCTAACGGCACTGACACAACTTGGGTTTTTGGGCAGAAGGTGGCTAATTCATTATTCTGGATGCTAATGATTCACAACTTGGCGCCCAATGCATCCTGAACAGGACCTGGACTAATTTTGGTGCTGTCATCTCAAGCGCGGCCTCTGACCCATCTCTGGGAGCATGGAGAGAGCTGCCTGGAATGGGAGGGCAAGGGCAGAAGGTGCAGGTGTGCAGGGGACCAGAACAAGCCTGATGCTCTGGAGCTGCAGCTGATGCTTGCTGGAGACCAGCTAACCTCCAGTTAGCAGACCAAAACTGGTAAACGTTGTTAAACAGGTACATCTCAGGGTGGAAGGGACAGACTCCACTCTGCCTTCCACCCTTCCTCCCGCACCTCCAGCTCTCACGTCTTGCTCTCTGCCACGTGCCTGCAGTCCTTCTTCGTTTCTCCTCTGTTTCAAGAGCTGCCCTTTCCAAACTGCCTCAAGCCTCTAAACCTGCAATTTAGTAAATCCCAGAAAGGTTGTTATTCCCAGCACAGAGCCCCAAAAGCTCGGTCAGAGCTAGAGACAGCCTCTAGGGACCACAAGCACCTTCTCACCTACACCAACCAGGAAAGACAATTTGAATTTTCAGTTTCAAGGCACTTTTCCTCTTTTTTTTAACTCAAGAGCTCCCTTAACGAATGCTGTTCTTGCTAAACGTCTTTGTACCTGCTTAAAAATTCTCTCTCAAATCTTATTTCCAGCCCTTTCGCAGGACAGTCTCATCCGTTCTTTGTTTCTGGTCAGCTGGGATTTCTGCCACATACTTAATTATCGCAGTCTTTCCACATGATTCAGCACACATGACCCCTTCCCTTTGGGTTGCCGCTGAACTCTGTCCAAATTCCTAGTGTGTCTTTCCATATTGAGGTGCCCGGTATTACACACAAGATGCCAAGCGATCTTAAAGCTGGAGCAATACAGAAAGGGATTATCACCTCTCTCAGTCTCCCAGAGAAAGCAGAAAACTCAGTGGGAAGCACACATTTTATAATGATCTGGAATCCAGGGTTTGGGTTGTTGGGGTTTTTTTTGTGTGGCGTTTTGATTTTTGAGTCTGAAAAGATTTTCAGTCCACGCAGCTAAAAGACGCCACGCTAATATATCTGCATTGTCTTGACTTGGGAAGGGGAGCAAGCTTACTTCTTTTTTTGCCCTTTTGATTTTAAGCTTATTGACCAGATATCTCTAAAGAAAAAAGGAAGACCGGCTGAGGGAAAAAACAATAAATAACCTCAACAATGTGGGGTTTCTATTTGTTCTTTTTTAAAGTGGTTTATTTTTCTGAGGAGGTATTTACTGCCTCCTTCCATAGATTACACAGGCACCTCTTTCTGGCTAAGAAAACAGCGAGATCTGAGGCTTTTTGTCCAACAGATTAAGCTTGCAAGGATTAATTTTTCCACCCTATAAATGTCATCTTTTGTATTCCCTGTTTTAAGCCAGTCGGCTAAACCTGAAAGAGCATCTGATTTGCATCCCTTTTAAAAAGAAATAATTGTCATTTACATTTTCCCTGCCACCACTTCAAAGCCAGAGCATCAGGTGCAGGGATGCAATCTGGGGTACAAACTAACGTCCAGTGGCTCCCACATCACTGTGAGCTCCGAAAACACCCTGCAGGGAGCGTTTTGGCAACAAACAGCCTTCTGTTTCATACCCCCAGCCAAGGGAAAACGGTCAGTGCCAACTTCAGAGACGTAGGCGCCCAGCTTGCTACGAGCGTTTGATCCTTGGGGACAATAGAGGGATTCTGGTCCCCAGTGCCTACGCATCCGTCAACGGCATATTAAGTGCCCTAGTTATTCTGGAAAGAGGAAAAACCTCAGGGTTTTCTGAGGGTAGAAAGCAGCCTATGAAGCTATCGGTCCTTTGAAAAAAAAATTAATAATAATAATAATAAAGAGCTGTCAGAGCCAGGTGGCTGCTATCGGAAAAGCGGCAAGAGCAGCAGCCCTGCTACGAAGTGCTGCCATCATCGGAGCTGAGGAAACGCCTGCTGTAATTGGTTAATCAAAGGGAATTAAGTAATTGCAGATTAAACTCCTTCTATATGTCCTTATCATTAACAATTTATGTAACCCGGAGTCTGAACTCCGACTGGAGAGCTGCTCTCTGGAAAAGCAGCAGTTCAAAAGTTGAGTGACGCGCTTAAATAGCTGCAGTGCCAAAGCATTGCTTGCTTACTTTAAAATCCTTCATCTCTTAAAAATCGCTCCGAGTGATTGGTAATCGCACCCCAAATCGTGCCACGATGGCGGGCTGTTGCAGTATTATATTGCAGTGTCCTACTGTTAGAAAGCAGCTACCTAGCTCCAAACCAAAGGGTCTCAAAGTCCTTTTTGAACATTACCTCACGAGGTGGCCTCTGGGCATGCACATGAGCAGAGGTACAGGGAGCTTTATGTATGTCTTAGCTCATGTGTTAGTGTCTTTCTCTCCTCTTTGGACACGCTCAGTGGGTTTGGAGCTAAAAATTCAAGTTCTGGATGCTTCAAAACACCAAGGGACAAAAACCAAGGGACGTTTCTATACACGCGTGTCCAGAGACTTGCAGTAAGGCAGAAACAGGATAAAAAAAAATATTAAGCTCTCCTTGGCTTTAAACATCAGACCTCGCTGCAGTTTGAATGGACAGGTGGGACTCACAACCCTCCTCGGACCTGTTGCGTGGCACGGGGCTCTGTGCCACGTTCTAACTCGGCAGTCATGTTGTGCTGCCACCAATCCAAAAATAAACTTCAAACAGGCAATAGAGACATGGGAAAAGTAGGTCAGCCCCTAAACATCTGATTGTGTGGCAGCCTTCAGATCTCCCTGCGAACACCAGCCTCCAGGCCAGGAGATGTGATTTTGCCCTTTCTAAACGTGACCCGACTTCTCTCCGGAGTAAATAGAGCAAATACGGCGTGTTTGACTGTAGTATTTAAACATGCAGCACTCAAAAGCAGGCTAGCAGGTAAGAAGCCTCAGTCTGACACCTTTCGCAGCACGGGGAAAGACTTCTGCACAGTAGATTTGGGTATGTGAACAGCACAACAAAAACTCATGTTGGACCTGAGCTGGCCAAAATCCAACAGTTCGAAAGCAGGAGAAGACTACGCCACTTGTCAGCGTTATTTTGCAAAGCTGCAAGGATATACTAAATTCCTGATTGCTCAGGTTCATGGTACTGGGGCATTAAAATCTGAGACCACACCAAGCACCTTCTGCAGATGTTTATGATCGCAACTCCCATTGCAAGCAGCGGTAAGTGCTGCTTTAACTCCTTGCCTGCCTTATTCACGAGCCTGCAAGACTTTGCAGAGATTGCATCTGTAATGAGGTATAAAAGAGTAGGAAGATACTCGTTTAGGTACCTTGAAGTCGTAAGTGGCATCAGGATTTTCATCGCAGGCAATGACCTCGGGGGCCATCCAGTAAGGCGTTCCAATGAAGGTATTTCTCCTGCCCACCGTTCTGTCCAGCTGAGCACTGACACCAAAATCCACTGTGGATCAGAGAGAGAACAGGGCATCATCATAAGGTCGGGGACAAACCTGAGCAATGCTCTTCTGTTGACTGCACAACATTAAGCTCATTTAGGCCAACTCCTCTGCACGGTCAGGAGAGAAGGACAAGGCCAGAGACATTCCTGTTTGATCTCTGCCAGCATCATCAGAGGTCAACCAAGGACGAACCTGATCATCTGAGGTCCAGGTTTTGTACAAAACCCTGCGCCTTTTCCTCCTTGCCAGGAGGCAATGAAAAGAAATCACAGCTCCTCATACTAATGAGAAACAGGGTTAGCAACATGAATAAGCAGCAGCCTCTGTTCTATGCTTTCTCATCTGAATTAAAGCCTGCCAAATACTGATAGAAGCCCCATTTTTCTCCCTTAATTCTTGCTGGAAATGGCAGAAATGCAAAAGACTTAAGGAACTAAGGGTCAAGGACAAAGGCCCATAAGGAAATGTCAAACAGAACTGCAAAATGAAGCAAAAACTGATGAAATCAAACCAATGAGAGAATACTCTATGGTCCACTAAGTTCACTTTGCGCAACGCAACGGTTGGAGATACGCCCTGGAGAATTTCCCCTTGGAGAGGACTCTTCACCAGCATAAAGCTAAACGAGCTGGTGGTGCCATCTGTTAAGATGGGGTTTTATTCTGCTGTAAAGAGAGGAGAGACGTGGAAAAATAAGGCTTGCACCTCACTTTACCAGCGTAAGGGATCTTTCATCACTAGCATAAATTAAAACACGCAAAAACAGCCTTAACATTGGTGTTGGGCAACTGAGGGTATCAGCACATTATCTCTGCTGATCTGGTGTCTTCCAAATAATCTTCATGTTAATGCCTGGTCTTCTCCAGGGTGACTAACAACACTTACGAAATTCAGAGTAGTTCTTGCAAATTAAACTCTCTCCAACAGGCTGGCTTGGGAAAAAAAAATCTGGATTACGTGACACTAAATTGGCTGTACTATGATCCTGTAGGACACCACTACGAAGGTGTGAAGGAACAGCCTTTGTTAACGGCTGGCAATGCACGGGGGCCAGCTTTCAACTCAGGGCATGAAAAAATGGTCTTGATTGCTTAACCTGTATTTGATGGCAGAGCTGCCCAAACTACCTGTCTGAAGAGAAACATAACTACACGTACATCTCTGCACACAGAACTTGGCCATCAACCACCAGGAGTTTATCGGTCAACAGCCAAGGTTGTGTTACTGAGGCTGGCACATGAAAAAACACACAATAGCTCTTAGTGTCCATCCCCTTTTTCTAAATCATGTACAGGTCAGTTTTGCTGCTTCTCTCCAGCCAGCCCTCTTGCAGTTTCCAAGAGCTCTAACCCACTCTTACCTAGTTTAACTTCTGCATTTTCCGTCAGCAATACATTCTGTCCCTTGATGTCTCGATGAATTACTTTGTGCTGGTGTAGATGACTCAAGCCCTAGAGAATTCAGAGAAAGGTTAGAGGAATCCAAGTTCAAAGCATGTTATTTTCTGACATTCCTCCTCAACCAATTATGCTCCAGAAATGAAAGATTCACAGTTGGGAGTTAAGCATTTGAGAACGCTTTTGTTTGTCATGTGTTCAAAATACTGTCCTATGTCACACGCTGGGAGGACATGCCCGGCAAGCGAGACGCCCACTGATGGGCTATACGTGCCACAGTGGGTGCTCTCCACAGCAGGAGATGGGAACCATCAATCCTACAGGGACTCAAACCAACCCTTTAATTTCTGCAGGAATCCACGTTAACCCAAATCTCTCTGTAGCTCCAGGCATATTTTCCCCCATGTGCTCCCTTGCCTTAGGGAGCCGTTTCTCTGGCTGAAATAATAGAATGGTTTTGTCTCCTTTCTGTATTCCTATCACCCAGAAACTGAAAAAAACCCAATTCTCTTATTATATTGTTCCAATAAATGGGACTTCAATACACCGAAAAGCTTATATTAAAAAAAGCTACCATGCAAATACAAATATTATAACCTGCACAAATCCCTAATGGAGATATAGCTCAAATTAAAACCCTGTCTCAAAGGCTAAAGGTAAACTAGCTTTTCTGTTGTGCTTTTTTATTAGCTCATTAATTTCTTTTTGCAACCTACATTTTTATTTCATTCACTTATTATTTCAGTTTCAAAGTAACATCCACCTATATTGCCAGCTTAGTAAAAATATGGATTACTTCAAAAACTAATTTTGCATTAGGTTTACATTTCACATTAAACATTCATATTTGAGGAGGAAAATAATTTCTGCTATCACTACTGGCAGTTATTAGTTGTTTTACTCTCGTTACCTCGGGACACACCAGGAATAGATTATATCTATACAAAACCCTTTTTTAGCCATGTTATACCCAGTTAGAGGCACCTTTGTGCACAGGAGGCAAAGCAAAAATTTCACAGAATTTCATAAATCCTTTAACAACATGGGATTCTAGCAATATGATTCCAGCAACGTGGGATTTAATAATATGTAATTCTAGCCTCACGCTAGAATTACAGCTGGCCATCAAGGTCTGAACCAAGACCAAGTCACCTTCTGCGGCACGAAGGTGGGAGCCTTTCATCACCCAAAGCCCTACAGAGGTCACCAACCAACGGCCCCAGCACGCGGCCAAAATGCGAGCGATGACACTGGATGGTGGCCCTGGGGCATGAGTCAGTGGCTGGGTTCTGACTCACTGCCAAGGGTCTATTTTAAGAAGTAGGCTCACAGAGCTCATACATTTAAAATAAGACCATGTAACTGTGCTTTTCTGGCACTGAAAGCAGTGTCCCTACAACAGCCGATTAGCTACAGCGCTGGCATCTTCTGCACATCATGTTGGTGTGGATGGTGGCGTTCAGGGTCAACAGAGAAGTGCTGTGTCATCCCCAGACACCAGCGGCAGCAGCAGTGTCAGACATCTCCTTTCCGAGTAGTCATGTTGCCTTGTTTTCTTTCACAGAATCATTTAGGCTGGAAAAGACCTTTAAGATCATCAAGTCCAACCATTAACCTAACACTGCCACGTCCACCGCTAAAACATGTCCTTAAGTGCTTCATCTACAAGTCTTTTAAATACCTCCAGGGTTGGCAACTTGACCACTTCCCTGGGCAGCCTGTTCCAATGCTTGATAACCCTTTTGGTGAAGAAATTTTTCCTAATATCCAATCTAAACCTTCACTGGTGCAACCCGAAGCCGTTTCTTCTTGTCCTATCACTTGAATGGTTTTTCTACAGGTTTCCTTTCCATACTGGATACAAAAACAAAACCTCTGTTCAAGGAGCAGTAAGTTTTCTGAGGTCACATCATCTGACTTCAGTTGTGCAAAATGAAGCTGCCATCTCCCAGTACATGAAACTCCGGCATGGCCCAGTTTAAGACATTCCAGTCAAACATTTATCTTGTGGGCATAAAAGCTGCAGCATCCTCATTAAAGTCAGAGACATGTGGATTTAATAAAACATGGCGTGCTTTTTAATCACGAAGACTCCTTACACTGACTTTATTAGAGCTCACCTTTCTGTTAATTGAAAATGTAGTTCTAATGTAAATAAACCTTCGCCCTATTAATACTAAAGGAAATTGTATTTTTGTTGAAGGAAAAGAGAGTTAAAAGTCAGGGAACTAGTGGACCTAAAGGGCATTAAATAGGGCTTATTTATTATGCAACATACAAGCACATGAATCATTCATGCCTACCGGCACCAAAGAGGCTCCAGCCCATGGCAGCACGGCAGCCACGAAGCCTGCAGAGCCGAAGGCTTCCCGCTTCCCCTGAGTGCCGAGCGCGATACTCCAACAACCACAACATTAATGTCCCTCTGGACACGTACCCGTAAAATCTCTCTGCAGATGTAAGCGATCCACTCCTCCTTCAAGGTGTTCCCCTTCGTGTTCTTGATGAGGTCGGTGACGGAGCCTGCGCCGCAGAACTCCATCACCAGCTGCCAAACAGAACAAAAATGTTATTACTGTAGTGACTCCGACAGCATCTTCCAGGCTGCCCGACCCCAGGGTAGGACCCTGACACCAGTAACGCCGCTGTGGGGCCACCACAGTGTTACGCAGAGCCACCGTGACATAATCTTGAACACATCAGCTTGTAATTTGTTATAAAAATGAAACAATAAAAGGCTGGAAGGCTTGCAAGGCTTGTTGCTCTCCAGAAAGTTGGGAACAAGAAACAGGAATCAGTTCAGTGCTTGAACACCAGCAGAGGAAATTGGAAACCTTGAAATCTCACACCACACTGCTACACACCCTGCTTTATAATTACGATCAATCTTTAGCACCAACAGCAAGACAAGCACAACTCTACCTCTTGCATGTAAGTTCTACAACTCTGAAAACGTGAAGGCAACGAGACAGACGTCTGAAAGCTTCCTACCACCTTAAAAAATAGGGTGGGTTTTTTTTGTTTTTTTTTTTTTGACCACCTTTTTGAGCAGGAAACCTTTCTCAAGGTCAAGCTCGCCAGGCAGCTCTCCAGGAGAGAGCTGGTGTCCTACTCCCCAGGTTGGTTCAAATGAGATTGGGAACCATTGCTTGTACCACTTGTAAAGTTTCATAATATCAAATATAAAAGTACAAGGATCTAACCTGGGCCTGAACTTAACCTTGTCATTGAGCAATTGTGAAATAAACCTTATAAAAATAGCACAGGATGCACGTCTGCCTTCCAGGGCCATCACGGATCCTCAGTGCGTGCAGGAGCCACCATCGCACTCTGGAAAGCGAGCGCAGCCCATGCATGCACCAACCCTCCTCCAAGACCTGTACAACTGTTTCTCTCAGATGTGAAACCATGTTTTCCAATTAGATCACCTTGCTAGTAAAAGATATTCCCTTGCAAGTCATGCCTTGCCAGATTCTTCAATGTGCATGTTTGAAGTTTCTTATCACATGAAGCTTGCATGGCATTTAATGTTCTCCAAGCAAGTGACACCACTTTATTAAAAAGCACAGGCCAAGAGGAGAAGAGAAAAAGCAGAGGGGTTACTTCTAATCAAATTGTTCAAACCCAGTGATTTAAGAGACTGTCATAAACAACACTGGTCATAAAATCCAGGGTACTGCTATAAACCTTCAGGTTGAGTAAAATACTTGAGCAGACTATACCTTAGTTGGCTTTGACTACGCTCCTATCTTTAGTTTTGGTATTAAGTTTCTCTTCTCTTCCTAAACTGACAGCTGAAAAATTCTCCGTGTATCCCCGCTTCATCAGGGAACTGGCTTCAAGAGGGGGATGTGTGACTGGGCAAAGTCTGCCCTGTGCAAAGGCAAGGAATGCTGCGGCAGCGCTCGCAGCTCTTCCACCCCAGCAGGAGACCAGCAACCCAGCTGGGTCACCAGGACACAGCCTAAGTCACGGGTTACTCGTTGCCCACCCACTGGGGAATAACGGAACAACTGGTTTCAAGGTTGCTTTTCCTCTCTTTCTCCCCTTTGGCTGATCGACATGTGGGGAGTATCAGCATCTGCATGTGTTTCTGATTAAATGAACGTTTGGGATACCACAGCAGAAAGCGTGGAAAATCCTGGATAGTTGAGCCAGCCACAAACACTTTCCAACCCAAAAGGCTGCCCTCTCCAGCCCCCTTCCATGGAAATTCACCCATAGGCTCTTACCAGGGTTCGGAGCAGGAGGAAGAGGAAGGGCATGTGATGCTATGGTCGGCAATCACAGTGCTTAAAAGAAGATGGAAGAAATCCCATTAAAAGTACACAGTGCATCCATTAATTTGCCAGATTATCTTTATGGAGCTGGCAGTTCACTCGGTCCTCTACCCTGTCCTTGATTTCCACAGAGCAAAGATTAATTTCGCACCAGGCGGTGAATAATAACAGCCACCTGCTGCTGTATCCCAAATCTGTAATTGCGAAATGTTCTGGAGATTAAAGAAAAAAAAAAAACAACAGAGAGAGGGAAAGAGAAAGACAATCCTGAAAGGAATATTTCTAACTCGGCTTTTTAAGAGCTGCACAGTCCCATAGCATCCATAGGAAAATACCCATCACCAGCAGACCTCTGGCAGTACCAGCTGGATCTGGGTCCAGCTGGGCAGGGGCCGAGGGGGCTCAGCAAAGTGCTGATAACAGTAAGGCACTTCCCAAAAGCTCTGCCATGGGTTCTCCAAGAAAACAAGCACCAGAAAGATGCTGCCCGAGTATCTCTGTCCGCGATGGAGAGCTGGTGGATGCCTGATGTGAAAAAACACCATTTCCAGAAGGTTTGAATGGAATGGGGGGAAAGCTGGCTGCTGCGGTGATTAGCAGCACGGTGATCTCCTTTAGCCTTTATGGCTTCCCTCAGATGGAAGGATGCTACAGAAGACCCAACTACAGCACCCTCCAAAGCGAGGGGAAACAGACGATGGCTAAGGAGTCACACCAACAGGGCAGGTGAGATCTCACCCACAGCACTGCGTGTCCTGCTGGGCGATGGAGCCCAAGAACAATAAATGCACACTGGAGCAGGTCCAGGGCGATGAACGGGCCTTCTCAGAGGACCCGAGGACTTGTTCAGCCAGCCAGGGGATGGATGGCCACGGGATATGAGTGTATACTGCCAACAGCGTGGACAGGTAAGCACCAGAGAGGGATAAGAACAAGGTGGATACTGGCATAATATATCAACGCCCTTTGGGTACATTTAGGTTGGAAACCAACAAACAGCCTTCCAGGAGAAGAGAAAAGGGAACAGAAGTTTCAGCTGATTTTAGGACAGAGCTTAGTAGATTCAGGAAAGGCTTCAAATGGCACTAGATATTTTTTTAGCAGCGAGTGCTCTGCCCTGCGCACACTTGCATCATTACCAATGTTCTTAAAGGATGAAGTCATGATGGGGTAATACAATAAACTTGAAATGCACATTGAATTTTTATTAACCATAATTAAAATCATCATCAAGATGGGCTAAAGGTAAGATCATCTCCTGAAATTTAATTTGCAAGGCCATTTATTGAGGAAGTATTTTTAAATACAGTTCATTTAGCATTTACTTAGCTCTTCATATCAGAGTGACAGCAAACTTCATAAGCAAGGCAAATTCAGGAGCAGCAGCTGTAAATCTCTGTGTCCTGCTGTCTCACGAATTTTTTGTTTAAAGAGCCTTCGCAGCTTTGAAATCAACTCACCACTTTCCCCAGTCTGGAAAAGGCCAGTAAGACCTCTGCTCCCATTGCTGATGTACATTACCTGGAAGGGCTCAAACCTGAGCATCACAGAATGGTAGGGGTTGGAAGGGCCCTCTGGAGATCCCCCAGTCCAACCCCCTGCCAGAGCAGGGTCACCCAGGGCAGGGGGCACAGGAACGTGTCCAGGTGGGTTTGGGATGTCTCCAGAGACGGAGACTCCACCACCTCCCTGGGCAGCCTGGGCCAGGGCTCTGCCACCATCAAGGGAAAGAAGTTCCTCCTCGTGTTTAGGTGGAACTTCCTGTGCCCAAGTTTGTGCCCGTTACCTCTTGTCCTGTCCCTGGGCACCACTGAAAAGAGCCTGGCCCCATCCTCCTGACACCCACCCTTTAAGTATTTATAAGCGTTGATAAGATCCCCCCTCAGTCATGTCTTTTCCAGACTGAAGAGACCCAAATCCCTCATCCTTTCTACATAAGAGAGGTGTTCCAGTCCCGTCAACATCTCAGTAGCCCTTTGCTGTCCCCTCTCCAGCAGTTCCCTGTCCTTCTTGAACCAGGGAGCCCAGAAGTCATCCCCAGCACAGAAACACCAATCCAGCAGATGGTGAACCGCCCCATCTTATCCAGAGGAACCCCTCAAAAATAATTCAAATCCTTTATTCTGCAAGCCAAATCCTTCTGTGTTCCTCTTCCTCACCCCAGGAACAATTTTACTTTGCTTTTTTAAGTTACAGAAAACAAGCACGCACATCGATCTGATATTAAGCAGCATCTAAATATTCCGTAGGAAGATAAGCACAGGTTTTAATTGCTGGTGGTGGTGATGCCGCAGCAGCAGGGCCAGCGCTGCCCTGCTCTCCCCCCTCCAACGGCAGCAGCAAACCGCTCTCACCCATGTTCATAAATAAATGATGTGCCCAGCAGTGCCCTGCCTGCATTTCCCTGCACTTCCAGGCCAGATAAGCAATTCCTGACCCTTAGGGAGCCGGCAGCCAGCTGCCACCACAGGTCCTGGGTGAAAGCTTTGGGGATGGCAGCGAAAGGAGCTGGGTTCACAGCCTTGTGGTGTTTCCAGCACTGACATCGCTTTGAAGAGGAGCGAGAAGGAAATAGCGTCGGCTTTACTCAGCCAGAGAGCAGCAGAGCATCTCTGCTAGCCCCGGGGCTCTCGGTGGGGGCCTGAGGAGCAGCCCTGCTCCCCCTGCACTCCAGGGCTTAGAGGGACTAGACAGAATTACAACTCATCCAAAACCCATCCCCCTCTCAAATGTTTAAATTCCTGTGATGCGAGGTATCAGCAACTGCCCAAAAATATTCCTTGGCGCCTATAAGCAGTTTAAGAGCAACCCTGCTCCCAGATGCACTGGTGCCACCCACTGCTTCCATGGCTTCTGCTCCATTTTCAATGGGGCTCCGCTGACCCCGTTTTTGCTCTCCAGATTGACTCCTTTCACACCCCACCGCAGTCATTCAATGGGCCCCTACGGCTTGACATGGTGAAAAAGCACACTGCAGCGACGCTGTGACAGCCCCGAGCACCACACGGCTGCAGCGATGCCATCCTGACTTAGCCTCCATCCCTAAATCACCCAAATTCCTTCTTCCCCCAAACTGGCCCAGATGACCCCCTGTAGAGGATGGACCGGTGGCCGCCCCATTGCCTGCGTCCCCTCCTCGTCGCAACCAGCTCTTTGGCAACCTGCCCTGTTAGTAATTTTCCCCACTTTCACAAGGGATGCAGCTCCGGGCGCAGGCAGGGTTGCCATGGCAGCCATCCATCGGCAGCCAGCGCCGCTGGCCCCCGGGGACCACGTCGGGCGGGCTTTGCCCTGGGTGGGCTCCCGCTCAATCCCCCTGCTCTGCAACACCCCCCCTCTGCCCATCGCCCATTTATGGCTTCAGAGCACCGTGGATGGCAAAGGCAGGTGACAAACATCCAGCACGGTGGCATCCCTATTGTCCCACGGATGTATCCGGTGTGTTAACATATGGGAATGAAGCAGAGACCCCGCAGCTTCCAGCAGTCATTGGGGGTGGTGATGTGGGGAGGGGGTGCTTTGGGATGGGGTCACCTTCCCCATCAAGTTCACACATCCCCATCCTCCACCATTAAAAAAAAACCCCAAAAAGATGTCAAAAGAAGCCCCCCTCACCCCAAGTTATGTACATCCTGGTAACCTATACATGAAATCTGAGATATGCAAGGGGAATTGAATGAGTTGAACCCAGTAAAGAAGCAGTTAATGGATAAACTGGGTCCTCACCACCCCCTGGCTCATTTCCCCAGCCTCTGCAGCCCACCTTCTCTTTGCCCCCTTGCACCACAGGCTCCCCCAGCCAAGACTGCTTTGTCTCGGTTACAGATGGGCACAATTCCCTCCAAAGGTCCACAGCACCCCTGGAAAGCAACACTATATCCAACATAGGAATAAGCCTACCTCCTATTTTTTTAATTTTTTTTTAAGTGTTCCATAGAGGTTTTCCCTATGACTTTTACTTCCTTTGTGTACTAATTTGTAATGCTCATCTCCACTGTCCTACGCTAAAACATGCTCCGTGCTTCCCTCTTATTTCAGGAAAACTTGCGTGTTTCGTAAACTCTCTCAGGGCGAGCGGCTGCTATCGAAGGGAGCAGCGCCACTGAAAGACCTGCTCATCACCGCGGCAGAAGCGATGACAATACTTCATGTCAGGAGCCTGCCGCGTTTCCGAGAGATCTTAATCTCCACTGAAAGAGCTCCCTGGTTTTTATTTCCGTATCAGCCTCCCGAATGTCGATAAAAAGAATTACTTGGGCATTATCAGAAACCGTTTTATTTCAACAAAGGGCCAATGAAAAATAAACAAGCCTTTATCTGCAAGGCAAGACTGATAGAGCTCGGGCGAGTCCTAATTCAATCAGATCCTGAAACAACAGCTATTTAACAAAGCGACACCAGCACACCTCTCCTCCGCAGCCACCGAGCTTTCCCGTGAACATCTCCACCAACCCCAGCACTGGGAATAAACTTAAAAACAACCTCACTTCCCAGAACTCTTCAGTGCAAGGAAAGCAGCTGATGCAACAGGTTGTTTTTCCGCTAGTACATAAGAAAGGCCCCAAAATTGAGAGGAGAGGGAGCTGGTCTGGAAGGAAATTGAGATTATCTAGTCTGCCTTTCTTGGGGGCCCAGAGAAGCAGCACAGATGGGTGACGAACACCTTCTGCTGAGAAGCTAAGACTGCATTTCTGTGAAAGCAAACAGAAAAGAGTAACTCAGGTCTCATTTTTCTGGATTTACAGCTGCCTGCCCGTGGCAGGGGGGTTGGACTAGATGATCTTTAAGGTCCAACCTGAACCATTCTATGATTCTATCATTCTCCCCTTGGATGGCTAGGGAAAAGTGCAGGTTCTCCTCCTGACTTTGGGCATCTGAAGGTGATACGGCACATACAGCATCCTCTGCGGTTTCACGATGATGGGGATTGGTGAGAGAGCCTCTCTTAATCCAAGGAGTTGCCTACTGAGCTTTTCTTGCTGGAAGTTTGGGCTGCTGTGGCAGGGCAAATAATTTAAAAACCATTATGTTACTAACACTTGAGCCAAGAGCTCTTTGCACTGGAGCTGGGGGAAGGAATAAACCCAAACCCTCTTCCTTGGTCAGACCATGCTAACCCCAGACCCAAGCAGCGTAGCCCAGCTCCAGGGAGGGCTTCTCTCCCTATTGAGGGCTTTGGCACACAGTTGGTGGGGCTTTTCCGCCCCCCCCCAAGGCACTCCAGCAGCACAAGGGGAAATACTGTGGGTTGGTTTTCTGTTTTACTTTTTTTTTTAAAAAAACAGATTATAAACCATCTCAAGCAAAACAGAATTTCACGAGAAGAAAAGACATTTCTCAGCTTGACAGCTTTCTCCTCGCTCAAGCCCAGGCCAGCTGCAAAGAACATGGTTTTTTAAGAGTTCCCACCAAAAATAACCCTCGCATCCAAGTAAGAAAAGCCCCTGGAGTCCAAGCCCCCTAGCCTTCCCAATAATTCAGTGTACCAGAAAGTCTCAGGCAACAAAGCAGGACAGAAACCTAACAGTTCCACTTCTGTCCCAGAAGGAATGTCCTCCAAAAGCCCCCAGTTCCCACTGCCCCAGATGCTGTAGCATGTGGATGCAGGGGCAAACAGCTGAAACCATGGAACCTTTTGCTAAAATAAAGCCCAGATTATATGGAAACAAAAGGAAAGAGCGTTCTTTTGCTCTTCAGCATCTCCACGGCCTCCCAGATGAACCACGAATATTTGTTACCCCTGAAAAATTAGGCTTTAGCGATCTTGTTCAGGCATAGAAACAATTTGGAAACCGCATGTGGCTAAGTCAGAGGAAACAAATGCTATTTAGACCACAGGACAACATCCAGGTCGTTATATTGAAGATAACTCAAAGGCAGCCTTCCCTTCAACGCTGCCCCTGGGTCTCAAACTGCTGCTCAGACACCCATGGGCTGCTGCTCCACAGGCTCGGATCAGCAACAGCCGAGCTCAGAATACACCACAATAACTTGAATTAATTTTTCACACACCCCCAGGCAGTACCCAGATCCCCAATCCATGGTGCCTGCCACCCTGCCCGGCCTCCATGATCACCGAGGAGGTGGGCTCCGACCCCCCGGCTGTCTCCAGAGAGAGACAGTGGATTTAAACCCTATCCTCTGCAGTCAGGGAATGCTGAATTAATAACCGAGAAGCCAGTGACAAGGGAAGCAGCGGGAGGAGGCAGGCATGGATTTATGGAGAGGCAAAGCAGCTTGCAGCCCTTCACCGACACCAGGCATCATCACCGCAATGGCTGAACAGCCACAGACCATCCTGCCCTCCCTTTGCCATCCCCCTTCTCCTTTATTTGCCCTCTCTGGCTCCGGGAAATGTTATAAGCACGAGAAAGCAGCGCCAAGAGCTGGCAAGAATTGTGAGCACCCAGCACCCGCCCCCCCGCCTCAGTCTCCATCTTCCCAGCAACGCTCCCTCCAAGTGGTCGATTTTTTGGTTTCTTTTTTGTTTTTTTTTTTTAAATGCATTTCGTTCCATAGGATGGAATCATTTGCAATTGAATACTGTAACAAAGATGTTAATAACAATTCAGAATAAAACTGATTTTTTTTTATCATCAGCCTGCAAAGATTTTTATGGCAAAAATGGAGAAGCATTTTGCAGCAGCAGAAGAGCCTTTTTCAAAGCCACGACGTCGAAACAAGACAGATGCAAAGTAAGGTTTTTGCTGCAATACAGGTGGTGGTAAGAGGACAACACAGAGCAAACCATTTGTGTCAAACCCCAGTTGTTCAATAGAAGAGAAAGCAACTTACCCAGAGCTGATCATCCATTCCTGGTGGGTTCTTTTTAATAAAAGCACCATAATACGTAGCGATATTTCGGTGGTGAGAATACTTCTTCAGCATGTTGATTTCTTGTTTGATCTCTTCCTCTTCATCCTGGGGTGAGGCAAAAAGAAAAAAACAAAACGGGAGGCATTAAGAGACTGCACTTCACAGGCTCCCAGTTCTCTTTGTACATGGGTGAACTTCCATGCACCCCCTTTCTGACCGATCTTGCCTAATTTTCCTTGCACCATTTTTTACAGGCACTTTTTGCAGCGGAGCCCTAGGAGCCTGAGGTCTGGATTGGAGACTAACAGCTTAAACGTGGGCCCTTGGGCAAAAAGCTAAGGAGAAAACTTATGCTTTTCCACACTCCCCATCGCATTTCTGCACCCTGAACGGGACAGATCTTCAGGCAGCGTGGAAACCAAGTGATTTCCAAATGGTTCAGATCACAGCATCTCCTCCAGAACAGGATCCCCAAGGTGCTGGTAGAGTTCAAGGTGGGTAGCAGTCCTCTCGCATGGGTTAATGACCCACCATCCCCATGTGCTGCTCCAAACCCTGCAGCACAGTGGGAGCAGAGCCCCGGGAAGCTCCTGAGCAGCTGACTACCTGCAGGTGAAAGTCCCGGGCAGGAGGGGCTGGCCAGGCAAAGCAAGGTCTGGCCAGGAACTGAGCCCTCCCATGGAGATGTGTTCTCCATCCAGAGGCGCACCAGTGCCAGACTTTGGCATCAACGCCACATTACTTGTTTTCAGCCATTTAGACATTCCTCTATCTTCGAAAACGAATTCCTTTATAATTCGTAACATAATTTACATCAGTCTCGCATTGCTCTGAAGCTCATCCGTACTTGCATTCCATCACCCACCAGCACACCCTCCCAGACCCATCGAAGGCCCAGGAGGATGGTTTTCTAGAAACCACTGCATGGCAGAAGTGCTCCTGCGCTGCATCCCAGCCCTCCCACGCACCGCTCCCGCCCAGCACAAGACGCCTGGGGACACACTGGTGCTGGGGTGGCAGCAGGCAGGGACCCAGCAGATGCTGCATGTCCACAAACTCTGCCAGACTAACCCGGTCCATTCCCACGGGCTGTCACAGCCCCTCTCCATCCTGTCTGCAATCAGCCGAGGCAGGGGAACTGCACCGCTACCTGTTTTGATGTCCTACCTCTTTGCTTTCACGACCATCAAACATGCCCTGGTTTTATTTTAAGCTGACCGAATTCCAGCCTGCTGTAATTCCATGGGCTGCAGAGAAGCAGTTAGTGCCTTGATGTCGACAAGCTTTATTATGAAAGGGCTGTTACTTCTTTATTCTTCTTTATTCTCCTTGTGTCCCTCGCCTGCTTCATCTTGACCTCAGTTTTACAAGTGGGCAAAGGGCAAGGCACCCTGCTGACAGCGAAGCTGCAGGAGCAGCTCTTCTCGGAGAGCAATGCTCCCCGATCGGCCGTCACACAACGTGGACAGAAACCCAGCTTTCTTCACAAACTACCACGGAAAGTGATTTAATGACTACAGTCTTCCAGAGAGAATTCATGGAAGAACAGTGTGAGGACAAGAGGAACAAATAAAAGCAGTAGCTAGGTGGAGCTTGAATAAACAGGCTCCATTTTTGGTAAGAGCATGGAGAGCATAAGCACTAAAGAGGATAAGGAACAGACCCAAACGTTACAACGAAAACCCAGGGACTATTCTGGAAGACCTTTATCACCTCTTTCCTTCAAGCAGTCCACACCACTTTGCTTGTTTTCATTTGCCCAGGAAACCAGGGAATATATAACACTTAGTTTATCAGGCCCCAGAGATCATATATTTTATTTTTATTGAAGCCCTTTGCAACAAAAAAAGCAGCTGCACGCTCAGTGGTGCTGGGAGCAAGGAGGAGCAATCAGTGCAAAACCCCCCCAGCTCCCCAGCTCTTCAGTCGTCCCCCACCTCACACCTGGCTTTCTAGGAAAAAATGGAGATAAACCACAGGGACACGTGGTCTAAGGTTTTATCTCCAGTCCCTCTTCAGGTTGAAGTATTCAAAACGGGGGGAAAAAAAACCATCCCAAAACATCAGAGCTGTGGATGGCACCTGAGGATATGTCTGTATGGCCAGGCTCAGGGGTCTCCACCCCAACCTCCTGCTCCAAGCGGACTACAGCCAGCGATCACCACCAGCAAGTCCAGCGAGGGAGGGAAGAAAAAGGAATTATCACAGTGAGCTGCTGTGACTGCACCAACCCCAACACCGACAAAACCCACAGACCAGGTTTTGCTGCCACGCTTTGCCTCTATCAATCAATGCCCTTACATCAAATCCTGGAAGTAGGTCATGCAGCACACAGCAGGACCAGCCCCTGGAAAATGAATCCAAATGCTTATTCAGAGACAGTGGCTGCCCAAACTGATCACGTGCTGTAATGTGAGGGCCTCAATGCTGCAATCTTTCCCAAAATATAATTATCAAGAACGTAGATGAGTTAAACAAATCATCATAGTCAGGAGCCTTTGGGGGTCTAGTGCAAGGCACATGGTCGGATGGGACGCTGGCTGGGAGCTCACTTAAAACACGGGGGCTTTACATTCCAAAAACTTCCTCCATGTAGCTGCAGGTGGCTATGGTTGGGATGACCACACTAGTTCTGTTCTCTGTAGGCTGCTAAAAAACACATTGTCATCAGGGACATCCTGGAAAAACAGGTGGGATGGAAGATCTGCATAAAACAAAGCAGCGGCAGCACTGAAATTGGTGCGTGTCAGGAGGTGGTGAAGGACTGGAGTGGACATAGTTGGGTTTTCACCAGTAGCCTTCACACTGAGCCTGGACCAGGTGCCAAACATGGCTGTTAGAAATGCCTCCAGAAATTATTCCCAGGACCATTGGAGGCTGGAAGACATGGCTCTAGATCTGACTTCAGCATCAACAGCTAGGAAGCCCAGTCAGTCCCCTACCACGTCACAGGCTTGCTCTGTCTTCACCGTGGTCATCACCCCTCCTGCCTAAGCCAAGACATGGAGGTCACACCTCTCCACCCCAGCTGATCCTGCTACTGCCGGCTAGAAAGCTACTTCTCCGCTCAGGCAATACTGGGGTCGCTCAAGGCTGAGAAGCCACCACGCGGGGTATTCAGTGGGTATTCAGTGGGGTAGAAGAAATAGAAGAGAGCAGAAGTTCAGTTCGGGGTTTTTTTTTAGAGGAACAACTTTAAAAGTTTGCATATTATATATTATAAGAAAAATAGCTGGCATGTTTTAAAACAGATAGAAGTCACTTACAGGAAAAAAAATAATTAAATATCCAACAACACATCCCATGCCAAATATCTGATTTACTACCTTGGGCGTTCAGAGTAATGAGACCTTGGCTTTGGAAGGTGAAAGTTTAGACCAGGGGCATCTACTTAAAGACCTGGCTGAAAACATCAGTTGTTGCTCAGGATCAGATCTGGGGGGCTTGTCTCCAACATCTTTGCTTGGAAGTGATGATATTTTAGAACCACTGAACTAAGCGTGGACTCGGATTTAAGCCTCTGTTTGGCCTCAAAGTAATATTCTGATTTCTCAGCTTAAGTTTGGTGTAACCTCAAACTCCATCCCATGGGGATCTCACCGCCATGCATGCCATGGGATTATGTTTGGTGGGTCTGCCCATTCCCTTAGAGCCCGCTTCCCACAAGAAATGGATAAATGCCACTTCTAGATATTACAAGTAAATAGAAACAAATCTTATTCACGTTTATGGACTTACTTCCACGCATCGTTTCACTTGTTATCACGAAAAAAAAAGAACCTGGATGAAGGTCCTGGAGATATTACTACCACACCACAACTTCTAAAGTATTTCAAAACACACTCCCGAGGCCAGCTGACTGCTTTCACAAGAGAGTCAACGCTGTACGTGCTGAGCTCCTGAAAGCTAATTAAAAAGAGTAATTCAAAAACTAAGGTGAGCAGACTGGGAGTGAGTCCTAAATTCGAAACGTGTTATTCCAGTTAAAAAAAACAACACAAAAAAACTATAAAAGACACTAAACCACATTCTTACTCCCAAACCTGCCATTGTTTATGTAGGCAGGAACTTTGGACGGTGTAATACTGCACTGAAGAAGAAAAAATTATTCAAGAAAAAGCACTTTTCGTGTCACCCTCCAAAACGCATCTGGTTAGGTTTTTAGGGATCATAGCAATTCCACTTATTTTTTCTTTTGTGGCCACTGGGAAGTGGCAAAACCATTATTTCCCCTAAATCCTGTTATTCATTTAATAACTTGTAAATTCTTGGTTCAAATTTCAAAAGAGCCACGTCTCTGAGACCAGGGTGGTGGGTTTTTTCCCTCTTTATCAGTAGGATGCACAGGAGTAATTTAACTTGCGTAGTGAAGTCATTCATAACAATGCCTGCACAAAGTTTCAGCGAACAAAAGCTTTTTGGTGAAAAACATGGATTTGAAGAAACTGAAATGTGTTATGAATACATGATCCTGTTGCTACAATTTTCTTCAGATTTTATTAATGCACCCAAAAGAGCCACTGCTGGAATTGGATGCTGCTTTGTTTCAGCATAATCCTGATTCATTTTTCTCTCGCACATTTATTAAAACCAAAACCCCTTAATGGCACATTTCATATTAAGGCAAAGGGGATGTGCTTCCAAGGAACACAAAACTTCACCAACCCCCACATGCTATCACACCCCTTCCCCTTTCCCCTCTTATCTGTCATTAAAGGATGAAGGAGGAGGAGGATACATTACCCCGGTGACGTCCATAACCTTAATAGCAGCAAGCTGGCCCGTTTTAACATGACGACCCTGCAAAAGAAAAGGGGAGAAGCCTGTTTGTTTTGCTTGGTGGCAATGTTTTCCTCGCAGCGAACAATATCCTAAAACAATCTCCTCACCCTGGCAGCATCCGCACATTTTTTTTTTCCTTTTTCAAGAGCATCTTCACAGCAGCCATGATGGGAAAGCAATTCCCTCCCCTTCCTCCTGCCATTACAATTAATTAGTAAAGGGCCTTCGATGCTGTGTTTTCCTGGCAAACAAGGGCTGTAAATATCCTTTAATGCTCAGCCATGCAAAAAATCAGCTCGGGGCCTCTCCTGAACACAGAGCACGACTCGGCTGGAAAAGGTCTGCTGGAGCTGTGATGATGGAGATGTGCTGGTACCCACACGGCACTGACTTCGGTTCCCTCGTGTCCCAGCCCTCACAGACCTGGGGACACCCGAGGGACATGTGTATGGCACCATTATACACTCTGTCTGCTAATTTGTTTGTTTTGAAAAAACCTTGGTCAGCAGGATAGAGGGGTTTTTAAAATGGGATTTTCTTCTCGGCTGTGGCAGTGACTGGCACAAGCAGGGAGCATCCATCTAGAGGAGATGCTCGAGAGCCAGCACGGAAACAGCAACTGAAAAATTAGCAACTTGCTGCAATGAACTGCTTGTTACACAGTGCTCGACTTCATTAATCCTAATGGAAAAAATGCCTGGAAGCAATGGGGAAAACTAAAAGAGCCCAAATTGTTTGATGGTGGTCTTAAAACCAACCCATTTGCTCTCAAGCAAGCCAGTTCCCAGCCTTTCCTCCTCTCCCGATGAACGGATCGCCCAACATCGTATCAAAATTGCTCCCATCAAATGATTTCCCCCCTTCTCCATTTGAGGGCATGTGCTCTGCTTACAAACCGTGCAGAGTCAGAAGAAAAGATGCTGCTTCTCCAGGAAAAATATCAGACGCTGATCCTGGCAGAAGAGGCAAAGGGAAGCATCCCTATTCCCAAGTCACTTCTTCCTACAGGAGCAGCCCAGGGCCTCATCACATGCGATAGGCACCGGGAACGGCAGCTCCTGCCCTGCAGCACTGATAATTAACGCACTAAGGACACAACAAGGAACAGAGGCTGAGAGGGGACAAGCTGCAGCACAGCAGAAAACAAGTAAAAATATGAGCTTTTCCTAAATGACAGGCTCCTCTGGCCCTGCCGCTCCTCAACGGCGTGTTTGTTGATAAGGTGGGGTTTGAGTGCAGGTTTCCCAGCCCTGGGAACAGGATATGGTCTTTCACACCCTCTCTTCTCCAGCAGGACCCTCAGATTACCAGCTATGGGGACCTCTCCCCATCCCCTCGGGTTTCCAAGCACAGCACTGGGAAGCAAACTTAGGCGCAGGCTGCGGAGCAAGGCGGCATCATCCTCTCCAAATTTATGGCTTCACCAGGAAGCCAATCCACCCACCAGGGCTCCTCGCTCATTTATTAACACAATTTATATGTCCCAAGCAACTGCATGTTCCAACAATAGAGAAAGAGCAATTTTAAAATGTGCAACATAAACCAAAGCAGAATAAAACACAGCCCAGCAGCATCAGGCTGCGGCTGAGGCTGCCCCTGGATGGGGCCGTTGGGAAGGAGGGGCGCAACGCTAGACACCATCAATTTAACCAGCGTGATATGCAAAAACAAATCCTCCCCTTCCTAAATTCATCCCTGTGTGCTTGGCCAGGAAGCCCCCACCACGTACCGATGCTTTAATTAAAGCCCACGGAGCACCAGCAGGGGATACGCTGGGACACAACCACGGCATGCCGCATCTTCCATCAAACAGAGAAGGGAGACAAGGCATTTCAAGCCATGTATTTGCTAATTATACCCACCTTCACCTGACGTATCACCACTTCATTCTGTATTTTAAGGAAATAAGCCCTCCTGTGGATGCTTCCGCCAACCGCTAATACCAGCCAAGGGAAGAAGGAGCCCCGCGTGCCTACACCATCCCTCTCTCAGGGATCTCCCACCGCCCCGTACACCTCCCATGTATTTACAGATGGAGTGATTGTGTGACCATGTATCAAAACCAAAATAAACTGCTTTGAAACATATGTTAATGTAAGCCACGAGGGACACTTAGTCACAAAAAAATCACGCGAAGTACAACCAGTAAGTGTTTAGCCTGGGAACTTTAGAACAAAGATCTGCTTTTTGTATAGTTTGTTTGCAATGATGGATTGTTGAGCTTCATCCCAGCAGGTTTCCACCTCTATCCCTGGAAACCAGCCGTTTCCTCACCAGTTAACTGTCCCTTTTAATTTAGCATACCTAGTGCTCAGCATTGATACTTGCCATGAAGCCATTATATATAGTTTAGAAAAAATGGTTCATTTTCAGCCTACTGCAGGCATTCTTGCTTTTGCAATACAGATACGGACAAGCTGGAGAAAGACACCAAGAAGTGACAGTGATAGATGCGATACAGGAGTAAAATTAGCATTTGACCCGTACACATTAAAAGATGTCAGGGCAGCAACGAGCCCTTTCCACGGCATTAGCTACCAACCACCTCCTGGGTATTGGCCACGCAGAAGCAAGCACCTGTGCCCAAGGGTTGGAAGCAAGACCAGGAGCACCTGTGCCCCTCCAGTATCTCCAAAGAATCCAGCTGAATCCACCAGCAGAGCCATTTCTGCCGAGGCACGCTGAAATTGTTAATTAATGAGTGGCAAGCACTAAATTGTCCAGTGTGAATACTGCACTGACGTTAGGATGCTACAAATGGGAATTGGGGGTAGCAAGACCAAGAAAAGCACCAGAAAGCCCCTGCTGCAATATGCTTTTACCTGCCGCGTGTCCTCCACCCATCAAAAATGCTGGCTTTTTCCTTTAAACCATGGCTGGAGCAGGGGTCTCCACTACAAAACCACACAACTCCTGCTCCTGCGGTCACCTCTCTTCCCCTAAAGACGTGGGTCCAAACAGGTAAGACTGCGGGTGCCTTCACTCAAGTTCAACAGAACTTCTCTGCTTTTCCAAAATTCCTCCTTTTCGGTGTCCCCGTGCTTTGGAGCTGGCTCTGGGGATGCTGGAGCTGCCCAGAGGCAAAGCCTTCGGGAGGATGGGACCCTTCCAGGGTAAGGAAGTCACTTCTGAGCCTTCAGACCACACCACCATCACCACTTTTGGTGACAGGAGCGAAGGAAGTCGGGGGGGGAGCAGCAATCATTGCAGCCGCCCTTGCTCTCTGCGCCCTCCTCGCCTCTTGCCTCCTCAGTAATCGATGCCAACAGCCCTCGGTCGTCTGTCTGCCTGCGGAGAAGGAGCTGATCTGCTCTTTAGCAATCTGTAACATTTTGTCTTCTCGCCTCCTTTGTCTCCTGGCGTTGTTCGGGATTTTTCCACTTGTCGGTGGTGGGTGAGCTGCTTCCAGCTGCTCACACATAAGAGTGAGAGATGTAAGAGGACCGGCATCCTCAAAAAGCCCAAGCTGACACAACGTCCCACCACCAGACCCATCCTGCCGTGGGGCTCAAGCTCACGCATGCCATCGCCTTTGCTTCGGACATAAGCATGGGTTTACCCTCCTCTTCCTCCCCGCTCACAAAGAGCAGCAACTGAATCCCCCGAGAAGTTCAAGGAGAAGAAGAGATTTCCAGGAGACACCTTCACTGCCCCACGCTGGATGCTCCCAGCAAGCACCGCAAGGCGTGAAGGACCACTGCCAGCATCACCTGGGATACAGCTCCTGGAGGTCTCAAATACACAAATATCCTCCAACAGCTCCCTGCTCCTTTCCCTAAAGCAGGATTTGCGTCTGGCTACGTGACGTCCTGGCTGAACAGCAAGATCCACTTTCATCTTCATAAATTCAGCACCATTACAGACGCCGTGATGGCTGCAATGGCATGAAACAAAGAGGAGGAAATCAGAGCTACTAAAGCGTTTTGCCCCTCTCCAGATTTGCTGCCAAGGTTCACTTGGGTAAAAACCCACACTTCAGCCTCAAGATTATTCAAGTGTGAACTTCAAAGCTGACACAGTTTTTAATTAAACATCCATCTGAGCACAAACTCATGCTCCTAATTACTTTCAAGATGTTATATCAACTATCACTAACTTGCTAATGTCAAGTATTAAGACTAATTTCTGCGAATGAGGCAGGCGCCACAAGTTTGTCTTCCGAGGTTGCATTCCTCACACTCCATAGAGCGCAATGGACCAGCACACGATGGGAGCGTTGGTAAACGCCTTTAAACATCAATTGATGCGCTCAAGCATTGTATTTGCTAAATAAATAAACCTTGGCCTCCATATCAGCCTTCGTACACAAAAACTGCCCCAAATTCAAGTCTGCATTTTAAGGACAGAAAGAAGATGACTGATTGTTGCTTTTTAAAATTTTGCTTGCCCAAGCGTGGATTTCACTGTTGAGCAAAACCTGCAATTTCTGTACCCAGAAATGTACCCCACCCCATTCACTCAACTTCTGCCGTCTGCTCCTATTTGTTCAAGGAAATACATGACCCACCACCTGCTGCAACCAGTGGGATGCAACCGGAATCGTCCCTCTTTTGAGAGGGGCAGAGCTCCCATTTCCTTCAGCCAGGCAAGAGCATCATCTCTTAAACCTCCCAACCAGGGCACCCGGCCTCCAGCCCCCCATGCATACGTAACCCCCAATAGCAGGCACTTAATGGAGTAACCCTGCCTCAGGTCTGATGCTTTAAAGCAAAACACTTGGGATCCAGCCATTTTGCAATGCCCTTAGTCATGTAACATGTAAATATTAAATAAATGGGATTAAGGCACTGAAGAAATTTCAGCCACAATGCCACCCTCACCGCTGAGAAAGTACAACATGAGGAACATTCCATTTCGTACTGAAATCTCAGTAATGTCAGACAAAAGTCTCACAAAAGTCTGAATATTATCACTTCGTCATGACAGAAGCCTCCTAACTGATTTTCTTCCATTATATTCTCGTTGCAGTTAAAATACCAAGCTGACACCAGCAACCCAACAACTGCCCTCTCTACTGTCCAACTCCTGCCTCTAACCCGTGCTGTTAATACATCCTCAACACCAGCACACACACGTTCTTCCTGCAACAGGAACGGCGTGGGACACCAGAGGCTTTGCCAGGTGAGAAATCATTGTATTAATGCTTATAAATATCTTATCAATGCTTATAAATACTTGAAGGGTGGGTGTCAGGAGGATGGGGCCAGGCTCTTCTCAGTGGTGCCCAGGGACAGGACAAGAGGTGACGGGCACAGACTTGAATAAAGGAAATCCCACCTAAACATGAGGAGGAACTTCTTTCCCTTGAGGGTGGCAGAGCCCTGGCCCAGGCTGCCCAGGGAGGTGGTGGAGTCTCCGTCTCTGGAGACATCCCAAACCTGCCTGGACGTGTTCCTGTGCCCCCTGCTCTGGGTGACCCTGCTCTGGCAGGGGGTTGGGCTGGATGATCTCCAGAGGGCCCTGCCAACCCCCACCATTCTGTGATTCTGTGGTTCATTTTTCTATACCAACATAACATCGCTGATATGTGCTAGTTACAACAAACTCTTTGTCTGGCCCTACTTCAGCAGACACACCATCAAGGTCTCTCCTCCAGACTCCGTTTCTACACCCAAGACCTTCTGCAGCGAAGCTTTCCTGGGATAAACCAGAACTACACGCAGGTGCCTGGTGCAGCCCCTGACAGTTCCTTATTTTCCTGTAGTTCGAGGCAATTCAGGGACTCGGTCCAACCTTTTTTAGCGTGAAGTCACTTCAGCACTAACGCACCGAAAATTGCATACAATTTTTCCTGGGTGAAGGAATTTTGCCTTCCAACAGGAGCTGTGCATCCAAACTGCCACCTGCAGTAAATTAGACCACTTTATAGCACCCAGGGCGATCTGTTCTCGGCTTTTACAGAGTATAGGCACATTGTACTTTGCTTCCTACTGAAAACAATCTTGAGGGTGTCAAAAAAAAACCTCCCTCCAACTACTTTAAGGACCAGAAATATTTATTGATGGAAAAATAGGCTTACCCTAGTGTGAAAATTCAGCAATAACAAAAAGAAGCTGCTTTTATAAATGATGTAGTCCAGCTTTGCACTTGGTTTACACGTCACTTCAAACATATCTGAAACAAATCCGTGTCTCTGAGAAGGTAATTAAACCATCAGATACTCTAAATACCAGGTCAGCATCAGAAAAAGTGAGTCATATAACAGGCCGGGAAAAATGTTTATTTTAACAAAGAGTAAAGTATCTCTTTCATTAAAACACAGCCATCGTGGGCCAAACCTTATTACTCTTGCCTGCATTTAACCCCAGCTACTGGCAGGGGGATTTTAAGCCGGTGGGGACTTAGGACAACCCTGGGGACTGGGGACCAGGTCCTCACCCTGGCCAAGGACTTGGCACCACCTCATTGCCTTTCAGTCAAAAACTGCAGCAAAACCTCTGCCCTTTGCAGTGGGAGCTTCTGCTTCCCCTTTTGAGAGAAAGAGCATGATCCCAACGGCAGTGCTTTTCCCTCTGGCACGTGTTGCCACCTCTCCATCACTTCTTGGGTTCACTTTGCGAGAGCTTCAGAGCCACCCCAAGGCACTAAAGCACACGACTGACTTGATGCAGTTCTCTCCCACTTGGGCCAACTCCACCTGCTTCTGGGGCTATCTAAAACACCCTCTGTCCCCCCTGAGGCTCCAACACACCCTCTGCAAATGGCATCCTCCCATGTACGTGGCGTGCCTGAAACTCCTGCGCCTTGACACCAGTAATGGAAAAACCTATGGAAAAGATACAAAGGTGGATCCAGTCACTTGACATCCCATTTGCCATCAAGGTGATGTCTGCAGAGTTGCTCCTCTGTCCTCCTGAGCTCTCCATCAGAAAGCTGGTTGCTCGCTCGAGCACACGTCTTTCCCTTGGGGTGCTTTCAGAGAGCAGAAGACCTTCACCGAGCAGGACAAGCCCAAGTTTCACTTGTGGCCAATCCTTCCTCACATCTGTCATCTTTTCCAACACTTTAAGAAGCAAAACCCTGGAAAACATACAAAAAAACCTCCAAGAGAAACAAAAAATAAATAGAATGGTTTTTGGGTTTTTTTGATTGTTCTCAGCTGGGCATTTTTATTAACACTTCCATTTGGATTGAACATCCAGAGCTTCCCCTTGGAAAGGCACAAATCCTCTCCCAGCACAGACGTCTCTAATTGCACAGGGCCAAGCAAATGCTCTGTGTTGACCGAACAAAGCCGACCTTTGGACTGAAATATTTCTAATCCTCTGCATCAACCCAAGCTCTGATCGGGGCCGTGTGGCTGGGAGAGCTGCAATTCCATTACTGCAGCTCCACAATAGGTCTGATGTGAAGTAAAGAAGGCAGGATTATTAGATTAACAAGATAAATTGTTAAATTAGCATATTATTCATCTCCAGAAATAACACACGCTATAGCATATAGGTGAGGAAGACTACAATCTTATATCCCCTCACATATAAGGGAAACACATCCCTCATACCAATGCTTTCACTTACGCCGTCCCCTGTCCCTCTTGTAGTTCCAGTGAGGCTGGAGACACCAGCCCTCCTCCAGAACTGAGAAGTTTCCCTCTTCCATGGATAAAACCACCAGCGTAAGAGGTCCCAAATCAGCACCAGAGATCCCACATCCTTCCAGAAGTTTCTGTGGGTGGTTATTCCAGATGTGGCTCGCACCCCTTCGAATTCCCACTGGTTAGAAAGGACATGTACCCCCCTCTCTGTGGCACTGCCACCATCTAACATCCGCAAACTGGCCATGGGGAGGGTCACGGATCTGTTTCACGCTCACACAAAGGACTGAGCACAAATTTTTGTCCAAAAGGGTTTGAAGGTCCAGGTTTTGAAGAGCTGCACTTCACGGTCATGAGAAACCTTGTGGCAGACAAGATTTCGAGATGTTGCTGCACCTGGCAGGGCTTCCCCAGGACACAGGAGCCTCCAAAAGGGAGGCCAAAGCCTCGCCAAGAGCAGGTCCAGGCTGGGAAGTGAGGGGGTCGAGCCCAACAGCATGGAGCAGGGAGAGATAGAGATCAACACAGACAGCAAATACACCAGAAGGCTCAAGGAGGAGCCTATGGAGACCTGAGGCACCAAAGGACTAAGGAGAGATGGTCCTGACAAAGAACAATGTATTTAAAAAAACAAAAAAGAAAGAAAAAGAACAAGCGATGCTTTAGGAACATATCCTCAGAGCTGCTCCCGTACTGAAGGCACTGGGATTCAAAGGAGCGCCAGCGGGATAAAGGAGGAAGGGGATGCTGCTGGTTTCCCCTGGACCACTTGCCATTTTCCCAGGCCCTCCAGGAGCTCTGCTCTTTGCTGCGGCTCCCCCAGCACAGCCAGGTCCAACATGGCAGCTCCCAGCAGGGGGACAATCTCCACAGTACTCTTCCAAGGGGGGCAGCCCATGGCCTGCAGCCCCCGGGGGCAAGGAGGGCAGCTTCCAGTCCCTGGGGATGCTCCGTTGTCCCCCAGCACAGCCTGCCCCCTTCCTCCTTTGCCCCCGGCTCCTCTACTTCCCTGCAAAGTGCACATTTTTGCAGCTAAAAGAAGGCAGCACAGTCTGTTCCCAGTAACATTAGTTCATGACAGCCATGTTATTACCACCCTTTAACACCCCCACTGTGCTTCTGTTTCACATCACTGCCTATTCAACACTGCAGTATTCGTAACTAAAATTAAATCTGCGTTTAGGAGACCCACAAGGCACCCTTTCACACCGGCCACATCTCCGAGAGCAGCAGCAGGTTGCTCCTTCCAGTGGGAAGCACTGAGATGTGGAGGGAACGGCGCTGCCCACACGTGCCCGGACCGCCTGGTCCTCCCAAGGGAGACACCTGGCTCTCAAGGGCGGCCCAAGAAAGAGACAGCCTCCTCCGATGGGCCAGGATACCCCAATGGCTGAGACCTTCCTCCAGGGCTGGAGAGGGACTCTTTACAACAGCATGTAGGGATAGGACAAGGGGTAGTGGCTTCAAACTAGAAGAAGGAGATTTAGATTAGATGTCAAGAAGAAATTCTTTGCTGTGAGGGGGGGGAGCCCCTGGCCCAGGTTGCCCAGAGAAGCTGTGGCTGCCCCATCCCTGGAGGGGTTCAAGGCCAGGCTGGACGGGGCTTGGAGCAGCCTGGGCTGGTGGGAGGTGTCCCTGCCCAGGGCAGGGGGTGGCACTGGATGGGCTTTAAGGTCCCTTCCAACCCAAACCATTCTACAACTCTATGTTCCTACCTGCTTGACACGTAGCAGGGGACCACCAGGGGACCTGGCCAGGTCTGGTCTGCAGTGGGGAGCTTTTCCATCTGCAAACACCCATTTTGACATTCAACCCCTAACTCCAGGATGACCCCACCAGCTCCAGGGCACCTGTTCCCTTCACAGGTGAAGCTGGCTCCATGCGGGATAGAGGCATGGACATCCCAGGGCACTGGCGATCTCTCTAAGCCCTTCCCTGTAATTACTGGGGCTGCTCATGTCCTCAGACCATCTGCTTCAGGATGAGAGTGAGCTGCTGTGTCCAGAGCTTCACAGCAGCTTGCGACACCAGCAAGGTCTCCACCACGCAATGTGCTTCAGCAGGGCTGCTGCTATTTCTTCCGTTTTTGTAGAAAAAAAATCATTCCCTTCAAAACAGATAGCTCCTAAGCTCCTAACGTGCTCCCTGCTGCAGGGCAGAGGGGGCTTAATACCTGCAAATGCGTGCTGCTGCCTGCCATGGCAACTCATCCCAGAACAGCGGGCAGACGTAGGTACCCCTCAGTCTCCTCCAGCTTTTGGTACCCCATTTATCTGTGCCACACAATAAACAGCTGCATTGCATCACGTGAAGTTTCCCCTGCTCTTTAATCTGTGCCTCAACACAGTCTTGCAAACCACAGCCGAGTTAAAAAAAAATGGCCCTTGCGGAAACAACACTACACACATGCTGATGGAAATGTGGTTTCTGGAAACACCTCTTCAGTGCCATCTGCTCGACTTCGGCTCGAGCTTCATAGTAGCAAGATCCAATTTTGGAGGTGGCATGTAAAGTGCAAGGTGGTTGTTCAACCAACAAACAGCCGGGAAGAAGCACCTCCCGCGAACCGGAGTGCTCAGCGTCCCCTCCGGCAGCGGGGACGGACGGCATGGGTGGCAGGACACAGCCACGGGGGAGCCAGGTAACAGCGAGGTATCTGTTATCTAAAGCTGACAGAGATATTTTTATTTTATATTTTTATCCCTGTGTAAGGAAAACTGTGTATGAAGGAAAGCCCAAATCTATTCTCGGTGATTTCCCCACCATCTAAGCCAGGAAATTTAACCCTATGACTGTCAACGGTTTTCCATGAAGGGCTTCCATTGCATTTCATCGGATTGCCAATGGCATAAAACGACCACGTCCAGGTCCACATGAATTACCCAAGCTGACTGATCCTTGCTTTCCTAGCCCAAGGTTTCCCACTCCCTCTGTTTCTTCAGTATTTCTCGTACCTCGGCTCACAGCACAGCTGCCTGGGCTGCCCCACATCCCCCCATGGCCCCGTGTTTCTCTGCAGACATGATGACCGAGGATGAGCTCCTGTGGTCCCACCTTGGATCTCTCCAGATGTGATAACCAGACACGTGAGCAGAGGTTATCATGGCAGTTAAATGGGGCTCTCGCCTCTTTCACCCCGACCTGTCCCACGACTCAGCTCGCAGAGAGGAGCCTGAACACAAACCTTATGTGTACCAACCCTAACGCCCCAAAACCAGAAGAAATTTGGTCTGAACTTCTGAGGTCCACTCTCGCTGCTGGTAATGCCTGAGCCTGCACAGCAGGAGCCAGGACATTTGTCTGGTTACCTTGAACCAATTTCTAAGCAAGCCATCCCTATAACCCTTCCACTGCCTCACTTTTTGAGCATCTCCAGTCCTGCTAACCCTGGGATCGGTTCAGGTCTAACCACCTCCATTCCTGACCAAGTGGCAAGGCTGGCTGGCATCTGAGCAGATTTGTACATTCAGGCTTCACACATTCATCAATCCCAAGCAAGACTCCAAGTCCCTGTCTCAGGTGGTAGAAGTAAGAAGAGCAAGCTGATAGAGGTACTTACGTGCCATGGGGCTTAGGATAAAATGCCACAGCTGCCAGAAGCTTTCACGTATATCTCATGGGTGGATTGGTTGTTAGCATTAAGAAAATAAGCGTAGCAATGACATAAGTAACCCTGAATCTAGTGCTAGGGAGGGCTGAGCTGCTCCCCTAAGCCCAATGGCTCTGTAACTCAAGATACTGCAGACCCCGTGGGTGCACGTTTCTATGTATGTCATCCCAAATATCAATTTTAGACCTCACATCCTTGAAGGCAGCTGGGCATCACACTCTCTTTTATCCAGAGTTGCCTCCAGGGTTTTTGTCTGCCCCGAGCAGCCTTGACAACTTACTGTCCGTCCTGTCCTGCTCCCAGTCACTTACTGTCAGCAGTCAATAAACATTTTGCTGTGCCTGTGTTCTACTGATTTAAAAGACCCTGCCGTGCCTAGAGCAATACTATGTGATACACATACTAATTCGGCTGTACAGGGCTACATCAAGGCTTTCACATTGCCCGCTGTTTTAAGCAAGTCAGGTATCGGGTAGCAAAATTTTAGAAACCCTTATTGGAAAGGGAAGACCGAGAAATGACATGCAGACCCTTTATCCTTCTATTTGCTTTATGCACGTCACACGTGCATTCGCTGCTTTGTCTGGGATAAAGATGGGATTTCTGACTCCGCCGCCGAGCAGCCCCACTGAGGCTCACCCTCTAAGCCAGCCTCACAGGTTGGGATCAACGGAGTTGATCAGAAGATTAAAGTGCATCACTTTTACAGCTCCTCGCTTTCCAAGCCTTCTCCTTCTCAAGCAGGAATTTCCTACCCTTACGCAAGCTTCATTTTATTAAGAAATAAGGCAGCCAAATCACTGCTTTTCCTGACAGACCTGCAAAATGGACCTCACTGCACCCAAAGGCAATGCCGAGCTGCCCTTGCTTGGCAGAGGACCCTCCTCCCAGGACACCCAGTGCTCACTGGTCCTCATTTCTCTCCAAAAATCAATAAACTGGGATGCAAAGCGTGCTGTAGGAAAGGAGGGAGCCCTAGAAGACCCCACAATGCAGCAGACCCCCTTCAGCTCCGCATGCCATTCCCATCGGGCCTGTTGCCAGAGAAAAAGGGAGGGAAAAAGAAAGCAGGGAGGAGAGGAGGATGATTTAGGATTAGTAGGGAAAACTTAAACCAGTACCAGGGATTGCACGGGGACAATACGGCTCAGGAACAGGCAGGAGGAGGCCAGAAAGGAATGGGCATCCCTGCTACCTTCAGCACTTGGGGACATGAGGGACCAGCCCCCAGCACCTCGCTATTTGGTAATTAAGGGACTCCAGCCACTGCCCAGCCGTGGCTATCAACGCAGGAGGGCCATCCAGCCATTCAGGATCCTATTTACAGAGAAATAACACGGGCAGACACAGATCGATGCCGTACAGTTTAAAGGGACCGTCTGCGGGCTATGGATTTTACTTGCTGTTATTTGCCAAGTGAAACAAAGCAGAGGAAAAAAAAGCTCTCAAAGCAGCCCGAAAAGCTGCCTGCAGGCAGGGCGCCTGCCGGAACGTGGGCAGCTCGGAGGCTGCCTGCAGCTTTGCAGGGAGAACACATATGGGCAGGGGGTGATGGCCTTTTATTCCGCTGGATAAAGATCTTGGTGGAAACCTGAAAGGCTTGGCGTGAAACCTCATCTGCGGCTAATCCCAAACCTCGCAGGGACCATGCCACGCTGTAGGCACCTCAGGAAGGACCCAAGGCCACGTGCTGCATCGAATCGCACCATGAACCTGCATTTTCAGCTGTATTAAGAGAAAGACAATTGTATGATTTGCTTTATAAGCATCCCCCTGGACTGGCTGCTTCCTGCTCCTACCTAAAGGCAGCTCAGGCCACCCACTCCCCCGTCGCCAGTGTCCAGTGTCACCCCTCTGGGGCCACCACAGCCTTTTAACCCTTTCTTAGCAGGATCAATGCTGGCTAAAACACTAAAAGCCACCAATATGTTACAGGCAGATTCATATTAAAAATTCAAGACCTTTCCTGGCAGCGAGAGCTGGCTGCAGGTCAGAACTGCAGTTTGGGTTTTTTGCTGCTTGGTATTCAGGGTCTGGGCATCTGTAAAAGCAAGAGCAGGCAAAGGTGTTATGTAAAAGGAGCAAGGAAAGTCCTTCCTGCACTTTTCCAGGGGAAAAATATAATAATAAAAACCCTGCCAATTTGCCTGCTCCTTCAAACGGCCACAGCTGGGGGTAAGTTTCAGTACACTTAGCAGGATGTATAAATTCCCTTTATGTTAGAGCCTTGATTAAGTTAATGTTGATTTTTAAGTACACTGCGGAGCCTTAAACTCCCAGGCTGGCAGGCGGGAGGGAGGGAGAGTGCAGCCAGCGATGCTCGGCGCCGGCCGATTTCCCAGGAAGCAGGGTCAGGGCCGAGCCGAGCAGCTGGGTGCTATTCCTGGATCCCCACCAGCTGCCCTCGACCTCGGGCCAGCGAGAAGGCTCTTGGCCGCTCAACTTTGTCCCCCGACAAAAGGGGTGAAACAATACTGCAGCTACCCCATAACGGTGATGCACTGCCCGATGCTGTATTGCAAAAAGCCTCTGGAGCTTTGCCTAGATGTAGAAACGCGTGTGAGAATAAAAGGAGTTGTTCCTCACGCAGCCATACTCTGCATTAGGGCCCTGATTTGCACCTTCAAACAACAGCGCTCTATAAATTCTTAATTTTTTTTTTTCTATAGCAGAGAGCTTTCGTTTTCCCAGCAGCCTTACAAATAAAAAGAAAAAGAAAAAAGCACAATTTCTTTACATTTGTAATTCAAATGCTCCTACACAGCATTTCCACAAGACTGCTTAAAAAGTGCACTGGAAATTGTAATTAAAAGCTGATCTTCTTTACGAGATGACTCAGGCTTCTGCAGGCTTCAGCCCTGGCCTCAGACAGCTCTGCCAGTGGAGCACAGCTTCCTAACAGCACACGGTGAGCTGCCAGCATCAACGAAGATATGGGGAAGGTTTGCTTAAATATGAAGGGCAAAAGACAAAATGAAGTTATTATCACCTAATTTCTGGGTGGCACCGAGGGGAAATGAGCAGCCCATGAGAGCAAAGGACCAAACCCCTCTCTAGCGCTGGAGGAGGTGGCTCTGCAAACAGGGAAACCATGGTTTTGCTCATGATTTTAAAAACAGAAGCCTTGTCAGAGCGAAAGGATTTTGTCAGAGGACCTGGCAAGGGTCAGATTAAAACCCTCTGATCCCAGCACGGTGCCAATATTGCGGTGAACATAAGAGACTTGGCTCCCTCCCATTTAGACACAAGGACCAGCTGAGCTTCAGCATCTCCAAAGAAACCACCGAACAAAGGACCTACCTGCAAAAGGGACCAGAAACACCGAGCCGGAGACAAAGAAGGAACTGGGGAGGGGTAATCCAGGGCACCTTTGTTTCACAGAATCATAGGATGGTTCAGGCTGGAAGGGACCTTAAAGATCATCTTGTTCCAACCCCTCTGCCATGGGCAGGGACACCTCCCACTAGAAGGTCCTTTCCCAAAACCAAGAGGATCTCAAGGTCAACTCAAGCCAATTGCAAAAAGATGAGAAGAGATGGAAACCACCTCACAACCCACCAACAAACCACAGCTGAGGACCTGGCTCTCCTTTGCAGTTTCTCCATGCCTTACAGCAGTCCAAACGCTGCTTTGTGTGAATCTCATTTGCTCTCTCCGCAGACTCACCATACGCCTGACCCTCCCCGAGTGAGCCAAGGGGGCTGGCACTGACAAAGATGCAAGGGCTCCATCACTCATCTCACGCTTCCCAGCACGAGCCCGGACAGAGATGCAGAGAGGGCTAAGGAGGTAACAAGCACTCACCTACCAGATTCCTGGCAGGGTTGCTGTATGGAGACCAAGGAAAGCCCCTCTCCTCCAAGCCACCTCCTTGCAACCCAACCCATAACCGTTCATTTACTAGTGATCTACCGCAGGGGAAGCCAAGAGAAAGTAGCTAAGCCGCACCGAAATGGGATGTTGGAAGCCCCCTGGGCCACCAAAGGAAGGAGGGAGGTCAGGAGATGGCAGCACCAAGCCCATCCCCACGCCGCCGGGGCCGGCGGAAATGGTCCAGTCCTTCGCGTACAGAAGGTTTTACTGCTGTGCACTGCGTGTTACCTGGCAGAAAAACAGATTATTTTCCATACACTCTCTCTGGTCCTCAGGCATTAAACCACCACGTCAGCTGTAACCAAACCAGCACGCCTTATAAACAACCAGAACCTGAACTGTGCTGCTAGCCTTTAAAATTGGCATTAAAATACCCATAAAGATAACATAGATGCCATCAACACGCATGTTTTTCTGTACAAATACCATCATAAATGTAACCTGCCCCATTGCCTTCAGAGCAGAAAACTGAAATGCCAGACCGCCTGGCATTTTCACCCCTCCCCGCGCTGTAGCTCAGCAGGACACATCGGCTGCAGGAACACCACCCTGGGATTGAATTTCTAATATTTACACGGGCATCACATTTCCCTGAGGGAGCTACAAGATGTGCCTGGCCCATTTTTGTGGTTGTTCCAGTAATGATGTGGGCGAGGAGCCGAGATGAGACAGGGATGGTGTGTCCTGGTGCTCCTCGCGGTGATGGCTTCTGCAAGAGGGGAACCTCCAGTGGGGACTCCTGGGCAGGCGAGGGCAGATGGCAGACTCCAAAGAGCATAACAAAATGCCAGGGCTGCATTTGCTCAGACGGGAGCAGTTCTGTGAGAAGCAGCAGACATTTAGAGCAAAGGCACCAGAAGGCTGAGAACTTAAACCTCCGATGTGTCTCTACATCAGGTCATTCTTCTCCTCCAAGGTGCACTTGCACAACCTGGGTCCTCATGAGGGCTGAAAGATATTCCTTCCTTTACCTCACAAAAGAACAAATACCTTCGGATAAAACAGCTCCTCCAGAAGAGCTTATTTTGTACCACAGAGCTGAGCCCATGCTGAATAGAAATACACGTCTTTAACATGCCAACTGCAGCACAGGCAGATGGGGAGAGGCAGATTTCTGCCACGTTACAAGCACTGCAGAGTCGTGGCTGGAGAGAGACAGACCCAAGCAACATTCGAGTACCAGACTGCAAGAGGGAACCCCTGTTCAGGGTACGGTAGAGAAGACCCACCCGCCGTTCAGTCAATCATACAAAACCAGAAGATTGGACAGTGGAGGACATGGACAACGAAACAACTCTGACAGATCATTTTTGTTCCCTCCCAACACCCAACTTGTCTGCATTCAGGTCACCACCCTCAAGAAGCAAGACACCAGGAGGAAGACCTCTCAACTGAGCATTTTCTGATGGAAATCAGGACTACAGCAAAAGGGAAGCACGTGATGGGCAGGGACCAGCCACCCTACTGAGCACCGGGTCTTCCCACCTCTTCCTCAGACTGACACCCCTCAGGTCAGTACCGATTAGACTAACACCACAGCACGTTTTGGGCAACTTTCTGCATGGGTGATGCAGCAGTGTCCTCACCTGCAGATTTTCCTGATACCAGGAACCATCCCTAAACAAAATGGTTTTCAAAGTGCCCCCATGGACAGACATAAGTGCTCCTCAGCACTTGGCTTGGGACCCACCAGTTTGGCCTTTAAACCTCCTCCCTTCCCACTGTTTGGGGATTTAAAAGGTGCATAAGCTAATTCTCACAAGTGAGACACTGAAGTGCAAAGAGAAACCTTTTAGCTATGAAAAAGCAGACCCAGGACAGAATTTCCCCTAATTCAGGCCCTGCTTTCCACCCCTCTGCTCCTGCCTCTTACCCAGGCAGGCTGGCTGACCTCAACCTAGCTCCAGCTTCCTGACATGTTGCCTGCAACCAAGCTCGCTTCAGAGAGCCCGCAACGCCGTCATAAGCCCATCCTGGCTATTTAATTACAAGCAAATAACTGCGGTTAATGCTCACAGCGGTGATGCGGCCAAGGAGTGAAGTCTCTGGCAATGCCAGCGACTGCACGGGAGACGACTGCAGAAGCCACAACTCACCAGCGCTGCCGTGAGCCTCCAGCGCTTTAAACAAAGGAGGAAGATGAGTAATTGCAGACAAAAGAATCAGCCCTCGACAAAACTTTTGAAACAGAAATCTCTAGACTGGGTTAGGTACCTGTGCTACAAGTCTCTTTTCTTCTTTTTTAGGCTTTTCACATCGTTTTCCTCCTCCAGATTCCCAAATTCCTATCCACCTCTGAAAGAGATGAGCTGAAGTATTCCCTGAAGGCTGCTGTTCGCAGTACCTTTCACATGAGGAAGAACCAGAGATTTCAATAAATCTAGTCCCTATTCACCCCACATGCATCCCCTAAAATCTCTGTTGCAATATCCTTCCTTGTCTCTGTGGGATCTCAGTGCATTACTGTGACAGACCAGAAAGAAATGGGAATCAGCAAATAAAACCTACCCTGAAGATAAATGGCAATACAGAGGCGATAAACCACCTCCGCGTAGATGTAGATCCACCTGAAGAGATCAGTCACTGCTAAGTTGACCTGAATGATGGCCAAGTCAGGCTGTTCCCTGCAGGAGAGGAGTTGGGGTTTGGGGTCGTGGAGGATAGTTGTTGAGAATAAGAGATTTTCAGCAGGACTTGCAGACTGGGAAAAGCTCCTTACACCTGCTCAGGAAATGCCATCTGTAGCAGCCTCTTAACGTGCCCTGAAATGATGGTCCCGTCCCCTCCTGAAACAGCTTATGCTGATGATAACTGAAAGTCATCCTCAAGTCCTGTCTTTTGTGCTGATGGGGGGAGAGTCTTTTAAAAGCATCCTTAAAACCTGCCTCAACAATCCCAGCAATAACGCACAGTGTTGTGACTTACTGTAAATATGTCCCAGTTCTGCTGAAAAATAAGTCAGAAAGAGGAAGTGAAAAACACCCAATGTGACAACAGGAAAGCTGATCTTTGTCTCCCCTGAAACTCCTGGACAGCTTGAAAACACTTCAAGGAAATCCGAAATAATTTCTCCTTCTGAAAGCTCGAACAGGTCAAAAATACCGCTGTCCTTCCAAACACAAGCACCGTTTCCTGAGCAATTTTATGCAAATTGGATTAACCAGTCTTCGCTCTTCTGCTCTGAGCCGAGAGCTGCTTGAAATGCAAACATTGACTTACAAACGTAAAGGAAAAATCTTCTGACATACAGCAAACCTGGTCCTGGGTCAAGAGGCTGCCAATTTGGTAAATCACCATTAAACAACTGACTGAATAAACCAGACATCCAGGAGAGGGTCTGGGTCCTTGCCCACCCCACGCAGTACGTGGTGGCTCCCCGGCTCGCGTGCCACCTGGAAATGCTCCGCCGTGCTGGGGAGAAGCGCCAGGAGCGATGGGGCGAGAGGATGCTAACACCTCTCGCTCTGCAAACGCCGAGGTCGGGAGGAAGGAACACAGAAGCAACACAAATCCTAGTAGAGCAGGCGGCAGGAAGAGTAGTCGTTTCTCCCCCTTGTCCCCCAAACCAATTATTTACCGTAAAGTATAAAACCAAGTGTCCCTAAAAATACAAGTTCAGGCTTCCTGCAGCATTGTCCGACAGCTGCTGGTCTCCAGCTTTCGAATTCCCTGAGGCCCTGCTGCTTCCTCAGTGCCTTCCTCCCCTCTCCCATTTATTTTTATTCTTTCCATTTTCCTCCCCTTCTCACACCCGGCTTTTCCTTGTTTTCTTTTCCGCTGTGGTCCTGGTAAGGATGGTGAGGTATCCATCCGATACCAGGTATCCACCTGGTATGGGATTTATCCGATAAGGATGCTGGATCATGGTCAAAGCCACTCGCTCCACAGTTCCATCTCGAGGGGAGTGCAGGGACAGGGCTGACAGGATTCCTCCTTCCCCCCACCCATACTCCTCTGATTGTGGCACCTGGACACATCATAAATTAAAACTAAAAGCACCTAAAAGCATGCAGAATAAACCAGAAATAACTCAGAAAAGCAACATCTAATTTAGTCAAAAACAAATGAATAAATGGCAACTCCAAGGCCGTCTTGTAGAAGAACACATGTACTAAGGGCAAAAAGGCGGGCTGAGACCATTTTCTATTTATGCAATTACTTTTGTAGGACCTGGCTGTACTGCCATACCAGCAATAAGCAATTCCCTCTCTGGCCATATATGCAAATATAAAGATTTAAAGGTTGACTCTGCACCCTTGTGTTTTGCTTCTCTTTTTTTTTTTAAAAAAAAGGTTAATCGAGCATTGCTGCCATCTCTTTAGCAGATCATTATATGTATGTGGGTACTTGCCACGCAAGGTCTCCATTTTCCCATCTTTTCTAAACCACCAAGCCTGACCCAGTATTTCAGACTGAAGATTTGATTTCCAGCAAGAATTACAACCATCCCAGGATTTTTGTGACATATGGAGGAAGATCTCAGGCCACCCTTCAACCTAACAACTTGTCCTCTCAACCCTATTGCAGGACAGCGTCCCCATAGTCACGTACCAGGCACATGTCTGACAGCTACTGGAAGCTCCTGCGATGCTCCTCGGAGTAAGGGCTCCCTTACACACATCAAGACATCGTATGGGCCAACGTGGACAGACCCAGGAGGCTCAGCCTGGCGAGTCTGCCGCTCAGGATGTCACATCTTCTCAGGTGGGGACGAGGGCAGCGGGGCTTACAAACAAAGCACCTTCCAGAGGGCTATGAGACACTAATTATTCCTATTGACCTCTACACGCAGAGGAGCAGCTTTGCTCAACATGGGCTCAACCACCTCCCACCTGTCCCAAAATGGACAAGGTTTACCCCAGCACTCAGGCGCTTGATTTTTCAAGGCACGTCCTGATTTTCTGGGTACAGAGCACATTTGGGAAGCTGGTGCTTACACAAAAAAAGCTCCCAGCGTTCACTTGTATGCTGATTTCCCTTACATACCATGCTACCACAGCACAAGCGCACAAAGCACCGTGCCACTTCGCGGCTGCCAAACCACGCTCTAACATGCTGACCGTACACATTCTTTACCTTGGGAAGCAAAGCACGCAACCCAAAATCCCTGGTGCTCTGCTTGAGCTAAAGACACCATCCCCTCCCTCCACCACTTAATCCAGCTCCCTCGGGAAACAAGCTGACCCGGAGATCCATCTCATGTGGGCGCATGCATGCGTGCGCGCTTGTGAGTTTTAACGCTATTAGGTAGCTTCAAAAGACATCAAAAATAATTACATTCTACCAACTTCATGGAAACAGGCATCTGGGTGGCGAAGGAAGCTGGATGCAGCCATTCATGAGGTTTATCTCCAACAGCCTTTAATCCCGTCGGCCCCTTTCTCCAGTCAATTATAGCAGCCTCCACACGTTGCCAGAAAAGTAATGGGAGGGAGCGACTATAGGTATAAGCAGACATAATAGAATCCTAATTTAATTAGGGAAGTACTCAATCAACCAAGAGACATAAATACAAAGGAAACCAGGTTTATTAGTTCTGGTGCTTGCAGAAATGCCCATTGGTTCCCCATTACTGGGAGAGAGATTTAAAAAAACCAAACAAAAACAACGTAATCTTAATAGCACAGTCTAGTTTGCTCTTTTAGAAAAAGTTAATAACAAAACCAAACAAAACTCAAGAGCTTCTAGAAATGCAGCAATGGGCAAGTAACTGAGCTCATTATGGTGGAGCCTGATTCTGGTTTAACTGAGGTTACGAATGACAAATTACAGCTGGGCCAGCCTCAAGGGAAGAAGTTTTCTACCCCAGTTCTCAGGTCACATTTACATCAGTGCTCCTCCACGACTCTGATGCTTTATTTTCACCCATGTAAGAGGCAAGTTGGGGTCACTTGATCTAACAGCACCCATGAACAGGCTTGGAGAAGGAGAAGGTGAAGCCAGCAATTCCCCATGGCAGCGCTGAGCTCACCAGGGCTCCCTTCATCCATGGAAAGCACCATCCTTCACCACTCCATCTTTCTCTGGGGTCCACAGGCTCAGAAACAGCTTAGTGAAAACAGCAGGTGTATTTAACATTCATGCTTTAATGCCTGCATAAAGGTTTTCTGAGAACGTAATAGCGCAAAGCGACTAACGAGGGGCTGGGGAGCTATTTGGAGATTAACCAGCTGATTTAGTGTTATGAAAGGGCAGGGTGTAATTTTAGGATTAGAAATCCGTATTTTGGATGTCAACACCTTGCGCGAGAAAAGGGCCAGGAGCAGTGGCACACCACCACTCTAATCCATCCGTGAGGAACCAGAAGGGCAAGTGGAGAATGAGCCATCCATGCCAAGAAACTCTAAAAGAAAATAATAATAGATCTGCCACAAACACCACCTGCTGTGTTCTCCAGTAAAATGGGCCCTCGCTGGGTGGGCTGACACACTCCACGGTGCAAACTCCCACCACCTCCGCTGCGACTCTCCAGCTACAGCCAAGAGATTCCAGTGCCTACCCAGCAATGGGGCAGGGTCCACTCTACCATCACATCTGTCCAAGAGGAGTCCTCCACCGGCCACCCATCCCCACCTCTCCCTGCAGCCTCCAGGTACTGCTGACAGCACTGACAGGTGCCCAAAAATACATATCTAATTAAGTGCCAGATAGAGAAAAAGCCTAGATATGCAATGTGGTGAGACTCTGAGCATCCCATTCTGGCATGAATTTGGCGAGACCAAAACCAGGCAATCACACTGCTATTCCTGCATCCCTCCCTTGGTTCAAAGGAGATCCTTAACCAGCCCCAAAGGGCTGTGACCTTTCTGGCATCCCAAGGAGTCCCAGCTGCAGTGTGCCCTTCAGCTTTGTCCATCCAGGATAAGGAGGAACCCTTCACTACATCACGGCAAAGTCCTCAGCACTCTGCATGGCAGCTTCTCCACCACCTCAGCCTTCTCCTGTCTCCAGTAAAAACCAGCAGCTCCTCATTCCCCAGTAAAGCTGCAGGGCAGCAGCAGGTCACTCTTGACACTTACTGCGCATATACTGACATTTCATAGGATGTGTTGGGTTGGGAGGGACCTTTAAAGGCCATCTCGTCCCACCCCCCTGCAGGGAGCAGGGACNACGTATATACAAATCCACACACATATATACAGTATATCTGAAGTGCTGAATCAGCAGAGCACATCCTACCTGGTTTCCATCAGTCACATTACTGCTGCTGGCTCACCAGGATAACTCCCAGAGGGGTCAGGGGTGAAGTTTGATGAAACCATGACTATTTAAAGCAGAAAAACGGTCCTCTTGCCGCCTGCAGTACCCAGGGCACTGTCTGAATGTATATTAAAAACAATATTTATCTTACCAGGCATTCAGTGCTTTGTGTTCTAAAATTTTTTAGCTTTCAGTTAGAGGAAAATTTTGCAGGCCCACAAAAGGGGAAAAAAAACCCCCAACCAACCCAGAGTAAGGTGGAAATAATTTACAGACATGTTTTTCATTTGATTTGGTTCATTTTTTTTCCTCCTTCCTTCCTATTTTCATCCATTTTTTTCCTCTTTCGCCCCACCTCCTCCAGTTCAGGTTACTTAAAATTTACAAAGTTTGAAACAAATAAAGCCAGACTGAAAATACACAGTAAGTCTTCAACGCTGCAGAGGTTAAAAATAGGCCTTAAACCAGCTAATGTCAGCATCAGCATAAAAGAAAGGACACCCTGACAGCTCTAATTATTACATTCTCTTGTTTTGCACTTCTGAAGAGCAGCAATTAAATCTCTGCTTGGGCTTATAAGGAAAAAGTAAAGTGCTCTGCACCTGCAAAACGGATTCTGTTCCATCGGAGGATTTCAGCTCCCCAAAGCACATTATCCAGGGCAGCCAGCAGAACAAAACCCATCCTCCCCTTTCCAGCAGCCGAGGATTTTGCAGCCAGTTCACAGGGAAGAATATTAATAACGGCAAGCCCTCCTCTTCTGCCTTTGCTAGCCAGATTTATTTAAGAGAAAGCTCACCATTTCTGGACAAAATGGTCGCAGGCTATGTATGTGTGCAGTGCCTGAAACTGCCATATGGTGATAAAAGTAGTTTTATTCATCATAATTTTTATTGCAGTAGCCTCCGGGGACTTGAACTAGGTCACTTTCCCACCAAGGCTCACTACAAGCTGGTAAATAAGTGGTGCACGTAGGGTCCTTTAAACATCTTTTATAAACGAGCGATTCTGTTCATTAGAAAGGTAAAAGAGAAACAAGCACTGCAGTTTATGAAACCTATTTTCTGCCGCTCATAAATATAAATACTTTCACGTTCAATACTCTAATTGAGTTCAGGATTTGCAGCTGTTCCCTCGGCAGCATCAAGGGTCTCTCATTTATTCTGGTTACCTGTCCTTGGGAAATCTGCTGGAACTGCCCATCTCACAGACCTCTGCTCCGTTGTCAAATCTGGATGGAATTAGCCAGAAGGCTGGAAATCTCCGTGACTTGGAGACAGAGGAGTCTAACTGATAGCCATGCAAGTTGCAGCAGCTTCATTTCTTTAGGAAATTCAGCTAAATAGCATACCATTGCTCAAGTATTCATATTCATGCTCAAGATCAGGCTGGCAACAAGTAAAGATGTCTTTTTTTTTTAAAAAANTCATGCTCAAGACCAGGCTGGCACCAAGTAAAGATATCTTTTTAAAAAAAACAAAACAAACAAACATTAAAAAAACCTACCAAACCCAACCAAAACTTTCCTGCAGATTCATCTCCCCCAAAAATTTAAATCCAGGAATATTTCACTAAAAATATTCAGAATATTTCACTCTGGAAGCATGGGCAGGGTGCTGCAGGGAGCCAGGGGTCCCTGTCCTCCCTGGTGGGCTGAGGGATATGTCCCACTGGGGTGGCACATACAAACTCTGGGTTTCAACTGCACATCTTCCCTCCCAAGAAACTACGTGAAAACAAAGCCAAGCCTCTCCATGGAAAACAAACTTTTAATTTGCATAAAAGTGGTTTTTTTCTTCCCCTAATGCAAATCAGTTTTGACCAAGAGCAGCCCCTATCAGTGATGAAGGGAGGACTTGGTATGCGCAGGAAGGGCAGGCACCAGCTGGGATGCCAGGAGAAGAAAGGCACAGTGTTTCCATAAAGCCAGTGGAAAAAAAAATAATAAAAAAAAAATAGCTGGGAACATTTTTCTGGCAGAAAACATTCGCTGAAGCGAAGCACTGATATCCAAGGAGAAAGCTAAGCTGGCTGAGCCAGCTCTCCCCCTCCCAGGGACACCTGCAAGTTGTCTGCTGGGGGAACAGCCGGACAGGGACATAAATAAGGCTGCCCACGCTCTGTCCCCAAACCCAAGCGACCGCTAATGCCTTCCAACGGATCTCAGCAGGTTCCACATCAGCCATTGATCTCAGATCTCCTTCTGGAGGTAGAGAAATCCCATCCATCCAGCGTGGAGATGGACCAGGCTTTGGGCTTCGCTATCTGCATCACCGCCCTGGGACACTGATTTAGATCCTGCCTAACACGGTCGGCAGTCTGCTGAAAATATTTTCAGCATCTTTTACCAGACTGAGGAAAGGACTGAGCATGCCTTAAAGCTCAGGCAGCTTCTCCAGCTCTGCCGGCTGTTCTAATAAAAGACATTACCTCTCACTACAAACCTAGCTTTTCCTCTGTCCCTGGTTCATCATGGCTACAAGAAACACTACTTCCACATTTGATACTTATTCAGTACACAAACAGAACACACAGAAAAACTATCTGTGTTCCAGGCATTTTAAATTTACTCCTAATTTTACAGGTCTTGAAAACTTTTAATGCAACTTATTAGTCTGGGAAAAAAAAGAGTTATCCCCATTAAGCTCACAAAAATGTTGTATCCCTCCACAGCCACTCTATTGCTGCCCTTACAATGGAGCAAAATACTGCGATAATGTCCTTGCAAGGTACTTCATCACAGCAATAGCGTGACATGAGATAACCCAAGGGTGTGCTTCTGGTGTTTGTCTTCACCCTGTAAGTCACGAGTTTATCTTCTGGTTGTGAGGGGCGAGAGTTAAAGAGTGTATCTGAAGGTGCGTGTCATTCCCAGCCCTGCTGGCCAGGGAAGCCTCGCATTCTTCATGTGGCAGGGATTGCTCTGCAGTTGGTGCCGGGAGGGGCAGGCAGCAAACACTCATTGCCTGCCTGTCCCCCAAGAGCTCCCACCATCCAGCCGTACCTGGGACTACCCCGAAGCATTGCCAGGTCTCAGAAAGCTGAGCAGCGTCACCCAACAACTCATGGGTTTAAATCATGAAACTGAGGGAAGCCAGAAGAAAAAACACCCAGCCCCATCAACATTAAGAGCCAGCAGCTCTGCCTGTCCTTGCACCAAGACTCTGACTTTTTCCATGGCTTTTCTCATCCAGAGGGCTGCGTGCCTCCCAGACGTGTACTGAGCACTAATAAACTCAATGCAAATACAGTTCCCATAATTTGTCGCTAAACAATGAGAAGTACCTTAGACTTGCTTAGTATTAGTACTAAGTACGAAAAATCTAGTACTTAGATTTTTCTGGGTATTAACCGCCTGCTTTATTTTTTAAGCCTGATCTCCGTCCTGATGGAGTTCCTGTAATATTTCTGAAATTTTTTTTTGTATTTTACGGATGCATTACAGAAGCCTTATTGACCCTACACAGTATCACTTATCAATTCCAGGTAGATCGCTCTTGTGTCGAGACAGGGCTGGAAGTTAAAATAAGTCCTGAGAGATGTTCTTTTTTTGGCAAGTCTTCGGAGCCGGCTCAGCACATTCCCATCTCCTGCTTCGTCTAAAAATAATAAACCCTCCGAAGCGAGCGGTCGGGATGATCTGTGCCGAGCGCAGGCATGCGGCGTGCCCGGGCAGCTCTGCTGCTCCCACCTCTAGCCCTGCCTGGGATGTTTCCCAGGGGCTTGAACTGGGACCGGTGGCTGCCAGTCCAAGGTCACGGTGCCTGGCATGATATGGAGATCTTCCTTTCGCTTCCCACTGGTTGGCCATTGTCCCCTGGTGAGGGGGTGGCAAGGGGAACGTGTACCACATCCCGCGGTACCGATAGGTGGTGTAGGAGTGGGATGTTTTCCCGGCCGACTGATTCACCCGCTCCCTGTGCCTGCTGGTGAGGATGTCACCCGGTAACCCACCTCAGACGTGGAGGTGATCAGAAAGCAGCAGAGTTAACACAAGACTTTCTCTGCTCACCTGGAGTTACTCATATCTGCTGAGCTCACTGACAGAACCAGTGTCGTCGCCTTTTTTTTTTTTAAACACATAAGGGTATAGTTTTGAAGGGACCTCCATTTGGTCCAATCCGCCCCCAAGGCAGGGTCACCATGGACCATGACCAGAGCAGACGTGTGAGAGGGAACAGGGCTCTGTCCCAGCTCCAGCTAGTCAGAAGCAAGCTCAACTGCTGTTGCAGACAAAAACTCCTCCACACACTCTTCCCTCAAGGGTCATTACGGATCTTATTTTTCCTTTTTTCCAAGCCTTTTGGAGTGGGGATGATATCTTTGAATGGAGGATGCAAAAAGCCAAATGCAACAGGATAGTGCTCCACAGCAACGCCCTAAAGGCACCCACACCACCACCAAGAGTTCAGGGTATCATCACAGGCATCAGCAGAGATCTGGTTAAAGCAATGTGTGCCGCCCTTCACTTTTAATTGTCTACAGAAGAAAAGCACCGAGCACCAACCAGACCGTACTTCCAAAGGTACAACAGCCCGTGAAGTCCCCTCAATTAGAAGCGAGGCTCTCCTCAAGTGGGATCTCAGCCCTCATGTTTGGATGCTGCACCTCAGAAAGCCCCTTATGGCACCTCCAGGTCAAAGACTGTATGAAACAGCCCCAACACACAAGTGATGAGGACGTCAAGCAAAGCTGAGAGGTTCAGCAGCATGAGAAGTGGGAAGCACCCGGCATGGTGCACAACATCATGAACGAGAGGTCAAAACTCAAAAAGTTGTTGGGATTTTCCCATCAGTAGTTCATTTAAGAAGTCATTCCTCCCCACTGAGGAAAGGAGAGCTCCAGCCAAAAGGCAATAGCAGGTCCTCCTTGAGCAGCTCCATCCTCACCAGCCTTGGGCAGCATCAGCACACCCAAGCGCAGAGCATTATTCTGCAAATGCCACACACAAACCACTGCAGCATGGAGATGCTGGTGGACACTCTACCAGCCGCCACAGTGACCCTCCGCCAGGTCACCAGCATGTTCTCATCGCTAGCTGCAAATTCAGACTTCCAATAAAACCAAAAGCTATCAAATTTTAATGCTCTATTATCAGCACGACTGTGCCTGAATTCCAGGAGGCATTCTCCAGGCTGGTAAACCTAATCTTCTACCCACGGCTTTTCAATTTGCCGCTGTGATGTAAGTGCATCCTGCTTCTCTGAACAGCAAGTACGAGATTGCTCTCTCCTTTGGTGTGATATAGGAGCACTCGTCTACTTATGGTCCCTTCTGCCCATCTATTTCTTGCAAATACACAACTGAACACATTCTGCGATTCTCCTATAACACTGTGCATGAACACGGTGATTCATTAGAGGGGGTTTTTTCATTGCAGTCATTTGCTCCCTGACTTCTACAGCCATTAGTATATATACACAACGCTCACAAGAGAAAATGGTATCAATCTTTTAGAAGGTTCATGTTTGAACCTCGATCCTGGGACTGATGCTATTCATTCCCAAAGTATCAAGAAGAAAAGAGGTATTAAGGAATTGAGAAGGACAAGAAAACACCACAGACAGGGCTTTGCCACTTGCACAGGGACCATCAACGTGCACAGTCCACCACCAGGTCCTTCTGTGATGCTCCCTCCTCTGTTAGAGAAGCGACTCATTCATCTCTTCACATCAGTGCTGCCTTTTTGTTCTCAGAGACACACCATCCCTAGCCGTTCTGAAAGCAGGCAGGAAAAGCAAAGCTGACTGGGTAAAACGCTGTTTATTTAGGTGGCACAAACGAACCCTCATGCTTCGCTGAGCTCAGCTGACCCGACACATCAAAGCCTTTGATTGCTTTCCAAGCGCTGACAGCAAGGACCCCACCGCAGCAATGCTGTCACCGCTTGGAGAGGCACCACAATGCACCATACTACTAACAACCCTACAGTTACAGACGAGAAGGAAAAAACCACAAAAGGTGATGTTTAGCAAAGAGGAGAACGCTTTTGGCACAACAGGAGCACTATGGTGCTGTGATGGCTTTCCATGAGCTCACCGTCAGTTCTTCCTGGTCCAAAAGCGACCATTTTGGCAGCAAAAGCAGCAGAGCAGGACAGGTAATCAACAAAGTATTTTGGGTGACACCTTACCTGGCCATGGCTGAACCTACCCATGGGTCAGAGCATGGTACCCGTTGGGTTTTGCTGCTCACTGGGGAAAAGGGACCAGCATTCCTGCTGCTTCTACAGCAAACCTGCACTATGGCATATATTCTCTCCTGGAAAAAAAACCCCACACTCCTGGACATTTGGGAGAGGAAGGAGCAGCGCAATTCAGTCATTCATCTCAAGAGAGGGAATGTGTTTTAAGCAAACAGCCAAGGAAGCAAAGGCGGGGGGGGATGATGGGATAGATGCAAAGCAGTTGCATCGTAGAGTTTAGCCTTTAATTAAGAGGGTCGAGCGGAATGTTTTTAACACCACATGGGTGTAATTTAAAGAGCAATTTATAAGATGAGTTTTCATCTTCAGTCTGGGTTTTCATGTATTAACAATAACTAGAATTTTCATACTATTTCCACGAACTCTAGTCTTTGTAAAAATCACTGTTTTTTTATAGGGGCACAGCCAAGGTTGACATTAAACCGTCGGTACAAAAGTCATTCTGTGGAGATCACAGCTAAGTTCTGGGAATTCGGTCAGAAAAATAGCATCTTTCAAAGCCACACTGAAAAAGGACTGGTTTTCACACAGTCAGAAGCCTGTGGCGCAGACAGGTATGAAGGGAGTGGGATCCAGCCTGGTGACACACACATGCCACAAACTGCGGAAGGGACGGGGACAGCTCTGACCCTACTTGTTTCACTTCATTTAAAACCAGTGCAAATGTTTTTTATCCACACCAGTATTTTTCAAAGGGTGCTTCACAGATCACCTCCAGCTACATTCACTGTGCTCCTACCGCAGTCATCTATTACCTGCTCATCCTCCCTGTGGGGCCGCGGTGAGGCTGAGTAATGGGGTCTCTAATAGAGTATTACATATTGTAATTAGCGCAACATCAGTACCCAGATCAAGGTGTTTTATCAGAGACCTACTCTTTCCTTTACACAGTTCACAGAAGAGCACAAGGCTACTCCGCTAGCCAAGCGTATTACCGAACAAACTGCCACACTACCCAGGTTTTAAAATCTGCTGCCACGGTGGGGCATGTGCTATAAATTCATGGAAGCAGGAGCAGCCTCTGCTCACTTCCAGACGTACACTCACCCACTAGACCTGACCCGTCCGTCTGCAGAGGCAAAAAAGAGCCCACAGAACCACAGAATTGCCTAGGTTAGATGGGACCTTTCAGATCATGAAGTCCAACATCAACCTAACCTTGACAAAGACCATTAGTAAACCATGTCCATGGCTGCGTCTTCTCTGTGGGAGCTGTGATCTCCCCCAAACGCTACTGAAATGTGGACCCAGAGCTGTTGACGCGTCCCCCACGAAGGCTGTGGAGGTCCTCCTCGGCTGCAGGCACACTGTTCCGCACCAACACACCTCTGTGAGGACCAATGATGCCCGTGGAGACCTCCCTGCAGATGAGGACCTGGATCCACCATGACCCTTTTCTTAACCAGACCCTCGTACCACACCCAGGAACCATCCAGAGATTCGCAAGGTTGACAAGCCCGTTCAGCAACTCCCTCCGGAGACAGGAGGACAGACTAGAAAATGCGGTTTTACACAAGAAATGCAATAAAATGAGCAATGTCCCCATTGGGCTGACTGTACCGATGAGCCAACGGAGGCGCAGAAAGGTCAACAACCCAGATCATACCAAAAACACGTGGCACAGCAGAAATGTTCAGCTCCTCAGCCTTAGTCCCGTGCTTTAACCACAGACATCTGCCCCTTTTCAAGCTGTAGCCCAGTGGGTGTTATCTGACTAGTCCTGCAGCAAGGCAAACCCAAAAGCTCCCTTTTCCACAAACAAAAGTTTCTCATCACCGCAGTCCAATGACTTAAACAGCAAAAAAACGAGTCACGAGGAATCACTATTGAAAGCCCTTTCAGAAAGTTGCCCAGTTAATTACCAAACCACCACAGAGCCCAAAGTCATCCCAACTGCATCAACATGGCAAGAGATGAGTCACCTCAGGAAATACCAGGAGCTCCTCTGTCACCGGCCACAAAGGCAAGGCCAGTTTTCACTCCAGACAGGAAGAAAAACACTGGATAATATGAAACGGTCCACACCAGTCACTGGACACGAGGTAGCAGAACATTAAGATGGCCTGCAAAATTTGCTCCTATCATTGAAAAAGAAGTAGAGATGTTTTTCAACGTGCTGTTGTGTAGGAGAAGTGTCCTACTTCCTTCCTCATCATCGCTTCAGAGAGTACATAAAGAATGCTCCTCCAAGAGTAAATTATTTAGGCAGTCATCTCAGCAAGTTATTTCCGCTCATTTCCGAGGAACAATATGGCTCAACCTGGGATTTAAACCAGCAGCGATGAAATGGTGCCCAGAAAACACCTCCAGAGAATGAGCAGAGAACACACAACACACAAAGAACATCATGAAGCCACTACTAGCACTTGAGGACACAGCATATGCTTGGCGTGGCTCAGACATGAGCTTACAGCTGGAGGCGTCTGGCTCGCCATCAAAACCTGCTCCACCTTCATATTCCGTACAGCTTTCCTCCTAGAAGACAGTTGGGTTTTCTACTTTCACGTGAATTACTCTAATGCTGTTGTGACAGTCCAGAGCAACCAGAGGATGCTGCAAGTCACACGTCAGCATTTGTCTGCACCTTTTCAGAGGGAACAGGGCTGCCAAATCAGAGCACTGCAGAGCTCGCATCTGACAGCTGTAACTAGGGCAATTACAGTTAGGGAAAGATAAAAATAAATAAAGAAAAGGAAAAAAAAGAAAAAAAAGAGAAACTATACATTACAAGAGGAAAGGGAAGCAAGAAACGCAGCTACTACTTAAGACACAAGTTGGCTATTTGCATATTTTGATGCTCTCTTCAAACAAATATTGTTCCCCATGTGCCTGCTGACAGTTGTTCAGGAGCAGCTTAGAAGAGAGGCAAGAGAAGAGAGAAAATCCCCGGGTCAAAGCACAGCATCTGCTCGCCCGACTGCAGTCTTTTTAAAAGTTACAGAACCACATACCAGACTTGGCCAAAGCTCCCGACAGCTCTGCTGGAGGCACACACATCTCCCGGCGTTTATCGAGATGGTTTCAAGTCTCAAGCATGTGAATCCAGCCTGGAAAAAGTCTCTGCTGCGATGTGACAGACAAAGCAGGACACAACCCGATACCTTGACCCCGATTCGCTCTCAATTCTCAGCGATGCAAAGAGGGTCTGTAATTAATGACACTACAAGAAAATCAGATCTACCTGAGCCTTCTCCAAAACAGAGGCCGAGCCTCTCTGCTGCCACCAGACTCCCGTGGGATTAAAATGTTGACCCAGGGGGAAAAAAACCATAAACTAAAAATATCTCAGAATTGTCTGTAAATTCAGATCTGCAGCCATTTAGTAAGGTGGCAATTCTTTTCAATAAATATTTTCTCAAGAACCAGTCTGAGAACTAAAAATAGATTTGGCGTCCATCTAGCTCCATTCCTTTATCCTTCTATCTTTCTCAGCACTAAATCCAGAGTCCAGCTGAGGCAGTTGCTGAGGCTGGCCCCCATCCACCCAGCCAAAACAACCCCACCGCAGAGGCCCCTGTTCTTCAGGGTACCTGGTTGAGCATCCAAGAGGGACTTACTGCTGCTTCCTTGGAAGAGTATTTGAGAGTTGATGTTCTCTATACACCCCTCTCAGTTTTATGTGCATTTCAAAGCCATGCACATTCAGGAGTTAAAGACCAGAAGCATTCTGCATCCAGAAACATTCTTTTATTTTTTTTCCTTCCAAAAAAAGGAATCCAGCTTTAAAGCAAGGGAGCCCTTGGTGTACGTAGATGGTTTGGAAGCAAGGCAGGGCTGAAGCATGGTGGTTAACAAGCTAGTGCTGAGGAGTATATTTTTAAAACCTGCTCTTTGCAAGGTTTTGGCAACATTTCCTTTTTCTTCTGGACCTCGTGACAATTATTTTTCTGTTTCTGCTGAAGATCAACTCCTCATAACGGTCTCTATCAGGAACTAACCCTGAAGACAACTTTTGGAAGCATCAGCCATTGTCATGAGAGGACGGCTGTCTCCTAAGGGGAGAGGGAGAAGACCCTCCCCAGTGCTCAGCACAGCTTGCTGCCCGGACACCGAGTGATTAAAAAAAAACCCACCAAACATCCCAGATTGTGTGTTAAAATTGCAGACAGACAGCAGCAGAAGTCCAGTTCTCAGCTGTTACTGGAGAGACAGTCACACTGGGCTGATTCCCTGACACTTGGCTGCTCCCAGGTACACTCAGTTGTCCTGCCAGGTCCATGATATATGGAGTCAAGACGTCTCGTAACCAGTGACCAAATACATGCCAACATGCGGCAGGAGCCATCATCCCTGGGGACGGCTTGGGCAGCAGAGCTGAAGCCTCCAGCTGTAGGTCCTGTGCCAGAGAAACTTCACGTTTACCTTCCAGCAAGGTCCATGTTAGCCCTAATGAAGATGTATATTGAAGACGATTCCTTTTTGATTTCCTCATCTGCTACGCGTACTGATCCCTGCTGTAGGACAGTCGGTGCCCATCAGGGCTGAAAGGGAAGGGTAGTTGAACATGACCTTGAGCTGGCTCCAGATGCTGGAGCTGCACCCACAGCAGCAGCCTCCAAGTTGCCTGTGCTTCTCCACCACCCAACTTCCACACTGGTTTACGGCTCCCACTTGGTTTTCCACTTCAATTTTGCTGGCGAAGCAGTGAAAGAGGTCATCGCCCCATGTCGCGAGCGCTGAGGCAGCTGCCTACCTACCCAAGAGCAGAGCTTATCTCCTTGGAGCTCTAGTAACCAAGAGCCAGACAGCAAAAATATCTTGGAAATGTTAAAAAAAGAAAGTGTGACAAACAAGACGTGATCCTGGATACACAGAGCACCATCCCAATCTGTACTCACAAGGCTTTAAAAAAAAAAAAAAAAAAAAAAAAAAGGGCTGCCACTAGGTACTACAGACAGTATTTCATATTTTCTCTACAGTATAGTCCACACCAGCATTCATCACTGAGATACTGATGATGTGCTGAAGGACAGACATTTATTGTCAGCAGGAGATACCCATCGCAGCTGAAGATTCTGTAATTACTGCTTCTTCGAGAAAATGAAAGATTTATTATTCACGCAATAGTCAACGAAGGTCTCTTTTGCAGAAGAATAGTGGTTTACTTACAGGCCTTCGTTTGTATGTCACATTGTATTATGCAAGATTAAATAGTTTAATTTTTTCAAGCTGTGATTTTAGGTAATGCGTGGATTCTCCAGCAGTAATTAAAAGGGCAGAGGCTACTTGTACTGTCTGCTGTGCCCTCCCCAGGCAGCCTGGTACAGGGCTACCAGTGGGGACTCTCTCCTCCTACCCAGACAGTTTCTGGCATTATTTTTTTAAACTATGAAACCACAGGTAGAAAAGATTTATATTCTGTCATTGGATAAAGGTCTTCAGCGGAGATCAAAGCAGTTAGCCATAACTGCAGAGAGAAGGTTGCAAAACAAATCCTAATTTACCAGTGGGGATTTTTCATTCCCTTAAAGTATGTACCATCTACAGCAGGCAGAAGAGATAGGAAGGCAGGAATAAATAAAAAAAAGAAATCATCAATGATTAGAGAAGCTGCCCTCATTCCCAGTTTTGCCATTAGCTATGAGAGAAATCCTAACCATAAGATAAAAATCTCAGCTCTGTGTGTTATTACATGTGTCCCTTAAAAAAACATCTTTTAAATGAAGAACACCACATGCACAAAGCCATGGGAATCCCATTGCTGCAACATTTCTACCTTCTCTCCATCCTCTTCCTCCTAGCTTCCTGCTAAAGCTGAGACCAGATTGTTTAACTCCAGCAGAAACTTCAAGAGACATCACGGTACCAGAGAGAAGCAGAACATGGCAGACAACGACCGCAAGATCCAATGACTACAAACTAAAGACAGACAAAGTCTAATGGGAAATAAAGCACAGGATTTTTAAGTGAGAGTAATTAATCACCAGCAGGCATTGATGAAGGAGCAGTGGAACCACTGATGCTTGAAGACTTGACACCAAAATTAAAAGTTTGATCTGAATAAGTCATCCAACCTGCAGTTGTGTCCATGCTGCAGAAATTAACGGATGAAGTCCATCATCTGCCAGATGACAAGGAAAGTCTGACCACGCTGAAATCCAGGATTTCACAAAAATGGAGAATTAGTTGATGAGCAGGGAGCTAAGCTGCTCACACTCATGTTTTAAACTCTGAGCTCCCCAGCTGCAGGATGGCAAACAAGTGCTACCCAGCGCAACCGCCCTTCCTTATGGCCGGGGAACGTCTCGCCTTCGCTTTCCTTTTATTCCTTTCCCACCAGAAAAACATCCTCCCTGCACACAGTAAGTAATGCAAGAGAAGCTGCTGCAAGCTGTAACCCAGTGGTCAAACGAACTCATGCAGCTGCATCCCTTTGTTTACACTCCCAAATCCGAATTAGCGCATTTAATTCTCAGTTAAAAAGGCTAGGAGGCACTTTGTCACCATACCAGCACTGGAGGCTGAGACCTACCTCACCTCATCTCCACTACAGCATCTCAAGGCTACAGCATCCACCATGTCATTGAAGCCCTCCATCATCATCATCCTTAAAACATGGAAATGAATTCCAGCCTTCTAAAAAGGGATAGAAACGATCAGCATAACCAGACCCAAGCCCTGCCAGACACCAAGTGCAGAGTAGTTGTCCTTGCTGCCCCTCATCCAGCACCAGCCTTGGCCATTCAAACCCAGCCCTCATGTTCTCCAAGATATATTGCCCATCATCTCAAATAACAACCGAGTCTCCTGAAGAACTAGTTACTGTGCTGCGGTTTTCACTCCCCCTTCTCAGCACATCCCGAAGGCAACCCTTTTAAGTACCTTCCACTGGAGAGTCTCACCAGATCTCCTGCCTTGGTCTGAGTGTTCCCACCCAGTCACGACTTATCCCATGGTGATAAGGACAGGGACTGAATCAGCTGGGCTGTTTGGGGAAGAATTGGACCAGTTCATCCCAAGTACAAGTAAAGTACTTGACCTGTAGTATGTTAACAAAACTCAGTAGTCATGGCTCGGGTGCTTGGATGCTGAAAATCCTCTCCACTGCATCTCCCCTTTTGCAGCCTGACTCCCATCCCTCCCTTCTCCGTGTACTGCTGTGGGAAGGTGGTTTTGGAAATCCATGGTTCTGTGATGGATCATTTAGAAACTCCAGATCTAGAGCTTCCAGGATTTATTTGCCATTTTATGTATGTATCCTGCCAATTGGCCTCCTAGGAAATCCTTCTGAATTCATCTTCAGATGGGGTCTGAGGTACAGTGACCCTCCTGGGGGGTCCCACAGTCACACTTCGATGTGGTTAGCCCACCCACATTACCCACTGGCCTTGGTCTGCTCTGCTGTAAGCCAGCCACACTGCCTTCCATTTAACATTACAAATAAAAGGTAATTCCTCCGATCAGGCAGCTATGAAGCTGAGGACAGGGAAGTCATCTGAAACCCCCCAAGTGCACACCTCCTGCACCAGCCAGGTTTGTCCCATCAACAGTATGGGGACAATGACAGCATTCAATCCAAAAACCAGACAGATTGGTCTTAAAAGTCCCACATTTTAGCAAAATTACTACAGTGTTGCTCCTCACATTCCCAAATACTCAGCTATTCAGTGCCCGAAACCACCAACTCCCCCCCCAAACCCAACCACTGAGATTCCTGGGAAGCGTCACGCTGCTGCTGCAGCCCCACACTGACAAAACAAACAAAGAGGGGCTAAATTAGTGATAGCTTCATAGATGCAACCCAAAAATTAATTTAAAAGTCCAGGTTAACTCCTGTGATTGCAACAGGCTGATAAAACCTTCACAAACATGGCAGAGTCCAACCTGCAGCTCTATAAAACCAGCATCTACGGTGATTTTAATTTGTGCTTCCTCCCTGATAATTCAAGTGAGTCCTATAAATGAGAGGCAAGAAGAAAAATCTTCCTTTTGAAATAACTAGGCACCCTCTGGACCTGTGAATGCCTCCTGCAGCCCACCTCGGTGCAGCCACCCAGATCTCCTTGGCATCCTGCAGCCCCACCTCGAGGGCTCTGTCCGGTTTCGGGCCCCTCACCACAAAAAAGACATTGAGGTGCTGGAGTGTGTCCAGAGAAGGGCAACGGAGCTGGTGAAGGGTCTGGAGCACAAGTCTGGTGAGGAGCAGCTGAGGGAGCTGGGGGGGTTCAGCCTGGAGAAAAGGGGGCTGAGGAGAGACCTTCTCGCTCTCTACAGCTCCCTGAAAGGAGAATGTAGCCGGGGGAGGTCGGTCTCTTCTCCCAAGGAACTGGCGACAGGAGAAGAGGAAACGGCCTCAAGTTGCACCACGGCAGGTTTACGCTAGTTATTAGGAAAAATTCTCACACTGAAAGGGTTATTAAGCACTGGAACAGGCTGCCCAGGGAAGTGGTTGAGGCACCATCCCTGGAAGAGTTAAAAGACAGGTAGATGTGATGCTTAGAGACATAGTTTAGATTAGTGATGGTTTTTGTCAGAATTAGGTTGATGGTTGGACTCCATGATTTGAAAGGTCCCTTCCAACCCAGGCGATTCTACGATTCTATGAACATTGCAACAAGATAAATAGGGTTGGAGATCCCAAACATCCTTGGTCCAAGGATGTTTCCCTGCCTCAGCAGAGCTTCAGAAAAGGAGATGCTGGGTGATCCACCTGCCTTTAGATAGGCAACGCATCTACCACTTCAACCCCTCCAGGAAGTTTTAAGAGGAATTTAGGTGTTGGACAAACTGTTTGGACCAGGCTGAACTCCCACTTGTGAGTGTACCATGGGAGTTTGATCATCTTAAGCAGTTTTTCAGCACAGGAGAATAAATAAGGAATAAATAAACAGGGAAAAGAGAAAGCACATCCATCATATAGTTGACAACCCCAATGACACAAGCTAAAAAGGAGGGAATAAAGAACAGTATTTTCCCCTTTTACCTCAGCCTAGCATTAAAAAGACAAGATATATTCCTAACTATAAGCTTCTATGAATGAAAAACTGGCAGAGTCAATAAAATGTGAAGTAAACCTAATTCATTTTTACTATATGACCTACTTTCAGCAGGTTTTGATTCACATGAGCGGCTAGAGCTTCAAGGTGGTGATTCTGCAAGGTCTGTTCATTAAAGTCATTCTTTTCTTTATGGCTTTCAGCTTCAAGGGATAAGAAAACACATTTCTGTTAGAGGCATTTTCCAAAGAAGTACCCTCGGCACAAATCTTGCAGCAGCCAGGGGAAAAATGGATATGAATGTATATTCACCCTTATGTGATATGTGGATATTCACCCTTAGACACCCAAGCAGCCCCGTTTGACTTAAAAAGGGCTGTTCATATGCTTGGGCCGAGCATGTAAACAACTGCATTAGGAACTAAAGGGATGAGATTGAGCCAGTTGCCATTAAATCACTGGGGAGGTGATCTCCTTTCCTTACTGCAACACCAAAAAATCTGGGTGCCTCACCTCTACACTGCCCAAATATCAGTGAATCCGTGGGGAGCTCAAATGAATCAACAGAATTTCTTTGCTTTGCAAGCAGATACCTCATTCTGTTCAAAATAATACGTGTTTCGACTTTCTTCACGCCTGACACCAGGATAGCTATCCCTGAGTAGCATCTCTATTCCCTGCGCTGCCCAGGATCCCATGGGGACGAGAAGGATGGATGTAAACATGAATCCTTCCGCTGCAGTTTGCACTGGCTGCCCCAGTCGCAGCTTCAAAAAATTAGCAAGAACTAGTATTTTGTCAAAGGCTGTGAACACCGCGCCGGGACAATACGGCTCTGCAGCCGAGGCTGGAGCGAGCCACCACTCGCCAAAGTCACTGAGGTGGGTTACAGGCCCTTCAGAAGAGTTTGCCAGAACAATAGTAATTATAAAATAAAGGGTTCACATCTGTGTTCTCACGCTAACAGCTTCGCTCCATCACCTCTGCATCTGCTGGCAATTAGCTGCTGCCACAAAGGGCGCTCCCGCGTTCCTGGAGGAGCAGAGATGCTTAACCTCAGGCCAGGAACAGGCATTTGGCTGAGAAAGGGGAGCCGTGGAAAACCTCCCATTAGCTGTCTCCACGTGGAGAGAGGAGAGCTAGCCGGAAAAGCAGCAGCTCCCGCTGCAGAGTCATGTTAAAAACAAAGCAAAACCTCAGAACAGGGAGCAAAGCTCAAAAATAGTGCATGTTTCCCCGGCAGGTATTGTATTATATACATATTTGGGGACAAGGGAAAAAAAAAAAAGAAAGAAAACAAGAAAAAGAAATTAAGTTTTCTCTACCAGGAAACCATCATTCGAATATTTTGGGTTAGAAGAGTTTCCCTCCCCCATCAGCAAAGCAAAGGATCTGGGAGAAAACTGTCCTTCCTGCAAGAAGAGGGAAAATTTCTGGGTTGAGTCTAGAGAATGAAGCAATAAAAAAAAACCTAAATAAAAAACCTGAATAAAGTGTCATGCAAGCTTTCAGGCAGAGCTGAGACTGACCTTTAAGCCTGGCCTGGCTAACCCTAGCCTTCTCATAAGGGAGATTAAAGAAAAATTATAAAATCATGCCATGTGCCTTCATCTTCTGATGAACACAAATACCCGCTCGGAAACTGCCCTGGCTCGCTAACAGTCAGTACTTTTCAGACTTAACTTCCTTCTAACACCTCGAAGCAAAATACACAGCTATACAAATGACTGCTTTTCATATTTTTGAATGCAATTGGGGGATTATTCAAAAAGAAGTTGCTATCGGCCTCCCAGGAGACATGAAAAGGTCATGGAGCAGGCTGCAGAATATTTTCCCAGCCTTCCACAAAAAGAAAGTATTTAAAGCTACACAGTTTCTCTATTTTAAGGCCTTCCTCGGGACTTTTTCCCAAAAGCTCCAAAAAAACCAGTCAATTAAAACCAAAGCGCTTTGCAAGAGGAGGACGCTTAAGGACAGCAAGTGTCGGCAGGAAAATAAGATTTTGGTACTTCTATGAACTCTGGCAGCAAAGACATGGGCAGATGGAAGGAGCAGGGGAGGGAGCTCAGCTTTCCATGGGCATGGACCCAGCGGGAGGGGACCAGAGTCGCCCAGCACCGGGCATCGCAATTACCATTCCTCGATCTCACCGCTCCGCGAAGGGCAGCCTCGGTGGGGAGGCAGGAGCTGAGCCGGGCATCCCGGCAGGAGACAGAAGGGGCTGGAAATGAGAGCAGAGGAGGGATGGAGGGGACGGGATGAAGCTGGCAAGGCAGCCAGCGGAGATGCTGCAGTATTGCGTTGGCTTGGCTCGGCACGCGTCAGGAGCGGAGCTGCCTGTGAGTCACAGCTCTGCACCACTCACTGCCCTCCCCTTCCAACAGGCTTCAGCAGTGTTTTTTTAAAATATTATTATTATTGTTCCCCTCTCCTTTTTTTTTTTTTTTTTACCACCCTTCTTTTTTTGACTCACTGGCTGTTTAGCTGCTAGCCAAAATACCTCCTGCTGAAGGGAGGGAGGTGTGGAGAGCCTGCCAGCCCCAGCCCCAGCCGGGAAGCAGGTGGGATGTGGACTTTTATTTTCCACTCATTCAATCACAGCAACTCCCTGAAGGAGATTTGCTAGTTCTCTTAAAGCTGCAACAACAAAGCAGGTTTTTCAGCGTTCGATTCATGACACTGACTCAAGCTCTAAAAGCCTCTAATTTTTCCATTAGCTCCCGGCTAACGGGATGTCTCCAATCTCACTACTGGGTTCCTTTGCGCAAGGTCTCAAGTAACCTCTGTCACAGGTTGAAGACATTCTTTTTCTTCTCCTTCCACCTTCATTATTAGAGATTTATTATTTTTTTTAAATATTAAACCAAGTTCAGAGAGCCAGGAAGCCTAAGTGCCCCCGCTGTGGCACACCTATGGCAACGTGCCTACCCAGAAGTTGATGGGAAGAGGTTCAAAGTGTTGTTCTCCAGGTACCACAGCCCAATACAAATCCTTCTGCTATCAGACCATTTCTCAGGACAACATTTGATGAAAATGCAAGGTGGGAAGGGGCTCCAGATAGGACACGGTGGACCCAGTGACAGCTAACATGGGCACTGGTGCTGTGGTTGGATGCACAAACACGCCAGGGCTTGAAAGGGTAAAGTTGTGTACATCATCCACGTTCAGTGTTTGCATAGGACCCACCATGTCCCAGCTTATGGAAAGAGCTCATGGATGGATACCAAAGGTAAGCGTCCGTTGTGAACACACCGTAAAAAGAGGTATTTGAAACTACTTGAAAAGAGCAGATGCCACTCATCTTTGAACATTGGATGGGCACAGCCTAGATAGACGCACACAAATGCTTTAGGTCTTACCACCAGCTGACAGGCAGCATCGAAAGTCCACTGGGTAATTCAGTCTTGTCTCCCCATCTCGGTTGCCGGCAGAGGGGTGAGGAGTTACCTTCAGAAAAAGAGGTTTGTCCCATTCCTACAGCCTGTACAGGCCACAGACAAGGAGACAAAGATGCCACCAGCAGAGCAGAGCCAGGCCAGGCTCTGCAGAAAGAGCTTTGCTGCTCGGACTGGCAGCTACAGTTTCCATGGTTAAGCTTTCATCCAAAAGTCAAAGCTATCCACATACAAAGTGAGCTAAATCACTGTTAAACAGTGAACCCTGTAGCACTACACAGTCCTCCTCATCTTTAGAAAAATGCTGCTCTTCACAGATGCCTTCTGCTTGTTGAGATCTAAGACATGTTTGCATCCGCCGTAAGAGACCACAGCGGGTGCCAGGCCCTGCGAATGCACAGTGTGTGACACCACCAGAAACCATCCTGGGTCCAGGTTATCTGTGTCCACGGCTGCCCTCTCCCTCAGCTCCCTTTTATCAATTCCTCAAAGTATCTGCCGAGTCTGTTAAATGTGATCTCGTTCCTGTGCCCAGCCAGCCCAAATACAATTTGTTGGCATCAATTCTGCACTCAAGTGGGCTTTCTGCTCCTCTGCTGAAGACAGACCAATGCTTCTGTAGGATCTCAAGTCCTGCAGGGACCACAGCCAAATCTGCAGCTACTGAAAGGACCGCTCTCCTTTGCACTACTTCCACCAGCCAAGGCTCTTAAGAGGATGGAGCAACTGGAAAGCTCATTGCCTCCAGCTGACAGCCTGCTCCATACTGAATGTTGAAGAGAAGATGTGCCGAGACTCATATTTTTTTCAGCAGCAGCTTCACCTCCTTAATGACCCCCCCCTCCAATAATGACCCTCCTTCCTTGAGGACTCAGGGTCAACCAGACCTTGGGAGAGTGTTGTTCACATACAGGGCATACCTCAGGTGAACGGAGTCATCTGGATACTTTACTAAATGAGTCGGTGCCTACCCAAACATATCATGCACCCCTCACATGTCTTACCCTACTTGCTAAATACAGTGTTTTCTGCTTCAGTTGCACCTTTGCTTTTTCCCCCCGAGTGAATCTCTTTTCTTCCACAGTATTTCCCGCACTTTCACCCCTTTCACTAAAACTGGTAGTATGTCTTGTGGTAGCCCCTAATAGTAGGCATCAATAAAACATGACCGGCCTTCCAAGTCTTTTGTTTCCCAGTCAGACATATATTTGCTTTCTCCCTTTCAGTCCCCTTTTCCTCTCCGCTCCAGCTCAGATGGGGGACATCTGCATCACCGCTGCCAGGCTGACATCATTTAGATGGATGTCGAGGCAGCGGTCCCTCCCGAGAGCTGCCTTACTCCTCCATCATTCAGAGGTGCTCATCTATTACAAACATTTCCCTTCACATTTTCCTTCGCCGCTCTAGCAAAATATTAACATCCTTATCAGATGCATTATATTTACTAGACGTTTTAAGGTACCTCTGCTCCCCAGCGTTGTATTAGAAGCCTTTGTACCCATCAAGGCCTGAGAGAATGAGTGCCAATGGCCCTTTGTAGGTTAAACCACAAGAGATCAAGAGAGTGCAAGACATTCTGTCTATTCAAATCACTCATTTTAGAGTATAAGAGTATGAATATTAATATTGTCCATTGAAAAAGTGTGTTAATTAGGATGCTGGCAGTTTTCTGGACCACTGCCACCCAAAGCAAGCACTCAGTACGTGACTATTCAAGCAGAGGTCCCGAATCACTGTTAACGACAGCGGCACGCTCAGTTCCATCGCAAGAGCCAAATAACCGAAATAATTAACAAGGGAACAAGCTACAGAGGGTTAACGTTACTTACTTTTCCTCTACTAATTTCAGTTATTCCCTTTCCTAGAAAAACAGTATTTAACCAGACCACAAATAATTTGCATAGCGCACATGTGCTAGCTGCTGGGAGGTTTAAGCAAACAGAACAAACGCCTCATTAATAACTGAGCACCAAGAAATGCAGGAGGAATTTTGTACCAGACTACCAAAAACCATAGTAGCTTATTCTTCCAATGCTTGCCTTAGATTAAACAGTATGTTCCTTTGATAAGGCTAGTTTGGGCTGACGAGAAACCGGAGAAGGCAAGGTCCACATATGTACAAGGAGGACACGTACCTGGGAGGTTCATACACCATGTTCTTATGGAGGTAAAGCTTCCACAAGTTCAGGATGAGGCCTGGTCACCAACACATTAATAGCACACAGACGATCTTTAACAGATATGATAGTCCTCCTTTCCAGTTTCTGTGTCTATTTTTACCCAGCAGCACGGGTGTGCAACCTCCACTGTAGTCAGCTGATCTCAAGGTTAATCTTCATTTTCAGCTAGCAGAATGAAAGGTCAGCTGTGGACCAGACACCAGTAGAATCTCCCAGATGCTCAGGTACTTACAGACATGACGTACGGGGTGTCAGCAGGCATCTGGCCACAGAAGCAGCAAGCTGACGTGCAGTCCTGAGTACCGCTGACCCCAGGACACCACCGTCGGTTCCCCAAAATGCTTGAGATTTAGAAACATGCTTTTCTGCCACTACGGAATAAACCCCAAACCTTTCAGAAGTTTTTGCAAGAATGAGATTTGCATGGAAAGATCCGATTTGAATCAAAACCCCACAAGTTCTGTCTGGCTGTGGTATTTTCCCAAGGTGGAAGAAAAGCACATTAGACCCCTTGGACCTTTGCTTGCTCTGCCTCAGGGAGGTATTTTCCTTTGGGATCACTCTAAGTTGGGAACACGAATTCAAGTTTCCCACCTGTGAAGCCACTGCCACACTGACAAAGGGTCTAGTCCTTCTCTTTGGAGAGGTTATAGCCAAACCCTATTTTCACAAACTGGGTTTCTCAGCATGGCGAGACTGACAAAACTGGCAGTATCGCCCTCTTCAACATATTAAGAAATGCTCATTTTGGCTCATATCCATCAGTCAAGAGATCCAGTTTCTCTTGCAGGACCTTCAGCAAAGCTTCCTGGCCCCATTTACCAAAGCAGAAACTTGAACACATCTGCCAAGACATGAGGACTTCATTTTCAGAAGCTCTCGGCGCCGTGACCCGCAGGGTGTGTCAGCAAAAGAAAGAGGTCTACCAGCATTGCTGAAGGTCAAGTCCCTTTTTTGCCTCCATGTAAACTAGGGCATCTAAAATTAGAGCAGACTTTTGCAAGTATAGATGACCAGGGCCTCTGCTTTTTGGATTCCCAGCCTGTCACAGACGGGATTTTGCATGTGCATGTACACACCCCGGCATGGGGCGAGAGAAAGGTTCAAACACAAGCAGTTTGGAGCCCTTGAAGACCACCAGTTGGAAGCAGCTGCAGAAACCGCCGATAATTCCCCAGGTTACTGAGCACTTTGCCGCTTAAATCTCTCCCTGGCCAGCGCTACCGCCTGTCACCCACCAAAAGCTAATCCTCTTTTTTCTGATTTCACCTCTATCTCCTCTTTCCCCCCCCCCCCCCCCCCCAGTACGAGTGCAAAGCACCTTTAATCTTAATTTCAGATGTACTTTTCATGATGTTGCAGATGTGTTATCTGCAGCTGACAGTATTTGCCACCTATTTCTCCTGAAAGGACACCGCTTGACCTTGTAACAGCTTCCATGCCTCCAGCTTTAGAGGCTGAGCCTTTCTATTCGAATGGATCAGAAGTAATCACTTTTCTGTATCCATTATTAGCAGTGAACCAGCTACCCAGAGAGCTCCCGCTTTAGTGTGGTGGGGTTTTTTTTTTCCTCCAAATGCAGCATTTTTCCCAGGCAGAGACATATTATGGCAATTCAGACACTGACAACTGTGTAAATCACACCCAGGCAAAAGTTATTGATGACCTCATTCCAGTAAAGTATGAGATGATCAGACTGCCCCACGGTATTTTGATCATCTCAGAACCCTGAAATTGAAAGTCGCAGGCTCCATTTTGCTTGGAAATCTAACAAAAGGCATTAACTGTGACAAAAGGCACTTAGAGCATTTCTCTTAAATGATCTCATTTCACACCAGCAGTAACAAATACTCATTTTCCTTTATTAATACACTTCCCTTGCCCATAACTGTTCTCATTTTTCTAATTTTGAATTAAAATGCTTTCAAGTTATCGATCCCTTCTGCTAGAAGTCTTTTCTTCGGCTTTTATTAGTACTTGTACACAGCCTAATTTTAACGGCACGAACAGTGCAACCAACACAACCACCTTTCCAGCAGACCCATCTCGCGGGAGCTGACGTGATTAATCTCTCCCATGCAAGACACGTCACGTTCTCCAGCCCCAGCCCCTCCAAGCTGCCAGCGTGCATAGACTGCTATTCTCACATTCTCTATTAAATTATGCAACTAGCTCATTTCTTCTCAAGTGCCTTCCCAAATAGGTTGTGAATGGTCACCAAGAAGGGAACAAAAAAAAAAAACCCCCAACCACCAAACCCAAAAACAATGCTTGGAGTGTATGCTTGAGCTTTCAAGAGCATTTGCCCTTGCCCATCATCGGATTTCTTCCTGCAACAACTCATCCCCAAGCTCACGTGACCCAAGCGATATTCCCTAGTACAGGAATAGGGCTGAAGGCATTAATGAGAAGCTAAAGCGCACGCTGCCATAGATACGCTGGGACCTATGTCCCTTCCCCAGAGCGGAAGCCCTCCCAGCCCAGCTGGGGCTTCTGGACCCTCTCCAGGGACACATCCCGCTGCCAGGGGCTCAGCCAGTACGAGGGATGGGGCTCACAGGCTGTACCCCCACTTCCTGACCATATTCCCCCACTGTACTTAAATCCAACTGGACACACTGAGTCCCCGCTAAACACAACCACTGGCACCGTATCCCAGGTTTAGGGGTTTTCTAGAAGAAAGACGACAGGTTTGGAAGAAGGCAGCTTGTCTTCATCACATGACCTAGCCTGAAATTGTACTCTTACCCTCAAGCCCTTTGGCTCATCCACATCCCTTGCCAAGTGAGCTTAGAATGACAGAATAGTATGGGTTGGAAGGGACATTAAAGATCATCCAGTCCCCCCCCCTGCCCTGGGCAGGGACACCTCCCACCAGCCCAGGCTGCTCCAAGCCCCGTCCAGCCTGGCCTTGAACCCCTCCAGGGATGGGGCAGCCACAGCTTCTCTGGGCAACCTGGGCCAGGGGCTCACCCCCCTCACAGCAAAGAATTTCTTCCTAATGTCTAATCTAAATCACCCCTCTTTCAGTTTGAAACCATTCTCCCTCATCCTATCGCTCCCCTCCCTGATCCAGAGTCCCTCCCCATCTCTCCCGTAGTTCCTTTAGGAACTGGAAGGGGCTCTAAGGTCTCCCTGGAGCCTGCTGGCACTGCTGAGCATGCAAGCCTAGCCTGCTGCAGAACATCATGGAAAAGGCACTAATCTTCCTTGACCTTGCCAAGTTTCAGCTAATACAGGAAGATGCAAAAACAAAAAGAAAAAAACCAACCGAAAACTCCAAGTTGGCCACAGTGGAGGAAAAGGCCGCAAGCTGGAGGTGCAGCCCTGGCTGTACCCTGGATCCCCTGTGCCCCACACAACCCACGGTGCCAGCCCAGCAGCACACCCGCAAATCCATTTACAGTCCTGGAAGGAACAAGCCACCCCCTCCATGCTTGTTCTTAAAGGCTAGACAGCGACAGAGCTTGAACCCAACTGTCCCCACGGGGGTTGAATTCCAGTGGTCACTGCTGGGGGAACAATTCCCTGGACCATCCCCTGGCCGAGCAGTTTCTCTGTGGTACCCACCACCTCCCTGCATCCCCGACTCCACGGATGCTAAAGGCAGAGTACCCCGAACCATGCCACAACTGTCACAGCTCTGCTCACAATGGATACCATTGTTTGCCAATTAAAAAAAAAAATTCTATATAGATATATAAAAAATACTAGAAGAGCTCTTTCAGTAGACGTTCAAGGGACCAGCTCGTTGCTTGGCTGATATAGGATTTTAAGTAGATCCTAAGCACCTTCTGTGCAACGGGGAGGATTCACCCTTCAGCACCAGGGATCAAGGCTTTCCGCATGGTTTTCCACACTTTGGGCAGTTTCATGACTACAGCAAATGTTATTTCTGCGAAATCCAAAAGTGCAATTTTACGTCGCGTTTCAGAAGCCTGCTCCTCCAACACAAGATTTCAGTTTTCTTTTGCAAACCACCCCTCGCATTAACCCTGTTGGCATTCAGATACACAATTCACAGTTCATCTGGAACAGGCTATTTACAGAAATTCTGCTGAATTGGCTGCCTTTCTATTAGTTATGTAGAGGAGAAAAAGCTTTGGCCTCGATCCTGGACCTGCTGAATTAAAGTGTGAAAGAGAAAAATCTCTGAAGCACGGGAACACGAAGGCATTTCCACTGTGCAACCAGCATCACTGCCCACTCTGGCTATAACCGTAATTGCTCTAACAAAACGAGAGACTAATGGCAAGTCCAGTGGTATTTGCAATTTTTCCTGAGCCCTGATCGCTGCTTACATGGGAATTTCTACTTCCATAAAACAAAGATGCGTTTCCAGCCTTTCATGTTGTCCATAAGAGCTTCAAGCTCTAAAGAGGTTTTTATGCACCAGGCGGGGAGGGGGGAGGCTGCCTGGAGACTTCGGAATGCTCAAGTTCAATACTTAATGAGGCTTCCTACTCCCAACTAATAGTTTTGCTCAGGGACAAATTGCAACACCGAGAAAAGTATTAGCATAAAGACTTATCAACTGCAAGATGTGCCAGAACAGAAACATCCCATCTTTTCAAAAGCGGATGCAAAGCAGGAGGAAAAAAAGAATAAGCTGGAAGCATGAAATGGCTCCGTCTGCATTGCGGGGCTGCCCCCAGAGACCCTGGCAGGAGAGATGATGGTCTCTCCCAGCACACCCCCCTCTGCTCCCTGGACCTCAGTACCGGCACCAGCAGTGTGCTGGAGCCTGGGAATGCCAGTGCTGAAGCCCAGGGATGCCGGTGCCGGAGCCCAAGGATGCCACACTGTGCTCCTGATTCCTACAGATGCCACCAGCTGCTCAGCACTTGGAAGACCACACCAGAGACAAAGGCTCAACTCCTCACTACACTCGGTGGTAGTTTCTTTGTCATACAGAACCTAGCAGGACTGAATGTGGACATACAGGTGTTGGAAAACATGGGCAGAGACCTGAGTAATTAATGAGAAAGGGGACTGCTACCACGAATGTCCCTTTGCAATGACTTGCTTTTCTTTCTGCTTCTTGGCAAGAAGCAAACCAGCTTAATTCCCAGCAGAGAGAAGTGCAGTACTGCTCCCCTCGGCCATGCCTCCGTCCTGGCTCTGCAGGGACACGTCTGTCATGTGGAGTTTAAAAGAAAAAAAATATCTACTTAAATTTGTTTTCTTTGTCACTGAGGCTCAACCTCTCCTCAGCAAGTCTCCTATAAATTATTATTTTTTTTAAATGCAAACCAGCCACAGAACACACTGACCCACCTGGAGGCGCACAGCCCCACCAGCCCAGCACCCTGGCTGTTCCACCCTCACTGGGAAAACCACGGATAAATATACAGGGAGAAGGAAAGACCTCGGAACAAGCTCCAAGCTTTCCTTTCCAACCTTCCATCCGGCACGCTGACCGCTACTTACCATTACAGCAGGGTTCCTGGAGGAGGAGCTGGGATGAGGGCTCAGCAGCAGAGGCTCCCATCCCAACCCATCCCCTCAGGGTCCCACCAGGAATCCCTGCAGACACCCCAGGGCTGTTTGCCTACATGGAGGAACCATCCCGAAGTTCACGCACCAACAGTTATTTCAAGGAAAACACAATGCCAACCCTGCGAGGAACCAATCACACCTTTTAACTAATCAGGAGGCATCCACGAGTTAAGTTTTTTAATGTAGCCCTTTTACTGCATAAGCCTGATCTCATTCCATCTAGATACCACAAAGATAAACAAAATACATTTCTTCACACTGACCCTGTTAATAACTATTTCTCGAGGGAGTAGAACTGTAACGAGCTAACACTATTTGTTTATTTGGAACTCAACAGCTAGACTTACTGAAAAAACATCCCCACCCAGCACTAGCGGGAAAAAAAATTTTAAAAAATTACATCAAGCTAAGGCAACAAGCACTGAAATGCAATCAGACAGGAGCGCTGTGCATCGCCCGTCCCCTGCAGCCAAGGTGAAGCATCACCTCCAGCACAGGACCAATGTTGCACTAATGGGTCTTGCCCAGATAAGGCGCTTCATCTTTAATGCCTGTGGAGAGCTAACAAAGCTAGCAGGGCTTGCAGGCAGCTTTGTAAAATTAACTATGGACATCTGAAATCCAATTCTCTCCTTTATGCAACTCTCTCCCCTCCACGGCTCCCATTTTTAAACACACCAGGCTAGATTACCTCCCTGTCCCTCTTTGACCCATGCACGCCCAGGTCACTTCAAGTACCAGTTGCCATCAGGTTCAGCTTAACAATGGATTAAAAAACAAAAAAAGAGACCCGCAGAAGGCTATTAATTTTGGAAACTCGCTGCCACAGGTTGCAAGCATGCCTATAAAACAGCAGAAACCAGGGCAGAGCAGCATCCCTCCCACTCCAGGGTGCTCCTGCTACTGAGGCCCTTGGTGAACCTCTCCCCCCCACCCCCAAGCACCCAACTGATGGAACCCACAACTCAGGAGGTTCCTACAGTCCCTGAGTCCAACCGCTGCACTCAAGTGGGGACTCACTGCAAGGGAAAGCCCACCAGCCCCAACCCAGCACCTGGATTTCTCATCCTCTTGAAGACCTGCAGGCCACAGTGGAGTCTCCTGGGTGACTTCGTGTCACCTCTGATGGGAAAACTGAGGCAACACATGAGAAGGAGCATGCACCAACACTACTTCTTGAAAAGTACTGCCCTGTCCCAGTGGGGAGCAAAAAATCTTTGGGGGGGGGATCAGTTTGAGGATACAAACATCACCACGCAGGTCTCTAGCATCCCTCTCCAGCTGACTGCAGTGCGGTCTGAAGACCTCATTGAGCTCCTTCTCGGCCATCTATCATGGGCAGCTGAAAGGGATGAAGGCTTGGGGACAAGGGCAGCATGGTGGGGATGTGGGGATGAGTTCGGCTCCTGGCCACGCGCTTCCACTAGCACATTCAAACACAAGAAGTTAGAGACATAAACACACGAAAAAATGTAAAGACCTAAACAACCAAAAAAAAATTACGCCAATCTGCCATTCTTATGCGAGGGGAGGAAAAAAACCCCACAACATTTGGAAGCAGGCTGTGTTTGCTTGGCACTTTCCATCTTTAGGTAATTAGTGTAAAGGGCTTCCCAGGTAAACCTAAGAATAAACCGCAGATTTCAAGAGACACACACTTCTCGCTGCAGCGAGTCTTCAAAGTGTAACCAGGAGAAGATGCAGAGCTCCAAACAGCTCCCCGTAAGCATCGCCTGCCTTCAAGTCTTCAGACGCAAGTCGAGCTGCATCAGAATTTGAAAAGATACAAAAAATGACAAGCAAGAAACATCTCTGAAGACAAACACTCCCAGCAACTATGAACGCCTCAAAAACACAGCCTGGACCAAGGTTGACAGGCTACTGCTTCCCCATGTCCTTCTCTAAACCTTCCAAAATGTCCTCTCCTGCCTTAGCTGAGAGTGGCACCTTCAAAACCGGGAGGAACAAAATACCTCTCAGCTCCAAAACCTACTTTTCAGTGCTCCTTTACATTCTTTTGCTCGGATGACCTACTAACGGCTGACTGCTGCTGTACACGGCTCCTCTGGGAACCAGCCTCACCTCCAACCTTTTGTTTTCAAACAAAAGACATGGGGCACATCATCTCCTCATAGATGGCTTTCCAATGCTAGTACCCCCAAGCAGCTCCCAAAACCACCCCGGTGTTGCCCTGTTTCTGATTTTGTGGGGAGAGGGGTGAGGACAGGGATGGGAAAGGAGAAGAGAGGAGTCATTCAGCAAAGGGTACCAGCGAAGTCCGCAACAGCGGGAACTTGGCCCTGAGCTTTCTGTACCCTGCATTAGGCTCCAGTTCACTAGACTAACCCAATACTCTTTCAATACTGTAGATAAGTCAACAACAATAAAAATCAGCAGGTACCAGCTTCTACGTAGAGCAGGATGCTCCTAATCTGCCGCCTTGCAGCCCAGGGTTACCATTAGATTGATGTATTCTAGCAATAAATGCTTTTTGTAATCCACACGAGCCTTACAGCATCCATACCTCCATCAGTTGGCTTGACCACATGCTTCTAACATACTATTGCAAGATATTACAAGGAGCAGAGCAGTAAAAGCTTCAGTAGGCCAAGCAGCAGCACCTCCCAAAAGGGAGACTGATGCTTTCACATGGAGTAACCCAGATTCTGAAAAGCTGCTATTTCCTAAACGGCTCTCCCCACATCTCCATCTCCCAGGTTGAGCAGTGCAGATGGCAGCTGGATGCCCAAGTACATCACCATGAAGAGACCCAAAGAGCCCAACAAAAGTCAAGGGACTTTGAGGAACCTCAAGAGCAGCTGCACAATCACAGACCAGTGAAAATGGACTAATTTCTCCCGGGAAGCGTGAAGACAATTAGGCAGTGAGTCTTCTCTGACCACAGTATTAAACATAGCTACCTGCATCCACATCCTCGTCTTCCCACTGTTATGCAGCTCTGCTCGTGTAGAACAGGCCACACATCTAGCAGCACTGATCCACTGCCATGAAACCTATGGATACCAGGGCCATACAGCCAACCAGTGAATGGGCCCACCTTAAGGGTCCTCACAGGAGGCCTGAGGGGACAGGTCTGAGTTCCCAGTCCAGTCATTCCTGTGGAATAGAAGGTGGCACTGGAAAGAGTACTTGCTCTGCAGAGCACTTGCATGCATGGATCATCTTCTAATCCCCACAAGTCTAGGAGAGGGCTCTCCCTCCATCCCTATCCATGCCCGGCACCCACACAAACAGCGCTGCAAGACCCACCACGTGCCCCCCGCGCTCTGCAGCGTGCCATTGACTTTGCTTAGCATCTTCAAAGGTAGCTTCTTTCCCCCAGCTCTGCCATTGCAGGTATTTTTTTGACCTGCAAAACGGTGCAGTATTTACAGAAGCAGAGCACCCAGCAACCCAAGGGAGAGTGGGCAAACGACACTTCACAGATGCCCCTGCCCTTTCCCATCACTAACTCCGGAGGGGAGGGGAAGGGAATAGAGATTAAAAAGGGAGGCAGTACGGGAACATTTTTAATCACCTTTCATAAGCTGAGTTCTATAGGATTGAGATGTGAAAAGCACCTTTCCCTTATATTATTCAGAAAGCAGCAAAGTTAATGCGACATATTGGCACGTAGGTGTGTGTGGGCTGGTTTCTTTGGGGGAGGGAGGGAGGGCTGAGGGCTCTCTCTGTGTTTCAGAGAAATGAAGCAGCACAAGATGTACCAGTTGCTCTGGTAACAAAGCTTTTGCTTTTTTTCTTTTCCCCTTTCTTTTTTTTTTTTTTTTCCCCAGAGAGTCAAACATCATTTTAAGCATTTTCCAGTTAAGACTTCCTTGCCTGCATGGCAAAAACAAGTCCCCGCTTCAGAAATACACACGTCCCCCATTCAAGTCAGCAAGGAAAAGACCTTCCCTTCTAGAGATATTTTAACATTGTTGGGAAGCTGACAGAATTGAGGTCGCCCGTTTTCCTTCTGATAATGCTAGCACACGCTATCGCATACCAATATGCCAGCCCAGCCTCTTCCTGCAACCCAAGAAGAGCTGATAAGAAGCCCAGCACCGACCTAGAGCCGCTGGCTGTGGGACCCCCGCCCCGGCGAGCATCCTTACACCATTTGTCCTCTGCGCCGGCACAGGGAGCCATCCCAGCGGAAACAATGGCTTAATATTTAATACCGTGCTTGTAATATGGAAGGATTATAAAGCAGCTTGTAAGTCTCGTAAATCCATTCACACTTGCACGGCCCTCATGCGACCTTGAAGATGCCAGGTGGCCAATGCCCACCCACGCGGCTCCGTATCTGGACAGGGATGTGAGTGGTCCCAGCCAGCATTAAAACCATCCCAGCAGAAAGAGCCCCGAGTGGGGCACTGCAGCTCGGCACTGGTCAACTGGAGCGTGGTTCCCTGTCTCAGCCCTATGGAGCAGGCTCCAGACCATGGGAAAAGCTGGGGAGCCACCCAAATCAGAGGGAACCAACCCCTCGTGTGTTTGCCACCCGACCACGTGGAGGGATGGCCATTACACACGCATACGCAAGTGGGTACACTCAGCCCGCCCTTCCTGTGGCAAAAGCAATCTCTGAAGAGTCTGGAAACAAAAAGAAGGACCCAAAGCCAAGGATGGGGCACTAGAAGGACATACCTGGCTCAAGTCTCACCTCACTTCACAGCACCGCAGTTCATTTTGTAACAACAAGACGGTGGGAAAAGGGAAATACTTGAACTGCCCCTCCAAATGCAATAGCTGGCCATTTAGGGCTAGAGCTGTTTGCTTAGATAGCAAGATACTGGGACTCTGAATTACTCTGGTGGCCCAGGAAAGCCAGGTCCACGTGCCCTGGGCGTGCTCAGCCTCCGCTGCAGGATGGGTGTTGGGAGAAGGGACGGCCAGCAGCGTGCCCGGCTCTGCAGCCACCGCGCGTGCGTTCAGGCCGGTCTCTCGAGCAAGGCACAGTGGTCAGTCTTCAGCTATAAAAGCCATGTGTGTAAACCAAGATTAATTCTTTACAGCAACAAACCCCAGGAAATATTAATTGTGTGCAGCACGGTAACTTCTTCCACACGGCTAAAAACAACAGTGATTAATTACCAAACTATTGACCATCAGCCTTTCCAAAAGAGAGGCAATAAAATAACAGATTATTAAAAACAATTAATGTCATTCTTGACTCGGGATAATTATCTCCACTGCTAATAATGACCAGGAGCCTGCAGAGTCACTGTTCTCACCAGGGCTGATGCAAGGGCCCAAGACTTGATGAGCGTCAGCCGGGCTGAGCCAGACCATGGGCAGGCTGAACCTGGCACAGACTGCACACTGCTTATTTTCTCATTCCTCCCCTCCAAAAAAATGTGAAAGAAAGAAAAAAAACCATCTTCCAAAAGTATATTCCCCTTCTACACCGCCAGCCTGCAGCAGTGGGATGCCAGGGGTACCACCAGGAAGGATGCTGCTGCGCAGGGACAAACAGCACCCGGGAGGGCAGGACAAGCATTGTCCCTCCTCGTCCAGCATCTGCAAACTCCGGGACAACGTTACTGAGAACAGGCTTGTGCCCAGGACATTCTCAGGGGTTTGACTCATGGACCAAACCGTCCTGGCAGACCTGCTGCTCCCAGCTCTCCAGCAACGGGCCACCTTGGATTTCAAATGCTTTATTCGCATTCTCATACCCACATACCTCAACTTCTTCATCTACTGAGTCAAACCTGGCGGGTTGCCTCCAGGTGGATCAGTCCTGGCTCCTGGCAAATGCCAGCCAGGTAATAAAAAAAATAAACCCTGACTAAAGACCTTGGGAGGCATTTTCCTCATCCTTTCCTCCTCACCATGTGTTGTAACCCCAGACAGACGCAACACAGCACAACAAAGAGCAACTGCAAAAACTGTGTCCTCTCCAAACGCTGCCTCGCCTGGGATCATGGGGGACAGGGACAGCCCGTGGCCGGGCGCCCTCCCCAGAGGTGGCTGGTGGCCACTCCGAAGTGGCTTCTAGGGGGTGACCACTGCTCTGCCCCTTCCCGCAATGACGGTGGAGGAGCTCCCCGGGGAGCCAGAGCTGAGACTCACGGCTCCCGGATCCCACACGCTCTACATTAGAGCGCAGAATATCGCTGTGTAATGGCTTAGTGATTATATGGCATTTACCAGCTAATTAAACAATCAATAGTTATTGTGCAGTTAGGGAGTTAGCCCACAGTGCCGTATCTTGTACCCTGTAAAATAAAGCCTTGCTGAAGCTGTAAATGGAGAGCCACGTCCCCAGGGCACTCAGCACTTGGCATTAATGACCATTGTCCTCCTGGTATGGTTGGGAAGAAGCACGTGAGTATGTAATCTCAACGCCATTTATTTCCCTGTTCAACATTGTAAAACTGCACAAGATGAGAGAGGCAAAGGTCACCATCTGACCTATTTACTGATTTATATTTTTTTTCCCCCCACTATTGCAAAAGCTTGCATCCAAATCCTGCTTTGGTGACAGGCCAGTTTGGGAACGCCCATGGCTAGGCAGGGTTAAAACAGCCAGGGAATTGCTTTGGTTTTTAACTTATTCAGTGCACAATAATAAGTTGCCCACTGCATGTGTTCCCCCAGCTTTGTAACGAACCTGCTGGAAAGGTATTTCTGAGTAGCCCAGTGTCCCTTTTGCTTTCCACCCCCATATTTATTGGTGTTGGGCACACCAGCAGTTGTGGCCCTGATGCTGTGATTTATCCAGGCAATCTAAGCATACACAGAATTTTAAGGACTTTTTGCTTACTCCCCAAAGTAGAGATAAGCAGTAATAATAACGTTCTGGAACATAAAAGCAGCATTTCCTCACGCTTTAGATAATGCTCTAAAGGGTCTTAGTGATTTCTATGTTTAACAGTTTTGCTTTCAGCCATCAGCTACCTGCTAAAAAACACTGAGGCGATGGCTCAGCTCCCCAACTCCAACTCATTCTATCCCTGTTAGTCATTTCTTTAAACAACTTAAATTTAAAAAAAAAGAAAAGAAAAACCAAGGACACAAAAATCCCCTACTGCAACAATGTCTGGCACAGGAGCTAGCAAGTTCTCAGTCTTTTATCAAAGAGTTTACAATCTGTAACATTAGATGCAGGATTATTAGAAAATAAAGAAAAGCTGCCGATTCAATTAGAGAGATAAATCATCACCAGTGCAGTCCCTTATTAGAATAAAAATCAAGCTATTCCCAAGAGATTGTTAAGCAGCGAACAAGGAATGCTGTTTCTTTCTGCAATTATCCCGAGCGAAGGGCGGATGGTTGGGGTTAGAGGAGAGTAAGCAGAGCAGGTCACAGCCTTCAGGTGTCACCAGAGCCACCAAGGACCGCAGCGATGTTTTAACCTGCAGTCCCGAGCAAAGAAAGGCCTTCACTTGAAAATAGAGAGATCAATGCGAACCCGTCACCTTGGCCTCCGGAGCTCAAGCCTCAGGGAAGAAGGCTTTGCTTTACAGAAGCGTTGTGTACCACCTGAAAGGGACCTTCAAACCATGACCCAGAAAGCAGGATCACAGCAAGCCGTGCAGCCAGCTCCATCCCGCTGCCCACACTGTGGCAGAGGGTTGCACTCCCGGCAAGAGCCCTTAATGTCCGCCGGACTTGGCCAATACCTCTTTTCTCCCACAAGCAAGGAGAAGGCATGTGCTGTGGCAGGGGCTCCCCAGCCTCTCCAACAGAGCAGATCTGGAGGTTGGCTCCATGAACCACAGCTCTCCGATGACTCCTGCTACCGTGGTACTACCAGACGTGTCTCAGGCTCCCCACCTTGTCAGGCCACAATATCATCCAGTTGTCCACGTGCTCTATCCCAGGGGATGAATGGGAGGTTTGCACCTTGCACATGTCCCTCTGGGTCCTGGCCAGGCCAGCTGGGCACGAGCTGTCATCTCCAACACAAGCACGGCCACGCAGCTAAGTCAGGTTTTCTGGGGGAAGCATCAGGGCTGCAGTCCTGTTTCGGCAGTCTTGCGGCACACAAATGTTAAGATGCTCTCCCCTGCCTGGAAGCAGCATCTCACGTGCCTCTTCCCGGCGGGATTGCTGCTCTGCCTACTTCAGAGAGGGACCAGCCCTGCCGAGGTGATGGTGGGGAGGCGATGCTCACCAGATGACTGCTCCTGGTAAGGAGCACAGGGGCTGGACCTGCAAAGCCTGGGCTAGACAGCCAGCACCAGAGCGGGCACCTCAATGAGTTAGTCCTTCCACATCTGAAAATATAACTAGAGACAACACACAGCCTCTTAGAGGAGAGAGATGGTGCACCTCGGCTAGCACCAGCACAGAGGGGTGGGAAAAACCCACCCGCGATGGGTTGGAAACGGCGGTGGGACAAGCACAGAGGACCCTGCTCCTAGGTACGGACCGCTTCTGAAGGCTGTTTTAGAAGGGAGCCAGGAAGTCTGCGTGTCGTGAAAGTTGATCCTTTTGTTTTGCTGCAAGAGATAAATACAGCGGTGGGATCTGGAGGAAAAGAATGGCAGAGGTCTCATTTCTGCCCTAGGTTTCAGGGTGGGACGCCATAAACAGTTATGTATGCTTTATATCAAAGCCTCCTTTTGTTTATAGAGACGGTGCTACTCCAAGTCTTCAGTTTAAGAGCTCTGAAGTCAGTCTTAGCCTCAACTCATACCTCAATACTTACTAATTTGGTTTGGACAGCAGATTTCGCCCCCAGCACCATCCCGTCTGGCACCAGTGCCCAGTGAATCACACTGAGGACAATCCCATTACCCCAGCAAGTTAAGAGGAGAATTTTTTTTTTCCTTGTACAGCAGGAGAAAAAGGGAACACAGAAGCATTCACCTCCTGGAAAGCCTACACTCAAACGTTTCTGGGTGGTTTTTTTCCCCAATTTTGAGGTAACACACAGACGCGCCGAAAGAATCAAAGACAACAAGAGGAAACCCGACCAGCAGAGCACCAGCTAGCTGATTTCCCTTTTCTGCTCTCCACAAAAACACGACACTTTAAAAAGGCCGTTAAAGGCGCATAGTTTCCACTGATTGTTAGAAATATGCACCAGTTAAAATTAGGTCACCCTCTACCATTATTTTAGCAGCTGAGAAGAAAAACAGTTCAGAAGGGAGCTCCCGTGGCGGGGAGCGCACGGTGAAAAAACAACCACTACCGGAGGGGAAGGCTCTCTGGAACATAACCTCGATAAGAATAGTTTTGGTGTGGGTTTTTCCCCCCCTTTTTTTTTTGGTTTGCTTTTTTTTTTTTTAAAGAAAAAACCCAACTTATTCCAGTTCAAAAATTCACACATTTGAAAGTCCAGAAGTTCCAGTTCATCTTCGGTTCGCTTCAGTCCCTCTGTCCTCATACTGACGGGATTAGCCCCCAGCAGTGGGAGGAGGGGGAAGGAAACCAGAATTCAGAGCAAATATTTCCTGACAGGTAGCTTTTAAGCACCCTCCCTCCTCCTCAGCAGGGGCAGCTCGCCATCTTTTACCACGTGACAGGCAAGAGCTGCGCCTTCCAAGCGACCAAGAAAAAGCACATGAATATATTTCTTTTCTATAGTTACATGACAGGTAAACAGGATCTCTATGCGTGCACACACACACGAGTACACAACTTGTGTCCACACATATAGAGGTTTTTGGAGAATGGGACCCAGGAGAGCTATTGTCACCCAGCAGACCCAAAATATTTGGCAAATTCCTCATGCAACCCTGCCGAGAAACATCTCCCCACCAAAATATTCAGCGCAGATAAACCCAGACTTTGAAATAATCTGATCCTTCCCCAACCCCAGAAGAATCATCCACAAAAACACCCCACCGAAAAGAACCATCCACAAAAACACCCCACCAAGACAATAAATTCTGGAAATCACAGAATCATGGAATGGTTTTGGTTGGAAGGGACATTAAAGCCCACCCAGTCCCACCCCCTGCCCTGGGCAGGGACACCTCCCACCAGCCCAGGTTGCTCCAAGCCCCGTCCAGCCTGGCCTTGAACCCCTCCAGGGATGGGGCAGCCACAGCTTCTCTGGGCAACCTGGGACAGGGCCTCAATGCCCTCACAGCAAAGAATTTCTTCCTAATATCCAATCTAAATCTCCCCTCTTTCAATTTAAAACCATTCTCCCTCATCCTATGGTTCCACTCCCTGATCCAGAGCCCCTCCTCATCCCTCCTGTAGCCCCTTTAGGTACTGGAAGGGGCTATAAGAGGTGTTCAGGACGGGTGATGTGATTTAACGAAGGGTGGACATTTTAAGCACTTCTGTAGTCTGTGGGTTTAAAATTCTGTTCTCCACAGTCCCCTCACTATTCTCATCCAGAGAGCTGCTTCCAGACGTTCATAGAAATTGGAAGCAAGCCTGTTGACTGTTGTGTTGTTTCTCCTGCAGCAGGTTTGTGCCGGTGGGAAGGCAGGCGCCAGCCCGCATGCGAGCAGAGCGCTGGACTGTGGCAAACTCATTTGGCAGCCTATTGCAGCCGTAAACTCAGCTCTTAGAAGAGATCGAGATTTATCTATTAAAGCGCAGACTTTTCACTCCCTCCTCATCAGATAATCAATAAAAAGCAAGCGGGGGGAGAGGGGAAAAAAAAAAAAGAGAGAAAAAAGCTATTTATTTTTTAGTGACAGTTTCAGAACTAATACAAATTGCTTATTATAAGAGCTCTATGTGCTACTTGGTACTTGCACACAAGACCAAAAAGCAGGAGTTCAACAAGGCTTCTTGTCAGGCCTGAAACAGGTCAAACCTAGCCAAGACGATGTGCTGGGATGCTCCATGTTCAACACACAGCCAAGGCAAACGAGATCACTTCAGGTGAAGCCCTTACCTTATAGACCTGCCCGTAGGTACCATTGCCAACAAGCTCCACCAGTTCAAAGATTCCCGCGGGATCCTAGGAGAAAAGGAAGAAAAAAATTAATTATATTTAATAAACAATACTTACAAATTTCTGCAAAAATAAACATACAACAAAGAGAGCGCAACATTTTACTGACAAATGTTTTGAGCATTTTAGGCTTTTCAGGCCGCCCAGGGATTAGCATCACAGCGACGAGGAGCAGAAGTTCTGCCCAGCGCTGCCCACCTCCAGCATCTGGACTGGGAGGTACCAGCAAGCACTGATCTCTCTGACGGTCACCTGCTGGAAATGCGAATGCTCAGTGTATGTTTTAAATGCAACAGCAATTATTTCCTATTAAAACTTCAGTTTTCTGATGCATCAGCTTTGGAATAAAACAGGGAAACTGGCGGGATGTCACTTTTGGGCTCAAAATAGGGTATTCCAGGTCTGTTCCTGAGGTCAGCAGCATTAGCATTACTTGGCCTAAATTTCATTATTGGTTTGGTACATCCTGGCCATTGATGTTCCTGGTTTGTCAACCAAGATGAGCAGATCTAGGGCAGTGCTGCAATCAATCATAGGGTCATTTAGGTTGGGAGGGACCTTCCATATCATCAAGTCCAACCATCAACCTAACTCTGACAAATCCACCACTAAACCATGTCCCTCAGCACCGCGTCTGCCCATCTTCTAAATACCTCCAGGGATGCCGATTCCACCACTTCCCTGGGCAGCCTGTGCCAATGCTTGATAACCCTTTCAGTGTAGAAATTTTTCCTAATATCCATCCTAAACCTCCTCTGGTGCAACTTGAGGCCGTTTCCTCTCTTCCTATCACCTGTAGACACCCCCTGTCTACCCCCCTCCTTTCAGGGAGCTGTAGAGATCCAGAAGGTCTCCCCTCAGCCTCCTTTTCTCCAGGCTGAACCCCCCCAGCTCCCTCAGCCGCTCCTCACCAGACTTGTGCTCCAGACCCCTCACCAGCTCCACTGCCCTTCTCTGGACACGCTCCAGCACCTCGATGCCTTTCTTGTCATGAGGGGCCATGATTTGGAAGGTGTCACCCCAGCACCAAAACCTGTCCCCAGGCGCCCTCGTGCCCAGCTCGGGGAAGGGCAGTTGCTCACACGTGTGCAGAAGCCGCCGGCACAGTTAAGAGATGACAGAAGCCGAGAGGTACGAGGGAGGGTGGGGAAAGAATAAACCGGCGCTGCTATCTCCTTCTCTTGGTGAGTTTTCCCCTTCCCGAAGCTTTATTTATGCTTTTCCACTCCTCCTCCTTCTCCTGTACTCATCACTCCAGTTTCGGATAGGTGATTCCCCTGGATGCTGGTGGATGCAGAGGTGTCCCAGCCACTCCTGTCCCCACCCAGCCCATCCACCTGTGACATGGGTGACTTCAGCATCAACCACCCTCTCTGCTGGGTTTTGAGACACTTCAGGTACCAAACAACTCAGCGTCCCAGTGAGCAGAGGGCTGCCAGCTGCCATCCGAGAGGATGCAGATGGGTCCATTCACAGTTCTAACAGGGAAAGGCGGATCAGCCAGCAGCACTCCTTGGGAGACAGGAGAGGGACACCCACCACCACCTCATGGGCACAGAGGTTTCATTCATCACAAAGCCCGCATCAGTCCAAGATGACTTCTGGGTCCAGAAGTCAAACACTGGGTCTTTGTGAGCAGCTGAGAAGCGCGGTTCAACATATTAATAACACCGCAAGTCAATTAATCCAAGCCTTGACGTGACTGAGGCACCTTCCCACTCAGCCCAGAACGTCCGCTGCCACATAACCTGCTGGGGCTCGGCACACCTACCTGCCAGGGTCACTGTAGCCCTCTCATCACCCCATACATCTAGAAACGCCACATCCCATTTCTGCCCGTTTCTCCATCTCATGCATGTGAGAAGCCACCAGGGAGCCCAAGCTCAGCCTTTGGGGGGGAAGCTGCAGCCAAGGGTGGGGAAGCTGCTCTGGAAGAAGGCTTGGAGGCCACCGGGGACAATTCTGCCCTGATGCAAATATACCCCAACAAACCTTCAGTGGGTGAAGCTGCAGCACAAGTTTCTATCACCCGGCATCTCAGCCAGGTGCAGACATCCCATGGCTTTACTGCCTCGGTACCAGGCAGGGAAATGCCACAAACAGATGGGAAAGGGAAGCAGCAGTGCACTGGGTTTCCATAACCTGGGTGAGAAGAGATGGGGGGGGAACATGGCAGCAGCTGCTGTTTATTTTTTGATTTTCTTTCCTAAGGGTTGTTCTCTGCAGTGCTGAAACAACTCTGAAAGAGGCTTTTCCAGTGCTACAAGTATATCTATTTTTGAATATTCACTAGGAGATTAAGGAAGAAGAAAGCTGTGCCTAGGGCAGATGATCAGGACGTTTGGAGAAACATCCAGGGAAGCAGCTGGCCATTTCTGATAAAGCAAACTGCTCTTCACAGTATGTTTTCCAGCCTCTTTACACAAATCCTTAAACCAAAGCGCACCCCTTCCCACCATCCCAGGTCACTTTTCACTCCTCTAACAACTGTTAGTGTTCCTCCAGGTTTACCTGAGTTCATCCACCACTTGGATGCAGACCCACCAGCCCCATGCCTGCCGAGGCTGCCACCACCCCACTTTGTCCACGGTAGCCTTGTGTTAGCCAGGGGCAGCTTGTGCACCAGGAGGGCTTTCCCTCCCCGATCCTGCCATCTACAGCTGCAGCTCCCACTGCCTAGCAGTTTCTCTGCTGCACGTCCCCCCCCAACCTCTATCCCTCTCTGCATTTTTCCAGAAGCATCGCCAAGGTAACCGGGCATCTCTGGCGGCGCAGAGCTGAGTGACACTTCTCTCCCCTGACTGTGGGCACAAGCTGCCCCATCACAGCACAGCCATGGCAACATGCTGGGAATGCCGGCAGCAAGCTGGATCTCCCCTCCCAGCCACCCTGCCCTCCTCGGTCCATGTAGCGGGCAGTTGGAGGGACAACGCTTCTCCCCAGCAGCCGCTCTTCGTGCCCAGGAGTGATGTGCTGTTAGTGGCCTGCCAAGAAAATATACAGCACAGGATGGGGTGGGCAGGGGGGGTAAAATCCCTCTTTCCACTCCTGGGCTGAATCCTAGGTGGAGATGAGCTTTGCATCTTAATGATGCTGGGGAGTAGGTTGTCGCTGGTCCTGGAGGACAACCTGCACCTTGCAAAGCCCCAGCCGAGATGCTTCAGGAGGTACCAGAGAGCAGCGACGCCACCTCGGGCAGGCTGGAGCGGGCAGCGAGAGAGGAAAACATGGATGCACGCTTCACTGTGGCTTTTACTTTAGCCAGGGGAAAAGCAATCCCGCCTGCAGAGCCCCGGCAGGGACCAATCCAGGCCGAGCAGGGAGTAATCCCAGACCAAATATAGCCGCGCCGCAGAGCGGGGCTCCCAGCAGCGTGCCGGGTTGCGCTTGGCTGGGGCTGCCCTCGGAGCCCATTACACACGGCTGCTTCCAGCGGGCACCTTCCACCTCCTCCCCGTGCCCTCTCCCCATGGAAAAGGGACACACGGTCCCTGAGGCTGAGACCCTCCTGCTACGGCAGCCGCCTCTTCCCACACTCCACGCTGCCCTCACAAACACTACTGTATTTTATTTTTTAACTGAAAACATCTGGACTAAAGAACAAGGTCATAAATTAAAAGACAAAAATAATAATGAGGTGATCTGTTACTTTAGGAAAAGAAGGTGCACTGTTTAAATGGGAGGGAGGAGGGGTGGGCAAAGAACCAGCATTTAAGACAAACCCACAAATAATTTCCAGCTCTACAGCATCATCAGGCAGAAGAGAGTTTGGATGGTTGTCGTAGCGTCAAGGCTCATCCAAGAGCCCTTGTACCACGGCAGCGTCCCTCCTTCCCTCCCTCTCTCCCAGTAAGCTCTCTGGGACGGCGCAGGCCCAGTGTCCTGCTCACAGAAGAACCCAGCTGCAGCTTTCTCCATACCGAGCTGCCACCACCCCCATCGCAACCGCTTGCCCACGACAGCGCACAAAGACTCGTTGAGGAGGACGAGTTACTCGGAATTTGTGCCAGAAGACACAGGAGCAAACTCAGGCTTCATAAAGCAACGGAACACTCAACAAGAGGATCTTTCAGTTGCCCATGGGATGGGGAATGTTTTACATAGCGGCACCTGTGGCAAGGGCTGCGCAGACCCGGTGGTCCCCCGGCCAGGGACGGGCTGGCACACGAGCTCTCCCGTGCCAGGATCTGCCCCTGCTTCCACAGCTGCAGCCACCACAGGCTCAAATTCAAGTGGGAAATTGTTATGTTCCTCACCCAACCCCCAGGAAAATCAGTGTTAGTAAAGTCTCAGAGGCTAGAACCCGTCTGAGACAGAGAACAAGGCAAGAGCATCATCTTTTCCAGCAACATCATGGGGGGAAAAAGAAAATACAGACCACTTTAATTCAATAAACAGTATATTTAACACTGCTGCGTTATCAGAAAAGGGACTTCTGTACGTGGGCGATAAAGCAGGATGCATCCAAATTTCAGCAACAAAACCAGCATGCCTTTTGAAGGACTTATCGGCGTGGAGCACGCAGCAGCGGGGCTCCCAGCAGGAGCACGCTCCTGGTTAAAACCCCTCCGCTCTGCCCAACCCAGACCCCCCAGAACTAAAGACGCCCTCGCCTACACCGTGATGCCTCAACGAGTCCAACGCACAAAAGAGCCAACACTTCGCTTGAGGAGACTATTTAGAGAGTAATATCCACATCCAGGGCTAAGCCAGCTAAGGGTTGAGGGCTGCGGGTGTGTACTGGTGTTGGCTATGGTCGATCACCAGTTAGCTGCCCTTACACATGGCGAGGCAGACATCCACAAACGCCAAGAAGCATTTATACACAGTCTGTATACCAAACTTGACCATTTTCCTTGGTGAAGCCTCATTTTTCTCCCTTCTAGCCCACATAAAAGGTATATAACAGGAAGGGTTAGAGGAGGAGACAGTGGAGAGATGCTCGGGGGGGAACCGAGGGGCACACCAATTAAACCACGATTGCTGTGAACGCACAGGAGGGGAAAGGAGAGATCAGAGCCTCTATAATCATTGTGCACTTAGTCCCCCAATTCTGAGCATCTAATGACAACTTCCAGCCGAAAAATCATGGAGATAACCAGTCATTAAGCAAATGTTATAACCCCAGAGAAGGAAAACGCAGGATAACTGGAGGCAGCACACAGCTATGGGTCAGTAACAGAGGAGCATCCCCAGGCACCAGTTAGCTGAAGCAAGTCTGTGGCACGAAGAGAGGGTTTTTTAATCTCCAGTACATATAAAGCCGGTGCAACTAACATTTCCAAACATCAGGATTTTAGGAAGCTCTGCCTTCCAGCTCCGTTATAGAACGGCCTCACCAGGAGATCCCATTAAGCTGATCAGGCACCTTCAAGAACCAAAGCAGGCTCACAAAGCCAGTTACTCATGACCACCAACAGCAGCCCCATGAGCTCTGCCTGGGAGCAGGTGCCTCAGCTTAGACAAGTCCTGGCAGTCACAGGGAGAGATTCTTAGCACTGGGAAGCAGCAAAGGGTCATTCCCCCCACCAGGCAGTTGGCTTTTCTAAATTAACAGCAATGCCACAGCATGCAGAAGAGCCATAATCCCAGCCGGCATCACGCAGCGTGGCACGGCAGCAGTGAGCAGCACCCTCAACACAAGCGGTTGTCTTGAGATGGAGCATACCTACACAACTGCCTGGAAAACACCGAATCTTCAAACACCAGCAAGCTCCTACCAGGAGAGGAAGCTCATTAATTCACCGTGTGAGAAGGGCTTCACAGGGAATGCAGGAGAGAGAAGAAAGCCCTTCCCCAATTCAATTTGATACGTAAAATTGCTGTCAGAGCAATGTATTTCCAATTATGCAAAACATCACTATGAAGAACGAGTATAAGGATCAAGCTTTAAGTCCATATGATATATACTTGCCCAGATTGTGTTTCCCAAGGCCAAATGCCTGAGCTAGACCACGGTCTCTGAAGCCATCCTTCATGTTAGCAAAGTCAGAAGCTCTGCAGACAGCCATGCACATCTCCCAAGCACCAGGATCCGAGTAACCTCAAGCTCCAAGAACTCAACTGCTGTTCCTTCTGAAGGCACATCAACTCACCCATTTTGCCATACTTTTTACACTGGTTTCTACAGCAGGAATTGAAGCACTTGTATGATTTGACAAAACAAGGTCCACATCACCTTGGGGGGAGCTACCCCAAATGGCACGTAGTTCAGAGGAAAATGGAGGGGTTTGAAGAGTACTTGAGGACACAGTTGTTTTTTAGTCACCAACTAGCTGTCTCCATCTCCAAGGCACTTCTGGTTAACAGCCCTGTGAGTAAGAGGAAGATGGACTGCAGAAGCCAGGCGGGGATTGCTAATATCACTGCAGACAACAGCTCTCAAAGCAGGAAGGCAAAGGCCAAGGCAACAACACATTGATCGAGTCACTGGGAGCCTCCAGAAAAAGAAGGTGGGGACATGAGCTTTTTGAGCTTCAAACACCACTTTCTCATCACCCAGACATAGCCCCAAGCCTACCCATTACTTAGAGCACTGCAAAAAACGTCAGCAGGCTGCACAGGTTGTTTTTTTTTTAAGGTATTTTGCTTTGGTTATAAGCCAAGTAATGAAGCAGAACCACGCTGGACTACTAGATGCCATTCAGTCTTCACCGGGATTGCTTAATCTCACGTCTTCTCCTCCTAGCTTTGGTACTTTTCCCCTCCTTCGCCCACCCATCCAGAGACTCACAAGACAAGCTATCATCAATGTCATCTACCACTGCACCTCCTGCCTACTCAAGCAATACAAGCTGCTCTACTTGGAAGAGTAATAAGGAACCCGATGAGGGTTTTGTTTTCATGTTGAAGAAGCAGTTTGTCCTCCCTCACCCCCAAACACCCAGCCCCGTATCTTAAACGAAGATGTTAGTCAAGAAACAACACTCCTATACAGCATAAGAAAAACTGTTGTCAAGGCTAAGTTATTAACAGGAGAACGATTTCTCCACTTGACAGCTGAGAGAAGCCTGTTTACAAATCTGTTTGAACCATTCCTCTTCAGCACCTCACGAGGAGCCGTTCCTCCAGCCCCTGCTGAGAGCCACTTCTGTGTCCTGACCATCTCCTCTTCCTAAACCATAAATCAGCTCTCCCGGGTCTCCAACACTCCTCTCCCTAGCTTCTCACTGCAGTAAAGCTCCAGCCGCCACACGTGCATCTCTCTCCTTTCCAAAGCGTTAAGACCTGCCAACAGTCGGCAACAGCAAAATTAAATAAGAACTAATCACCACATTGGGCTTTTCAGTCAATAAAGCCGGATTACTTCTTCAACTATTACCTGTTCAATTTAAGATGTAAGTGTGGATTCATAGCCACCAGCCACCAAGGTATAGCCAACGCCACCACTGAAAGAAGAAAAGGAAAAAATCCGCCATGCACAGACACAGTCCAATCCCACTTTGTCCTGCTGAGGCCAAGCCAACGAAGCTACAATATTGTCCAGGAATTCCAGTTTTCCTGCTCACAGACTAGCACTTGCACACACAAAATTAAGAGTCCCTCTGACCTAGTTTCTCCTTCCTACCATGTCAACAGAAAAAGCAGCCACTCTGTACACCCTCCACAAGTACAAAACATGGGAGCTCCAAGCCAGTAAGGAACATGTACAGACCTCGAAACAGATTTACCAAACCAAGATGATGCACTTGTACCACTGCAGACAGTGGGTCCCACAGCCCAAGATGCAATAGTGATACCAGTAGAGGACACCAATGACTACACTGACATATATAGACCTAACCTTCCTCCAACAGGGCATGCTGGAGCAGCCTGGTCTAAGGAAAAGCCAAACACAACCTACACACTTACACTAAACAAAACAAGAAGGGTCCAAGCCTTCTCTCCATCCCTTCAAAAGCCTGACCTAAGTGTTGCTAGCGACAAGGTGACTCTGTCTAGTCCTGATGTCACTCAAGCAAGAAGCAACAAGTTTTGACTTGAAGCTAATGAAGACCAACGTCTGGTGCCCACAAGTCTCACTATGGTAAGAAGATGCTGAGATGTTCAATACCCCTTAAGACAACACAATTCTACTCATTCTTCATCCAGACTCCCTCCAGTCAGACAATACTCTCTCATTTTTAAAGCTCTACAGCACATCCCGTAGATCCCCAGGAAGGTCTCCACGAATTGTTTGCAGTTGTATGATAAGCCCTCCTTCCAGTTCACAGAAGACTGTTCATCTAGAAGAGGTAAAGTCAATCAGCCCAGAAGCACCAGCAAAAGCACTATTGCTCAGTGAACCCTGAGGCTTCCAACGCCGTGGTAGATGAAGGCAGCCCCAGTACAATCAGCCTCTTCAACATATGCCTAATTCAAGCACACAACTTCAACGGGACAATATATAAAAGGCTTGGCTATGCTCAGTGCCTCTAAAAAGCTACAGTGCCAATTATAAATCATATCTATAGTCCCCAGAAGATCTAAAGTCACTACTAGTATTGTACCACGCTTCTTTGGATGCAGACATCAATTAGAGCACAGCAGCTGGACACTCTCCTCACTGGAAGTCACTTATCTGCAGTTTCAGACCAGTAAGATATTATTCCTAAATGTTTAGATCTCATCCCTCCGAGAAATAAAGAGTTTCACCTCATCCAGCAAACGTTTGCATCAAGCTGAAATTGCTACCTACTAGTAAATGCTGTCAAAGGTTTATGGGCTCTCAGAGGAGTTGGTTTAATTACTTACCAAAGCAGCTGTTTCGGGAACTACAGCTTCTTCACACACCACTCCTGGAGGCACACTTTGAAAAGCAAGGTCGCTGCCAAGCTCACACCAAAAGCAAAGCCCTCTCTCGCATGCAGGCAAAAATTCAGTCCCCAACAGCAGGTCACATTTGTGGTCTGGTCTGTGGGCATCTGCAGGGGGCTCAGAAGCCCGTTTGCACCTCTCCAAGTAACTACAGACCGCACATCTCGGCTTCCGTCACCCTCACAGGAGGCTGCTGAGGTCGCCCACCAGGGATTGCCTTTGTCAAGAAAGGACAGCCTTCCTCCTTCCTTGTAGTGAGAGTTATGGCCCGAGGAGTGCCTTAAAATGGGGAAATGCCTCACTTCCAGGTGCTTTTAGGAGTACAAAAAGCAAAGCAATCTTAAAACCCTCTGCTTTTTGGAAGTGGGACGGTTTTGCGTCTCTGTGTCTGTTGAAGACACGGGCTGAGCTGACCAGGGAAAAGTTGCCAGGGATGGAACAGTTGTGTCATTGTGGCACCAACAACCTACAGATCCCAGCCTTCAACCACAGGGATCTCTGCAACAACCAACATACGCTCTGGGCATGTATGCATGAACGCCAAAGAGCTTCAGAGAGACTTAAAGCCAAGGGAGAGTTGAGAAGGCATCTGGGCCAGAGCTGTGACCATTCACGTTCCCCCAGCAGCCGCAGATGAGCATTACAGTCGCTCATCTGGACCTGGAAGGGCTTGGTCTTGTGGAGATGCTGGGAACCCCTCATGCCATCCCAACAGAGTAGGAGTTACACCTTGGTCTTCAGAGAGACAACGTGGGTGGAGAGCCTTGCCCATCAGAAGTCATTACATCCCAGTTTAAAGTGATTGCTATTACTTTTTAATATTTTATTGAAAACAGGGTAGAGTCCCTATATAGGTGTCTGGAGAAACATCAGCTCCCTACCGGCTTCAGACAAGTTTGTCACATCAGTCCAATTTTCACAGATCATCTGGAGATGGAGTTGTCTGCTGGTTTAGTGCTTTTCGAAGAGTTGACCCACAGCCTGTCACTTTTCATCAGCTCCTTACAGTTGGTTCTGCAAGGGCTGGTGAGCAGGAGGGGATCAGATAACTCTCCGGTAGCAATAGTTTCAAAAAAAGGATGATGCGGGGAGCAAATAATATTGAATTATTGAGCATTCAACTAGTTGCAGACCTCTCCGAGATGCAGCCAATAGACTGTTAAAAAACACAACTACACTCAACAAGCTCCCCAAACCGTGAATTCTAAACACATTTTTTCATAGAATTGTCTTGACAAAGCAGCAAAGTTATTTAAAAGAGTAGCAAATACATGTTAATTTGCGTGCTGCGTATCTGGAAAGACCTTTCTCACCCAAGAGTTAACAAGTTGCAGGGAAGGTTTCTCACCTTTTTCCTACATTTCAGAGGCTGCCTCCAGTAACGCCAGACTTGGCAGGGAGTCTGAAGGGTTGGTCTTGACAGATGCTCACTTAAACTGGAGGGGGGAAACAAGGTCCCATAGCAAAAAGCAAATTCCTGCCTCATGCACGCCAAAAAAAAAAACCAGCCTGAAAGTCAATCCACAGTTGCTGAAATGATTTGCAATAAATTTTTGCCAGGTCGTAAAGCATTTCCCACAGCAAGACTTCTGTATTTCTTGGTGGCTCCTCACATCGTGGAAAAACTCTTGTAAATTCAGGGAGGTGCTTTTTATTTCAAATTCCCATGTCCCAAATTACTAAACTCGGAGTAGGGGCAAGGATTACTTAGTTAACGTGGTTTGACATAAGCATTCCAATAGCACTTCAGCTAAGACGAATCAGAGGAACCTTTCTCACGCAGGCATCCCTGGAAAACACGTTGGGTTTGCTTTGCAAATCACCACAATGCCCCATAAATCCAACCACCACTTTTTGCTTTACGGGGTCAGCTGAGCTCCCTGTCAAGTCACAGCCCCGGGACACCCCAGGAGCTCTCGCTGGCTCTGCTCCCTGGAGCCAGCCGTGACATTACCTGGCCTCTGCACAGCAAAACCCGCTTTGCTAGGGCTCCAGGTTGGTTTTTTGTTTTTGTTTTTTTTTTTTATTAGCTCACACAAGCAGGTTGGAAACATTAACACAGCATATACACAGCAGCAAAGCAAACCCTGTTAAGACCACAGCTACCAGCCTGCTGAAGACCAGTACAAAATGGGAAAACAAAGCAGGTGGAGAAGTCCATAATACTTGGTTTTTCAACAGAGAAATCCCATCCGGCAGCAGACCAAGCCCTCCTGCAGGCACAGGGTGCCCCAGGAGCCCAGCATCCACCAGCCGAACATCTCACCCCTGCCCACGCTCCTTCCCCACGCTCAGGTGTGGAGAAAGCTCTTCGGGTTCACCTTCTCCAACCCAAGAAAGACAACTGCACATACCCATGCAGTATTTGGCCCACAGTCGTAAGCAGTGAAATTAATTATGTGGGTGTAGGGATGTGAAAAGGGGATGGGAAGCATTAGTAACTGCTTTTAAATTAATTGCTGTTATTGTTATTTGATTTGCTAAACCCTCCAGGGCCAGATTTTATTTTAGAAAACTACGAACATATCAGATTAATCAACTTAAAATGAATGGGCTTGATTTATTTATTTCTGCCATATCTACTCCCCTTTAAGCTTGGCAAGTCACTACATTCTTTCCACCCTGTGAAAGAAAAAGAACACGGGTTTTGGTTTATTACTGTTTTAACGGAACCTCTGAAAAGCTTTCTGAGTTTAAATCACAGCAAAGGTATGTTGTGAAGGAGGACAACTGCAAGGCTGGAGCTGGTTTCTCCACCAGGAGCCCACCAAGAGAGTTTCAACACACAGTCCAAGCAAATCCGATCCATTCCTCAATATTTTAGACACCCAGAGAGTTGGAAGATACCCTACCACACAGCAAAGCCCGATGAGGAAACACAGCCAGGTGAGACACCTGGTCCCAGCCACACTTCTTGCAGAAAAAGCCCTGCCAGCGAGGGAGAAGTTTAATCTCCGCTAGCCAGATTTCGCTGTTTCTGAATCTTCTGGAAGTTGGGTCAGCATCCTGCCCCCCTCCTAATCCCCTGCCCTCAGCTTTAGCAATGCAGCGATGCCTCTGCCAGCAAACTAAAAAGAAAAGCCCTCAACGTACATTATGCTGAAGAAAATTAATCTTGTGTTCCACAGAATATTAAGTGGATTACACCTACAGCCTCCAAGGAGAAAAATGTTGATTTCCATGTATCTTGTGCTATTATTCACCTCTATTAGTTTTTTTCTACCAGCCTAAGGTTAGTCATGATAATTTCCCATTATTCAGTGCAGAGCTCAAGTGGCTGAACAGACCGCGGGTGAGACCTCTCAGTGGCCATGAAGAAGGTCAAACCACTGTGGCACTGTTGCTGTGCAGGACAACGTTCAAGGTGACGAACAAAGCCAGCTTCGCTTTTTGGGGATGACTACATGGAAGGATCACCCTCAAACATCAATGTCTCCTTGTAACAGAATAGCACAGATTCTTTAAAAGAAAATTACTGACAGCACTGGGAACATACCATTAAACTGGTCAGGGCAAACATGGCAAGATGGACATTTCCGATCCCTGGGGAATCACAGAGAGGGGAAAAAAAACCCTACAATCCACAATAAAAACTTGCGGTGGGCCTCTCAGCCCCAAAAGGAAGCCCTGATCCCTGGACAAAGGGGAACACCACCTCCCAAGGGTGATCCCCACCGTGCATGGGAGCCCCAGCTCCCCACCCATGGGCACTGTGGCCACCACCAGCACCCTTCCCCAGCACGGGAAGCCCAGCCCTCCATCCCCTGCACTCCGGGAAACCACTCAAACCATTGCAAAGTGCCACCAGCTAACTTACTAGAGTTTTACACTTTCTTGGCAGAGGTGTTAATGACTCTAAAATAAAGCACAAGATTCAGATAAGCCGCTTTAATACCACTGAAATGCTTACCATTAGGAGAAACTGAGAGAAGGCAGCAAGGGCCAGACTCTCAGAGGGCGGCATATCCATTGAAGCTGCTGCTCGTGTGAGAGGAGTGTAAATTACTCAGCACGGAGTAAGCAAGATCAAAGCTGCTCCAAAAGGATGCAACCCACTGACAGTGATGCAAACACAGCCCAGGCTTCTCAGAATATTTCACAAGCAGGCTGATGGGTTTAAAAGGCCAAAAGGAGCATTTTGATGATGCTGCACAAAGTGAGGAAGGAAAGGGAAAGAAATGTTGGGGCATGTGCTGCCTTCTAGGCACGATACACGACCGGCTTGATGCATGGGGACATTCAGACTTTCCACTGCCACCTCGCTGGTCCGCGCAAGGAAGAGGAACACAACCTCTCAGCTGTAATTCCCATCCCCTTTTTTATAGTTCCTAGAATAATCTGAAGTCAACACAATAAACGTCAGAGCTGATAAGAAAAGCCTTTATCGGATGAAGTAACTTACAGCTTCCCACGTGGGTAAGACAAAGAGCTAATGGCTACAGGAGCAGATAAGGGTGCTCATAACCAGAAATCAAATCCACGCGAGAGCTTCAGCAACAGCAACACACTGTCTCAGAAAGGAAAAGAAATAGCACAATGAACTCTGCCGAGCCACCCTAAATCCTCAGAGACCTGTCTGCAGCACCCAGCAGACAGCATCACCTCATCCCACCTGGCAGATCCAGCTGGTCCATCACCATCTCTCCTGGTCCGAGGGGAGGGCAGCCGCAGCAGTTTTATTGTAAGCAACCACAGCACGTGTTCAGCTGAGCTCCGATCCACCTTACAGCCCCAGGCTACGGCGAGAAAGACAAATTACTACCCAAGATGCCCTTGAAATCCTTTCTTCCTCTGAAGGCCTGACGTATTGGAAAGGAATATTTCATTACGCTGGGAAACCAGCTCAGCTCTCAGTGTTTCCCCAGACTGCAAGATCTCTGAAGCCAGGATGGAGCTTTTGGTCAGGGTGACACAGAGTATCATGCTACTGCAATTCACCCTGTAAGAAAATTCAGAATTCTGCAGCTGGATCCATCATGACCCCCAATATTCAGGCATAAAGTTAACCCTGTTACCTCCAGCATCTATCCCAGGACTCAAACTCCAGCGCCACGTCTCACCATTGCCAGAGATCCAGATTATTCAGTAACACTGGAACTCGTGGCAGGCTGCAGGCAGCATGGTCACACCTTAGGTTCCCTGTGCCACTTACTCAAAAACTGAGACACAGGATGCGATCCTTACCACTGAGTCCCTCCAAGAACTCTGACCTACTGGGTATTACCTCCCCATCTGATTTCCCTCCTGAAAATTGACACCTGCAAGTTATTTCCCTTCCCTCACGTCCCAAACCTCACTCTGTCTTGGCAAGTGTGCAAGAAAAGCATTTATTCAAAGGAATTTGCTCATCAAGTCTTGCAGACACCAAAAAAACACATTATCTAATCTTAGGAGAGCAGAGTTTAATGGCTAGAGCACAGGATGAGAGGCCAGGGGGTTTGACTTCCACTCTCAACCCTGCCAGGGCTGAGGAAGGGAATCTCGGGAAGATGCTTGACTCCTCCTCACCTTGATTTCCCCTGCTATTAGACTATCCCAGCATTCCTTTCCTCACAGGGGTTCTTATCTATAAACTCCTCACTAGCATCTGAAAAGAGTTACGAATCTCCAGATGTGTATGCAAAGCAAAATATGAAAGCGCGGAGAAGCAGCACTGGCCAGGGAGCCTGGAGACACATCTTCTTCAGTGTATTCAGGCAAACCAAACCCCGTTGCACTCCACATCTGTGCTTAGAGAAACATCTTAATTCTTTCCCTCTACAGGGAAGGAAAAAAAAACACCCTAGCAATGTCCTTCTTGAGAAAGCTCAGATAAAACATTAAATTCTGGGTCTCTATAAGTCAAGGAAATCATGCAAGATTTTTTCACTGAAGTATCCAGAGACCCCACCACCTCTAGCTAGTCACCCGCAGAACTGCCCCATAGGCAACACGGCCACAAGACACAACAACCTTCCCTTTCCCACCCTTGCTCTGGACTGATGGAGAAGAAAAGCTAGAAGTCTACTCTACAGTCTACGATAAGATTGTCCTTCAAAAGCTGGATGTGGAGATGGGGGAAATCCAGACGCAGCAGATGCTCCCATGGTTCAGACCTCATGGGGCTCCTGCTCTGCTTTGCCTTGGCACTGCAGCCTTTGGGGGCACTCCAGGCACTTCTGGTGGGGTGCAGGAAGGGCTGCTTCTTCCGTTAATAGACACCTCTATTTGGAAAAACTGAATATCAACAAGCAAGGTAATATTTCAGATCTTCTGGAGAAGAAGAAAAGTCACCCCATCCTGAGCTCTTCCCATCTTTCCCAGTTGCCTCAGCTAAACTTGTAGGCAGATCACATCAACCGCACTAGTGCCAGCAACAGCCACCATACCAACCGGAACCGCTCCAGTACAGCAAGGCCTTTGCTCCTAGATGGGTCCGCAAACCTCCTGCTTCCCACCGAGTGGTGGCAGGCAGCGCGGTGAAGGACAGGAGGCACGTCCACCCTGGTCTAGCCACGTGGAACAGAAAGCTCTCAGGGGAGCAGCTGGCCCAAGAACCAGAAGAAAAAAGAAAAAAAAAAAAAAAGGAAAACGCGACAGGCTCAGCTCCTTTTAAAAAGAAGATAAAAATGTCCTATTGTTCCATAATTAATGGAAAGCAGAAGAGGTTTTACGGATTCATTGAAAAACAGAGGGTGAACATTAGAAAGAACATTTCGGTATTTCAGGATGGCAAGGTGAGCTGCTTACATAATACTGACAAAGAACATAAATGCTGATATCACAAGGCAGTTACGAAACTTGGGTTTTAAACACTGAATAACAGTAACACCGTAATTAAGTCTCATACGTTTGTGGGTTGGTTTTTTTTTTTTCCTTAACTGCAAAGTAGATGCTGCAGCCTTCAACTGAGGCATGACCCTGGCGAGGTGCACACAGGATGGATACCCCTTGCTCCCACCACCACGCAGCACAAGGGTTCCTTCCCACCCCACAGCCTCGCCACCCGTCATCGCTTCCTCAGACCTGCCCCAGGGGAGGCTCCGAGACCACACCAAGGGAGATGCTGTGAACCTGCGAGGAGCAGGAGAAGGAGGGAACAAACCTGAGTAACTGCACTTTGCGAGTTAACCGCTAAACCCTGAACAAACTCATCGGCCTTCCTCCTCGACAGGTTTTGACACGAGCACGTGCTCTCGTGAATTGCCCCAGTGTGACCAGGACACACGGTCTCCCCTACAAGACACATAATATAGAGCAGTAAAATGTCATGAAAATCAAGGGCAAATGAACACAGAAGACAGTCCCTCCCCCTACCACCACGTCTATTTTTAGGCAGCCAGATTAGCTTGGAGCAGTTTTACTCGTTTCTGATAATGAGCAGGGCTCTTGCATCTTCTCCCGAGGACGTTTCCTCTGTGCTAGCACTCTGCTCTACACCAGCAGCACGGAAGAGGTCACGTCAACCGGCGAAAGCAAAACCATGACTTATTGCGAAAGGGTCTTGAGAAAGCAACTTCAGCTTTGAACTTATGCCCTATCTCCCTTGTCAACCACAACGCTTCGGTTTTTCAGGGGTACGGTCTATTCACAAGGCGTCTCTCCCTTTGAATCACGTGATAAAGCCTTTGCTAACTCAGAGGTGTAATGTTTTTACTCCACCCGCTTCTCAGAAGATGTGAGCTGGTACATCTGGGAAGCACAGGACATTTGGCCTTCCCAGGCCTAAATACATGCAAGACGTGATGGAGAGGCAGCCCAGCTATCCTTGCTCCATCCCAACTCCACTCATAGCAAAGAAACACTATGGCTCTCTCGGGGCACCCCCAGGTCTAAGGGTCCTCTGGAGACCACCACAGGAGGAGCTGGCACCTGGTATCCGGCTGCTCAGTGAAAACCAAACGCACTGGTTTGTTCTACCGATGAGCAAAAACCCTCTTTATTGTGGGTCCCCTCAGGGGCTGAAGCTGACGAGGACGACAAGAGAGGCATGATGAGAGCTGCCAAGAGCTGCCACAGCAGCAGGACCACCGCGCTAACGGTGGGAACTTGCTAAAGAGGAGGATGACAGTTATCAAAGGAGCAAGACAAAAAGAAGATGCGTCGAAGATTTGGGTCCCACCGCACTGGCAGCGTCCGGCTTTGTCTTCTTTTCAGGAAGAGAAGTTTTTCCAGCTCTCAGAGAGATCTGTTCCTAAGGTACTACACATCCATTTTCTGCAATGCAACCACTCACGCACTCAGTGTCCTGTGCTCGTTTCAGACTGCCTTCACAGCGACATCTGGGTACAAAGCTCTCCTCCTTCAGGCCCACTGCCTCTGATCTCCCAGCTCTCAGCCTTCCTCCACTGCCCTTCACCACCACCCTCCCATCTCCGAGGACCATGCTGGTGCTGCGTAAGGCAGCAGGATCTCCTCTGCTAGCCCGGTCCAGCCTGCAAACAGGCAAGGTCCAGAGGGCAGGATACACCTTGAAGCGGGTGGCAGCAGTGGGGGATGGTGGAGGTAGAAAACTTCTCACCTGGAAAATGAAAGCACGGCAGGAGCAGCCCAGGGATCTCTGGCTCCTGTGGGACATCACCCAGGGAGGAAAGAATGCAAGGCCTCACATAAATATCGCCATTTTTTCCTTCTGAATATTCAGTAAAGTACTTGGGGTCTTCTATTTGCCCTTTGGATTATGATCTTTCAGGAAGGCCTTTTTCTCCATGCTTCGCTACAATTATGAGATCTAGGAAAAAAAAATACTGCCCTCTCAAGTTAACTTCTGGTGTCAGGACTTCATAGGATTTCACGACGGCAGACAAAACCCTCAGGCTTTTGACCAACTAGAAACCCTTTCCCAGGAGCAGAGTGCCCCTCCGCTGCATGAAAGGGCAGGGAAGGGGTCTGGGGGGCACCGACCACAGCAGCTCAGCCCAGGAGCTAATCCATCTGTCCCTTCTTGGTGAGCTCCTGCCCCCGCACCTCCCCACCAGGCTCTCACTGTCTTCTGTGGATTGCAAAGCTTCATTTACTGAGGAAAAACACTGGTTCGATACGAAGCCGCATTTGAGAAAGCTAGTAGATGATTAACAAGCGAGTGCTCAAGTCAATCGCTTCAGGAACGCCACAGGTTCCTTACTGCCATAAAACTCTTCCCATCCTGCACCCGCTTGGCAGGTGTCGGAGGTGAGTTCATGGAGAGATTGTGCCTGGAGAAGCCCTCGCTGCAGGGGCTGACACAGACACTGCTTCACCTCCCTCTCCCCCAGGCTCCCCACCGCAGATCTCCAGCCCACAGCCCCCCACCAGTGGCACCGCAGGGACCTTCCCATGGAGTACCTTGTTCCCACCTTCCTGCTCTCCCGCCACCCAGACTGCCCCCAAGACCTCCCTCCCTGTGCTAAGCCCTTGCCTTCGCAAAGGTGGCCACGGCTCTCCGTGCTCACTGCCTGACTTCGCACCCACCCACCTCCCTCCCACCAGCCGGTACCTGTCCTCCAGCCAGCTCGGAGAGCTATCAGGGTCCCCTCCCTCGGGCAACACCACCTCAACGCAGGGAAGGCTGGGGAGGAGAGGTACAAAGTGTGTTGCGTGGCTCTCAAACCAAGGCCAAAGAAGTAGTGTTTCTGCTCAAGGTCTTTGCCTTTTCATGCTAGAGTCCCCCAGGGCCAAGTAAAGGTGCTTCAGCACTCTCAACTACCAGCTATTTTTAGGCAACAATATCCTGAACACTCTTCTTCATCCTGGTTTTTATATCGCACAACCAAGAAGTTAGGGGGATTTGGCACTTTCTCCTTAACAGGCCATCATTAACAAGTGACTCACATCATATTGCAGCATGAGTCATCTTGGCAGAGGTCACCATCCTAAGCGACAACCAGGCTTCAATTATTTCCTTCAAGTTGAATTAAAGGTGTATTGTTATGCTAATTTTACATCTGTTCCATCCTATCTTTCCATCTACCGTCTCCGGAGCAACCTGGGTTTTCACTTCATGGCCCAAACTGCCTCTGGAAGAGCTTTTCCATCACCGTGTAGTTACAGGTTGTCACAAAACCTGGACACACTTGGGAAGTCTTTTGGATGGATTTTTAGCTACGGGATCTGATATCTAGAGCAACTCTCCATCCCTCCTCCTGCTTTTGCTCCACAGGAACAACAAGCTGGTGTCCCTATCACCATCCTGCTCCGTTCATACTTTATCAAGACAATTTTCCAAGGATCTAGGGCTTGTCCAGCAACCCCAACACAACCACCTTCAGGCAGCCACACCACCTCTTTGCCTCTGAGAGCAGGGGCAAAACCTAACCAACAAAACCACTTTGAACTATGCCCAGCGACATGTGATTATCAAAGAAACTATCACAGGGCGGGCAAAAAAGGAGTCATTTTCAGCCGTTTTCCAGACGAGCAGCTCCACATTTCAACGTGACTCCAGCCTCTCCCCTCCATTTACTCACCCCCCAACACAACGTACCCACCACAGCTCCCCAACCGGTGAACCAGGAGAAGATGGCACCCTTCCAGGGCAAGGCACATCCACTGCAGGGCACTGAATTTGGAGAATATGGCTTTGCCCATTAGAAAACATGGCCATTAGCGGCACGGTGACAAGCGGAGCCCTCCGTGTTTATATTTATAGCAGTCCAACACAGTCCCACTGGCTGCGAGGTCCACTTTGGAGAGCATCTGTAAACTGCTCTCACTGCTGGAATCCCATTTAGCTCTTACAGCCTCTTCAGCTGTACGAACACAGCAATCCCCACAGAACAGCCACAGGAGGAGCGGAGTCATCCCGCTATTTACTGAAGCTAATCAATAGGTAAAGGCTGAAGATTTATGGCAGTGAAGGCAGACTGTCTGCATAGCCAGAAAATGCATTTAAAGCCCTTTTAATTTTGTTGCCTTGGCCTCTGGTTCTGCTCCAAGAACAGTTTTCTTGCACACCCACCTTTTATTCCTCCCCAAATAGTGGCATCTGCAGGCACAGGAGAGAAGCCCCCCACAAAAACCCAAGCTGCTTACTGGGAGGCTGTAACACAAAAACCACCAGTTTAAAGGCAGAGCCCCTTCCTTTACAGCCAGGTTTCACCTACGAGAACAGGTCTACGGCTAATTCAGCATCTCCCATATAAGAGAGCAGCTTGGAAAACTGTGTTTTGAAGAAGGTCTGTGTGCCAGGAACAGGGACACAGGCTGTGCCATTCATACCATGCCAGCCCACCACACTGCCCCACACCACTCGAGAGGGAGCACTTACATCCACGTTTATTTCTCCATATATTTTCTATGCTTATATATAGATACACACGTTGCATATATATTATTTGTATATATTATTTCAGTAATTTTATATATGTTTTATATTTTTTTANTCTGACCTGTTGCGTTTTGGGGGTGATCCCCTGCAGAGCTGAGATACCACCCAGGTATCATGACTAGATGAGCCACAACTGGGGAGATCCTTCAAACCGACCCATCAGAGCCCATTCTCTGGTCGATGCTCCGGGGAGCAGAAGCACGGCAGGCAACACCAGGCAGCAGCACCAGCTACCAGGCAAATCCAGTTGGTTTGGTCACCGTATCAGCTCTATACAACACACCTAAGAAAGATGGCAGTGAGGTAGGCAGGAGATCCGTACCTTCGCTTTTGCCAGTTTATCTCAAAAATCACACTAAGCTTTTATGCTTGTGTATGAAAGAAAAAGGAAAAGGCAAATATGTTCTGATTTACAGGGAGATTTCTATTGTTGCCTGGACATCAAACAGCACCCAATTAGTCCTGCAAGGATCTGACCCACAAATTATGAAAATAAATGCCTCCGAAGCTTTGATCTCTTGTATTTCTGCAGCATGCTACAGCGGTTATTAGACACATTTTATTAGATTCAAGCTGTGCGATCTCTTCCTCAGCAAAGCCTCCACTGCCTCGAGTGCATCCTAAAATCTCCCTCCAGCAGATTAAGGGCATGGTCCCAAACAGTCACTTCTGTCAAGCACCAAACACATGACTCAGCTGGCAGTCGCCTTTTTCCTGCTGAGTTTCAAAATTAGGAGCAAAAAGAATTTTTAAAAGATGGGGGGGGAATGTGTCAGCCACTTAGATTAAACTTTCGCTTCTCTTCACAAAGGAATATACATTCCAGGCAACGTGCCTGGCTTCTAAAGAAGTGCTGCTTTCAGAACAACTTATTTCATCCTGCCCTCCGAAATACCGTTGCTGGAGGAAGCCAGCAAAAAAAAAAAAACGTAAGAAAAGCTTTCGTGCCCCACCGCAGCTGGAAACCACGCGTGAGCAGAGACGCATCCACCCACCCGCCCTCGCGGCAGCGCTTCACACCAGGAGGATGCTGAAAATCAGATTGCTAAGGCTGCGCTCCCAAGAGCGGCTGCGTTCAGCCCCAGCGCATACGGATGAAGGACGGGACCATGTGAACCGCTCAGCTCTCGCTTCCTGGCAAGAGGGTGGTGTTTGCGCGAAGCCATTAATATCTAATAGGGTTCCTGTAGCAGAGGAGGGCTGGTTATCTGCAGCAGAGCAAAGTGCACTGCCTTCTGCTGCGCCCAGGAAGCCGGCAGCCGAGCACGGGCTGCTTGCTCAGCCAGTACGGCAGGAGAAATGTCAGTTCTCAGCCACGCAGGACACAGCTGGGTATTCCAGTGCTGCCCAGCTGGTTACCACCATCCATCATTTCCTACCAACACACAACCTTGAACCTCAGGCAGGCGCCGCAGAAAGCTAACGTGGAAAAGCAACATTCTCGACCCAAAGGGAGGGAGGTTTTTCTGGTTTGACATAACAAAATAAAATCAGGCATGCAGAGAGATATAACTGAGTTCCGAGTAAACTTATCAGTGTTTTCCTCGGTGGCTTTTCCTCCCTTCTCACTCAGGAGTCCCCCAGGGCTGGGCCCTACGTGCTGAGCATCCTCCTCCCTCTGCAGGAAGGGGATGCTCGGCCCCTCGTGGGCTCATCTCAAAACCACCATGGAGGGGGAATGTGGAACAAGGGGGAGTCTCCATTTCCCAAGGATGGTGTTTGTTAGACACCCCTCCTTTAGAAATCATAAGCGATTTACACGCAGAACATCTAACCTCGCTTAAATAAATTGTTTTCCTGAGCCCGGAGCAGCCAGCCCATCCGTTTCAATGGGCAGCCATGGTTCAAAGTGACAAAAGGGGACAGCAGGAGGGGATGGGGGTGGAGGGGAGTGGAGATGGAGTGGAAATCAAAGCTACTGGCTTTATAAGTGGGAAATACAACCCCTCATTTAATGGAGCTATCAATGACTTCAGCTAGTGGTTTTCATCCTGCAGCCTACAGACTGCTTAAAGCCTTCAGGAGGCAAGTCCTGAACCCTCAACACCACCCTCCCCACCCCAAGACACACCAGCTTTCAGAATTCCTCCACACCACACACCCTTTTGCCTGCTGGTAGCTTTTTAGCAGGGGGAAACGTGAGGAACCTAACAGGATTCTCACCGTTTACGTTTGAGACCTGAAGAAGTGAGACGGGGATGAATACTCTGCCCTTGGTCGGCAGGTCGGAGGCAGAGAGCTCTCGCTGATGTCTGTAACGACCCGGGGTGCACTAGCAGGAGCCAGGCAAGTTTGCAGAGGTGACAGCAGCTTTGGTGTGACCTGGCCCCACGTGAATGATGACTTCCAAGGACACCTCTTCCTTAGCCAGGAGATTCACTTCTGGAGATCTACACAGAGATGGAATGGAAACAGCCTCCCCCCTCACCCACACAAACGGTACCACCACATTTGCTACAGCCTGGCAGATAAAAACTAACTTCACATGGTGAGGATAAAAGCTTCCTCTAACTACTTCTTGCATGGATTAAGACATCAGACGCTATTTTAAATACGCACACCAAATACTATTTGTTCCTTCAAACCTCAGTCCAACAAAACGCTTGTGCTGAAACATCGACCTCCTTGAGTACACGTTTTGCTATAAAATTCTCCCCAAATTATTCATTTTTATGTCTGACCAGCACAGGAACACTAGTGATAGAGAGATTCTCCATGCCTTTAAAAACACCATACACTTTGGGGTTTGGGAAGATCTCCAAAGATGGGGAAGAGTAACCACAGCACCAGTGCTGCAGACGACACGGGGAACTGCAGAAGAGCAGCATCTGGGCTGCACAACTCCAAAAGGTGGGAAAAAAAATACAAAATCAACCATGCTGAAAGATTGGACAGAAGACAGCTTGGTTTCTGTTGTAAGTTTTCATGAACACTTGCACAAGAATATGCATTTGTAGAAGATAAGTGTTTGCACCAGTATCAGCACTCCTGGCGCAAGGAATGGAAGCGAGACGCAGAGAAAAAGGCTTAGAGCTGGACCTCGTCATCCCTTTGGGATGATTCAGAGACCCGTATTGTGCTGCCAAGGACTTATGGTGGTAAAAAAAATAATATAAAAGGCTCAAAACTATACAAAGTACAAGGACACAGTCACGGTCTACAGCTTACACACGCACTGAATCACACTGGAAGGGATGAAGTCCCCGATGGAAGACCCCAAGAGCGTCCATCCTGGGGAATCGCAGCTACACATACATTTGTTGAAGATGAGTCCCAAATTTTGCATGGTAGCCTATCATGTAAAACACAGCACAGAATAAATGAGCTCTTCGTGTCTTTTTTTAATCTCCAGAAGTCAAATTTGTTTCTCTTTCTATTCAGGAAGAAGGTGACCTTTGCAAAAGCTGCCCAAATTCTGTCGAGCTACAGATTTTTTTTAACAGGTGCTGGAAGAAGAAACCAAACATAGTGCTGGCAGGGTAATGCTCCTGAGTGGTGGCTTGCAGTGCTTATCCCCCATTAGAACTTCTCCTAAATCTTTAATGATGCTGAAATATGCCATAAACTGATGAAGTTCTGGAAACAGGATGATGCCAGCATCTTTGTTTGGGAGCTGTGTTTGGGGTTGGTTTTTTTTGGTTTTTTTTTTTAATATGAGAGCTTTTATCTTCATTGCCAACAATCAACTAATGCAAACAAATGGCCACTGGAACCTGACTTCTATACAAAGCCAAGCTGAAGGAAGAGTAGTGACATTTTTGGGTTTCATCCAATTCTTCCCAGCAACAGCTAATACCCACCGGCTCCTTAATTCCCCGCTGTCTCCTCTCCCAGCCCCAGCATTAAAGGCCAGGCATTTCCAAAACAACTAACGATTTTAGGATCCAGTTTCCAGAGCGCGGAGGGTCAGCACTTTGCAAATGTAAGTAACAAAAGCTTGGGTTTTGTTAATGAATCCCAAACAAAAGCAACATCCAGGTACACCAAGAAAACAACTACTCCTTCCCCCCTCCAAAGAAAATAACGCTCTTTTCCAATTCCCAAGCTTGCAGGAAACCCTTCTCCAAGCCATCCAACCCAGGTGAGCCTCGCAAGCCCCCAGCCTTCCGCTGGGACCCAATGCCCTCACCAAGCAGACAAGGTGCAGCTGTGAGCAGGGGGGGAGTTTGCCCACCCCGGGGGGGTTATCAGCACCCTGAGAAAGGGGTTTTTTTTCCTCCCAAAGAGCTTTTACCACCTCCCACACACCTCACAAAGCTCCCCAAACACATCCAGCTGGGGCATCTCCTACTGCGGAGGAGCCCGCTGCCGCCGCCACTGCATCAGCCGGAGGCCCGTCCCTGCAGACGGATGCAGCGGAGGAAAAGCTATTGACCTGAATATTTTAGAAGGATCAAGGCCACCGCCTTCAGCAAGAGATGACAGGCTCTCCCATTCACCGAGACAAAAAAAAATTTTTTAAAAGGGTGAAAAAAAATCCCCCAAACCCAGCCCCATCTTTCTGCTTGCTCTCCCGTTGGGACCAGCTGTGCATTTGCCACCAGAGATCCTGGCCCACCGATTCCTCCTCACGCCCATCCACCTTTTACTGCGAAAATCTGCTGCTCAAACACGGCTGTCAACAGCCTGTGCGAATCCCCGTGTTAATCATTATTCTGCTAATGGCACCGCCAGGTCATTCGGCTATTAAACATGCTGAGTGGACTAGCAAAAATATCTCCTCGCCCGTACAAAAGAACATTATAATGTAGTTTATCTTATCCCCTTGTCAGTATAATATGCAGCACTACCTGTTCAATGGACTCATCATTTTAAATTACCGTTTTCTGCAACATTAACAATACTCATTACCAGCATCCCCACCGGAAGATCTCTATTTTAAGAGCCTTTTCTGATGTGGAAGGTTTCACCCTGCCCGTCCTTACGCGCTCAGCCCTCTGCACCGACACGGGGACACACTCGGGTACCATGGCAATGAGCGCGGCGCAGAGGGATGGATGGAAACGTGCCGCGAGAGAAGGCAGGAGCCAGCCCGAAGTGTGCTTACTCCATGCATTTTAATCAGAATTCAGCGCTTTGTTCCCGGCCCGGCCGCCAGCGCGTCAAGAACGATGCACTGCTGCGGTGGAGCTCGGCTGCACGGCCACCATCAACGCGAGCGTGGCAAGAAGATAGTCCCTTGGGTGACAGAAAGCCAAAGGACAGGATGGGGCGAACCAGCAGGCAAAGGTCCACCTTTTTTTTTTTTTTCCCTTGCTGTTCATAAGCCTCCTGCAACATCTCAGTGACTCAAACTTGGAGGTAAGCGGCCCCAGCTTTTCCTTTCCCCGCTGCTGGGAATAAATCAGATTTTTGACTCACTACCCGCTCCCCGCGTCTCACATCCCTCACCCCTTCAAACACGTAGGCACAAGAGCAACGTCTCCTCCATCCGGACTCATCTACCGACCCGCAGCAATGTGACACTTCTCTAATAAATGAAATTTTGCAAAGCTCGGGGAATTACTCCTCCCTGCCACGTTTTGTGCTCAGGCAGCAAATTTACTATTGATTTCTGATTCAGACCCCGGGAAATGATTCACGCTTCTTGCCCTATCTGCTGAATTTATGACCTTTAACAATTATTCTAAGTGCTAAAAGAGCTTAGTTTAGAAGAAGATCTATTCCTTGGCAAATTAAGCTCCTATTCTTGTCTCACTTACAAACCCAACCCGTCTCTCGTGCCATAGCAGGTCTCTCCCCTTGAGGGGGGGGCAGGGGCCCAAAGAGCAGGAGCCCCCAGTGTCCTGCCGGAGGGGACACAGCTGGGCAGGGGGACATGGCTTTGCGCTCCCACTCTGCTGGCTGTGGGGGTTTTGGATCCCCTTCTCTTCCATCACCCCGAAACGTCAGCATCGCTCTGCTCCAAGACCAGGCGCTGACGGTGGGTCTCGGGGCTGGGGGGGGGGGGGGG